>JAIGNY010004190.1:420000-760380 GCA_020152595.1 Chiridota heheva | reverse complement strand
CCTAAACCACCCCACAGACCCAAACCACCCCACATACCCAAACCATCCCACAGACCCAAACCACCCCACAGATCCAATCCACCCCACACAACCCAAACAAACCCACACAACCCACATGAGGCTAAACCCGGAAGTTTTTTTTACTGCTTAAAAAACTTTGATCCAATGCGGTCAAAGACTTGAGATTCCTTTGTTAAGAAAATGACAAGAATATTGTGCGACACGCGTGCAAATCAAAGAAGCTTACATTTTTTCAGGTATCTTTGGTTAAAAGAGATTTCATATCTAATCGCTAAAATTCATATTGTTAACTCGAGGCCTAATGTTATTGAACACTTGTCTTAGCAGTCAGTTCCCAGGTTTTGTGCGGGATTCTGAGAACTGATTGCGCAATTCTCGCATTCGCACTGCTAATGCAAACCTTGATTTTTGATCTGAAACGTTCAGAGACATTGATCAAACTAATATTCACCATGTCTTTTCTGCCCTACCCCATTCATCTTATCCTTTAACCAACTTCATCCGAGTCAATCCAATATTTCACAAAAAATGAACATTTAACCAACAAAATAGGTTAAACTTGTAACAAATACTTATGGTAAAACTGCTTACCAACAGTAATAGTAAAAGTGCAAACATTTTGAAGTGTATTGTCAACAGGATTGGTGAATATGTAAGTAACATCAGTGACGGACGGTGCATCAAATTGTTGGTTGGGGTATGAGACTGTTGTGGGAACACCTGACATTATTAACAAAGCCTGTAGGCTCCTCCCAAGATACGGGTATCTGGATCATGTTCACATCTGCTGTTATTGCAAATGACTCTGGGCAGTTTTGGACAACAGGTGCTGTTTGTGGAGGTGCTGCAAATAAAACAAAAGTAATGAAATAGCAAGATAAACGAAGAAAAAACATACCAACATATATATCACATATATTGCCTCAACAGGAATGAACACTTTCTTTGTGGCTGTAATTATTGATTTTAAATGAGCTCTTCTTTAAGCACCATGTATTTGCATTTTACACAGTCTCGTTATTTAAGGCATTTCAAAATCATCTGATTCATCTCAATTTCAAATACTGTATCAAATTGGAACAAAATTTACAAATGTTTTAATGAATTGAAAGCATCAGATTGCAACAAATATTTTTATGTTCTATTGAATTTATTTTCAAAGGTCATCGGATTGCAACAAATATTTCCTAATGTTCTAAAGAATCTTAATTTCAAATACATCAAAATGTAACAAATATCTCAAATTGACCCAATGATTATTCATTTCCAAAGGCAACATCCTGCAATAAATATTTCCAATCCTGCTCACATGCCAGAACTACTCCTAGATGAAAGAGTCTACAAAAACATTTATTGACGGAAATATTACATCAAAAACATAACACATTTAATGTACGCTATCTCACCAGAAACAAAAACAGTGAAAGTACAGACAGCGGTATATCCTGATGGGCTGTCAGTAAAGATATACGATACTGTGGTAAAGGAAGGAATGCTGAAAATCTGGTTAGGTGGAGCGGTATCAAGAACGGAAATTGTTCCCTCATTATTACTGACTGCAGCTGGAGGTGTCCAAGTGATCACAAGATTTGTCTGTTCGATGCTTCCCACTCTTGTGATATCGTTTGGACAAGAGGTTACGGTTGGTGGACGCAAATCTACACAAAATGATGAATATTAAGAAAACTTCAGTGAGTACTCATGTCATTATACCAGCGGCCTTATTTGTGATACTCGTGTCATATCACAGGTCTTATTTGTGATACCCATGTCATTATACCACAGATTTTATTTGTGATATTGTCAGGTCTTATTTGTGATACTCATCAGGTCTTATTTGTGATACTCGTAAGGTCTTATTTGTGATACTTGTCAGGTCTTATTTGTGATACTCATCAGATCTTATTTGTGATACTCATCATGTCTTATTTGTGATACTCGTCAGGTCTTATTTGTGATACTCATGTCATATACCACGGATCTTATTTGTGATACTCGTGTCATTTTACCACAGGTCTTATTTGTGATACTCGTCAGGTCTTATTTGTGATACTCGTCAGGTCTTATTTGTGATACTCGTCAGGTCTTATTTGTGATACTTGTCAGGTCTTATTTGTGATACTCATCAGGTCTTATTTGTGATACTCATCATGTCTTATTTGTGATACTCGTCAGGTCTTATTTGTGATACTCGTCAGGTCTTATTTGTGATACTCATCAGGTCTTATTTGTGATACTCATCATGTCTTATTTGTGATACTCATCAGGTCTTATTTGTGATACTCGTCAGGTCTTATTTGTGATACTTGTCAGGTCTTATTTATGATACTCATCATGTCTTATTTGTGATACTCATCATGTCTTATTTGTAATACTCATCAGGTCTTATTTGTGATACTCATGTCATATACCACGGGTCTTATTTGTGATACTCGTTTCATTATACAACAGGTCTTATTTGTGATACTTGTCAGGTCTTATTTGTGATACTCGTCAGGTCTTATTTGTGATACTTGTCAGTTCTTATTTGTGATACTCGACAGGTCTTATTTGTGACACTCGTCAGGTCTTATTTGTGATACTCATGTCATATACCACGGGTCTTATTTGTGATACTCGTCTCATTATACAACAGGTCTTATTTATGATACTTGTCAGGTCTTATTTGTGATACTCGTCAGGTCTTATTTGTGATACTCGTCAGTTCTTATTTGTGATACTCGACAGGTCTTATTTGTGATACTCGTCAGGTCTTATTTGTGATACTCATGTCATATACCATGGGTCTTATTTGTGATACTCGTCTCATTATACAGCAGGTCTTATTTATGATACTTGTCGGGTCTTATTTGTGATACTCGTCAGGTCTTATTTGTGATACTCGTCAGTTCTTATTTGTGATACTCGACAGGTCTTATTTGTGATACTTGTCAGGTCTTATTTGTGATACTCGTCAGGTCTTATTTGTGACTCGTCAGGTCTTATTTGTGATACTCATGTCATATACAGCGGGTCTTATTTGTGATACCCATGTCACTATGCCACAGGTCTTATTTGTGATACTCGTCAGGTCTTATTTGTGATACTTATCAGGTCTTATTTGTGATACTCGTCAGGTCTTATTTGTGATACTCATGCCATATACCACGGGTCTTATTTGTGATACTCGTGTCATTTCAAAATTACTGAAGCATTCATAAGAAAATGTATTTGGCACTTTTTTTATCATTATGTCCCTGATTGTAAATTATCATTAAAGGCATAAAATCCAACAATATTTGATAGAATCTGCTAATCTTAAAGAAAGATTAAAAACAACTCAAATAAGAAATAGAGTGGTCTGCTTTTTCATCCATCACAAAATCTAATATTAAGAAATTATTATTATTTTCAAAAATGTAGAATTTAATAATCAGTAGTTTCTAACAGCAAGAATTATAGCAAAATCCATGGACATGTAACATAGGCCTTCATATTTCTGCCACAAATGGTAAAAAACCTCTATTTGGTTACACACTATAGCGACTGCCATATCTGAGTTTGCCAGAGCATTAAAATTATCTCAGCTACCATTAATTACATATTTGGTGTGTAGGGGCCCCTTGCTGTGGTCCTGATTTTATATACAACGATGATGCTTTTTAAAGCGAAACATTGATATACACTTCCTTCAAACCATACCTGGTACAATGACATCAAAACTACAAATATTGACGACGCCCTGAAAATCAATGAATGTATAAGTAATTCTGGTTGTTGTTCCGCTGAAATGTTGATCCCGTTGGAATGTTGACTGTAAATGGGACCACCTCACCTCTGCTGTCGAAAGCGAATGGTTCATTCCAGTTGACCACAATGTCACTAACACTTTCTGCCAAATCCATTGTGATATCATTGTTGCATCCGATGATATCAAACTCTTGTGGTACTGAATGGAAGAGAAAATATGGGTCATCAGAGTGGTCTAACTGTCCTAAAGGTCTACAGAAATATACATAATACATTTTTTTTGTAAGTTTAAAAGTTAAGACTAAAACAGTCTGTGGATTAAAATTATTTTGGTTTGACCAAATTGTCTATTTTTATCTGATGAGATCACCAACATGTTGCACCACTTATCTTATGAGATCCCTAACATGCTACACCACTTATCTTATGAGATCCCTGACATGCTACACCACTTATCTTATGAGATCCCTGACATGCTACACCACTTATCTTATGAGATCCCTGACATGCTACACCACTTATCTTATGAGATCCCTGACATGCTACACCACTTATCTTATGAGATCCCTGACATGCTACACCACTTATCTTATGAGATCCCTGACATGCTACACCACTTATCTTATGACCCTTGACATGTTACACCACTTATCTTATGAGATCCCTAACATGCTACACCACTTATCTTATGAGATCCCTGACATGCTACACCTTATGAGATCCCTGACATGCTACACCACTTATCTTATGAGATCCCTAATATGGTACACCACTTATCTTATGAGATCCCTAACATGCTACACCACTTATCTTATGAGATCCCTGACATGCTACACCACTTATCTTATGATCCTTGACATGTTACACCACTTATCTTATGAGATCCCTGGCGTGCTACACCACTTATCTTATGAGATCCCTGACATGCTACACCTTATGAGATCCCTGACATGCTACACCACTTATCTTATGAGATCCCTAATATGGTACACCACTTATCTTATGAGATCCCTAACATGCTACACCACTTATCTTATGAGATCCCTGACATGCTACACCACTTATCTTATGATCCTTGACATGTTACACCACTTATCTTATGAGATCCCTGGCATGCTACACCACTTATCTTATGAGATCCCTGACATGCTACACCTTATGAGATCCCTGACATGCTACACCACTTATCTTATGAGATCCCTTACATGGTACACCACTTATCTTATGAGATCCTAACATGCTACACCAATCATTTCACATATGGTGTAGCATGTGGGGATCTGGTGCAGCATGTTGGTGGTCTCATAAGATGTGTGATGTAGCATGTTGGTGAACATGCTACATCAAGAACTATAGGGTATACTGTACCTTGGACAGTGATGGAGAACTGGCAAGTTTCAAAATTGCCAGCTATATCTGTGAATGTATACATGCAGGTGGTAAGTCCCACTGGGAAGTTGTCATTTGGGGAACAGCTCTGAGAAACTCCCACAGTGCCAAATGAATCATCAATCGCAGTTGGCTCCACCCATACCACAGGGGCACTGGTTGCACCAACTCCTGCCACAAAGTTTATATTGACCGGACAGCCTAAGATCACTGGTGGAGTTACATCAACTGTAAAAAGAAAGAAATAATTGCTTTAAATGAGTTTAAAAAATTGTTATCTATTTTTTTTTTTATTATTAGCATTAAACTTCAAATCATCCCCAAAATGACCAGAAAAAAACTTTAAAACTTTTGACCATGATTTTTCATTGTCAGATCTTGATCTCCCATTTCCAAATATAAAATTGTGAAAAGTAAAAAATTATTTCAGGAACAAGATACATCAATCAAAGAGTCTTAAATAACTAAATAAGCTTTTAGTAATTTTGTGATGTTTTCCGGCATAATTGCTTGCTAAAATATAAATTTTATAAAAGTATAACTATAAAAAAACACAAAAAAAGTTGTTTTTTTACTTAGAATATAAGGTACATGAACAGATGAGCAAATCATGTTCTTGCAAAGTGCATGATATATCCCATCTCAATTCACCATGATTGATGTGATAATGGTAGAAATATGATGAACAAGATGTTGACATCTTGATGACAACACTAACAACAACAACACCAATAATAACAACAACACCAATAATAACAATTATAACACCAATGATAACAACAATAATAACAACAACACCAAAAATAACAACAAGAGCAACAATAATAACACCAATAACAACACCAATAATAACAACAACAACAACACCAATAATAACAACAACACCAAAAATAACAACAACATTAAAAATAACAACAGAAGCACCAATACCAGTAATAACACCGCAGTAATAACAGTAATTTACCCCGCTAAGCGTAGCAGGGATATTTACGAGATTTATACTTACCTTCCATGCTATAAATATGCAATCTGGTCCACGACCTGATTCTAACGCATTTCTATTAAACCGACCTTACCAGCCCAGCCCTGACCTCCATAATACCTCTAGTACCCTCACTTAACAGGCGGGCCGGGACGCATGGAAGGTTAAGTATAACTCTCATAAATATCCCCGCTACGCTTAGTGGGGTAAATCTACTTCAAGTTATACCTTACCTTTCATGCTATAAATATACAATCAGATTGCAACCGAGGAACAAAAGGGAGTTCAGGCTGAAGCTCAATTTTCAAAAAACTGGTCCTAAAACTCACACTAGCTTACTCCTACTAAAAGGATTAGAAACCGTATCCTATTAAGGAAAAACCTCTAAATAGGAGCTTACCAAAAAGAAGTAAACCACCCCTAGTTACAGTCAAACTGAACATGTCACTACCTGTTAACAGTAACTGAGGCAAACGTTGCATGAATCCAAGCAAGAAACTCGGACACCCTGCCAATCGAAAGAGCATTTGGACACAATATAAACATCATAATACTGTCTAAAATAACAAGACAAAATTCACCAAGTTCGTCCACGAGATGGAACCGGCTAGTAAAACACAAATGGGAACCAAACGGTGTTAGCTAAAATGAATTGAAGAATTTCCGGACCGGGGAAAAAAATCGTCAGCGCGCAACTTCGCAAAAGCAAAAGTTTGTGGGGTAACACAAACTTCGTAAAGAAAGTCAAGTAAAAAACAACAATAAAAGTGGCATGCATTTACCCAAACTGCTGCATGAAGTATCGTGTGAAAGGGGCCATGCCTCATACCTGAGTGCGTACCCTGGCTGTTCTATGAACAGTGCCGACTATTTTAAGAGATTGCTTTTGAACGATCCATCAGAAGAAAGTGTTGTCGCGACACAGTACAATGAGATCTCCATAACAAAAAGAAGTATGTAAATGCAATGCCGAACATCGGCTGCACACTTATAAAAGTAACTCCAAAGACTCCGGACGGGGTACCACACCCCTTTCTCTGGTAAGTCCAGTGGCCACGAGTCAGGTTCGTCGACTCAACTGGAAAGCCTCGGTGGATGGCTGCAACGGCTATTCTAGAGTTAGTAACTGAAAGCTAAACGAAGTGCTATGGGACTGTGGTGCAGTTTGCCCAAGTCCGAGAAGTCATCCGTAAACAAAGGCTCGTACGGGAAGCCCGCAAAAGTTTAGAGCAGCTGAGGGAACCAATGATGGCCAGACCAAGTAAGCACTACTGGTCGTACATCGCCTTGCTTAGTACCCTCGGTACCAACGGGAAAGGCCAATAACATATCTCACATAGTGAGTTCCTTTGAAAATGAACGCGACGACTCCGAACCCCGCAGGTCAGAAGGAAGAACGTAGAGAATCGAAAGCTTGCGATCGTCCACGGATGTGAATTGTCCTTTTGGATTGAGAGAAGTGAGCAAAAAGCCGAATATTGGCAAAACGCACAGGGAGAACTGTTGCTGAGCAGGAAGAATCTTTCAGGTCATCAACTCTAAAAAGTTATTTCTAACTTAAGGTTAACGTACATCATATACTCTATGGGCCGTTAACTCTGTTAAACTCTTACAACAGCGTAGCAGTGGAGCGCGGGTGATCGAGGAGCAACGTGGCAGGTGTGACTGTACTTGACACCTCGCGCTGTCTGGCGCCAGAGTAACAGCATAAGAAAAGAAGGGGACATTAGCCAATCCACGTGAAAGGCATCGAGGAAAAACTGTCTCCTCGCTACATTAATCGGGTTTCCACCGATGACGCAAGACCTTGCTGGTGTGAGTCTAGGTTGACTATAAGTAAAGCTCATTTAAACCTAACTGATTTAAACCAATGAGTAAAACCCGGCTGGTCAAAGAGACCTGCGTGGTTAAAAAAGTACAGACAACACAAGATTGTGGGTCTGACTGGTACTATTAAGTCTGGTTAATGAATTAAAAGGCAGACCATTAACGTAAGTCGCGTACTTAACGGGCTGCTAACCATTAGCAGAAATAAGCTAAACCATGTTCTTCGCATAGCAAAGAAAAATCATTTTTTACATAAATTTAACGAAGTAAAACATGATGCCAAAGGTACATGGTCAATTATAAATAATTTACTTCACAAAGGAAAAGCTAAATCAACCATTAACAATACCTTTAAAGATGATAATAACAATCAAGATCCATCAAAAATTTCAAATGATTTTAATAATTACTTTGTTAATATTGGTCCCTCTTTGTCACAAAATCTACATACTCAAACGCATGCTAAGGATTACCTCAAAAATGAAAGTCACAATCCCCACTCTCTTTTTCTTTTCCCAACAACACATGACGAAATTCTTAGGACAGCATCTCAATGTCTGAAGCCAAATAAAGCAGCTGGTTTTGATAATTTTAAACCGTCCATTATGAGGAAAGTAATAAACTTGGTTGTACTCCCTTCAACACACATTTGTAATGTTTCTCTCTTAAGTGGCATTGTTCCGAATAAAATGAAAACTGCAAAAGTTATCCCGGTTTATAAAAAAGGTGATCCTAAATCTTATGGTAATTACCGTCCCATTTCTGTTCTGTCATGTTTTTCAAAGGTGCTTGAAAGAATTGTCTTTAATAGGGTTTCTGATTTTTTGAATAAGCATAATATACTTTTTGATGGTCAGTATGGTTTTCGCCAGGGTGTTTCCACTGAATTTAGCTCTATCTGATGCAGTCGATAAATTATATAGTGCCCTTGATAAGAAACTCACATCTATAGGAATTTTCCTTGACTTATCAAAGGCGTTTGATACAATTAATCACGATATATTATTATATAAGTTGTCTCATTATGGAATAAGAGGTACCTGCTTATCTTGGTTTTGTAATTATTTGTCTAATAGAACTCAATTTACTTATTTTAACAATGTATACTCTGATCCTTTATATCTTAAATGTGGGTTCCACAAGGGTCAATTCTTGGTCCGCTCCTTTTTATTATTTATGTAAATGATATTAGTCAGTTGTCATCAAATTCTTCACTTGTTCTTTTCGCAGACGATACCAATATGTTTTTTTCTGGTGATAATCTTAATGACCTGCAACAGTTGGTTAATAATGAGCTTGACCTTTTCTACAACTGGTTTACCGCCAACAAATTATCTCTTAACATTGATAAAACCAACTATGTAGTATTTAGTAATAGTGAACCTTTTTTGATTTTGATATTCATCTCAATGGCAAACCTCTTGTTCGTACTAATAAGGTTAAGTTTTTAGGCGTGATCATTGATTCAAAACTATCATGGCATGATCATATAGATTGTATATCAAGTAAAGTTTCAAGAGGTGTTGGTATATTATCTAAGCTAAAACATATTTTACCTTCACATGTTCTACGATGTATTTATTTAGGTTTAGTGTTGCCACATTACTCATATTGTTCAATTATTTGGTCGGCCTGTAGTAAATCTTACATGAATAAATTAATAATCCTTCAAAAACGAGCAATTCGCCACGTCAGATGCTCCAAAAATTACGACCATACAAGTCCTTTATTTTCTTCCCTTAATCTGTTAAAATTGCCTGATCTCATTAATACAAACATTGCTACTTTCGCTTTTAGATGTATTCATGGCAACTTATCAAACTATTTCAAAGCCTTTTTTATGGAAAACAATCAAATTCATTCATACAACACCAGACAGCGTGATAACATACATTCCTTCCCATGTCGTAACAATACCGCTTTAAGCAGCTTGAGAAATCGTGCAGTTAATTTATGGAATTCTTTACCTCTTAAAATAAAATCCCTAAATACAGTCAGTCAATTTAGAAAACATCTTAAAGCATTCTTTATCCTAGCCTATTGATTTATTTGCATTGTTATATTTTGATTAAGTGTCTTTCTTGCTACAGGGGTGGAGTGGTGGTACGGGGGGAGCGCGTCTTTTTTTGTTTTGCTTTTGGGGTGAGAGGGGTGGTAGAGGGCATGTATATCCAACGTTTCTAGGGTTAACTATTTCTTGCTCATTTAATTTATACTTAGAGTAATTACAGGGAGTGTTTTACTAGTTAAGCTCACAAGAGTTTTTTAAAGCACTTCCTTTCACATCATTTGTATTGTACTATATTGTATATATCATATTATGTTACTTCTTTTTTGCTTCAAACTTCTACCAACGCTTGTTATCTGTCATTCTGTTGTACATATGTTAATGTTGTGAAGAAACAAAATAAATGAAATGAAATGAAATGAAATTAAATGAAATGAAATTAAAGGCTTTGAGCCACAAGACGTTTTATGGGCCATAAGATCGCGGAGCCGTAAGCTGTTGGCTATGGCCTCGGAGAAAACTAGCACTGTACGCAGAACGTACATCCGATTAGTTAATGAGAACCCATTTGCCTGAGGTTAGTCAAAATGGTGTTATTACGTGCACCGTAAGCAATACAGGCCGTTACATAGAACAGGTCCAACCAACTGAGGTGGCTGTGACCTGACTGGTTAACAACCTAGTTATGGTGTTTAATTAACCCGTTAACATATGTTGTAAACTATACGGGTTGTTAACGTAAGAAAGTTACAATCGTTCCGGAGTTGTAAATGTGTCTCGTTAACTTACCGCATATGCTACACAAGTCGTTAACGTAGACATAGATCAAAAACCTTAATAGCTTATTGCCAAAGAAGCTGACGTCCTGCGTATACTATGGAGCAGGCTGTAGCAGTAGCAGAACCGTGTAGCCGTTGGAACTGCTTAATGAAGCTGGTAACACATAGCGTACGTGCCGTGCCTGTAACAGCTACCCTGATCGTGGGACTGTCTATCACACAGCCACCTATGTCAAAAAACTAACTTATGTGGACTTAATTTTTTAAAGGGGGTTTAACGTACTACGTCAACTCTTCGAGCCATTAAGCCAATCACTGGGTTAAAAATTCACCACGGAGCTAAGAAGCTAGAGGCTATGTGGGGTATACCACCACACTTAGTATGCACCCCCATTAAGTAATGTACAGCCGCATGGATCTACGAAACATCAACGTGCTACATATGTACTACGAGCCGTCCACCCAGTCTGTGGCTAAACGAGGGGGGGACTACTGCTGTACTCGGTACACATTGCGGACCAATACAGAGCCGTGAAACGAAGCCGTGGAGTCGTAAGGACTTGTGCGGCAGAGCCGAAGGGCCGTATTCCGAACCCATTCAATAAACCCGTAGGTATATCGTATGTTGTACGTTAAAAAGCTATGGAGTCGTACGACCCATTCACCGGATCCTTATGGACCCGTAAAGCCTATTGGGACTCTTAACACGTAATACATGAGATGGATGTTTCCAGAGTGTAACGTAGCAAAGCGCTTACACACGACGCATCGCGGGATATTCTGGGTACGTAAAACACTGACACTCCTCCATGTCCATGATACTGGTGAAAATTTGTGCGGAACTATGATGTCACGCGGAAATTTTTTCTAAGGAAGTTCACACGGCCGTAGAATTGCGTAGCTAATGGCTATGGTAACAAGAAAAAATAGCTCTCTTGTGAAGATTGTTTCCTTATCACTTGACCACGTAGCTTCGTAGCCAGTGGGTCTGTATCCAGCTTTATTGTACGTTGTACGTTAACCCATTCAAAACTATGGAGCCGTACGGACCCATTCACCAGAGCCGTATGGACCCGTAAAGCCTATGCACAGAGCCATATGGGCCCGTACAGGGCCATGCAATGAACCCGTAAAACTTGGTTACGGGTCCACATGGACCCCTATGTGGCCGTCCAATGGACCCGTATGGAGCCGTATCACGGACCCGTACGGGGCTGTGAAAACAAGCCTTGGAGCCGTACGGAGCCAATCAACGGAGCCGCATGGACCCATATGGACCCGTACGAGTAATCTAATGGCTCAACTCTGCAGCCGCAAAATTACTTGTACCTCACCTATGACACCACCTAACGTGGCCCTACCGATCTCTACATGGAACCGTGGTCCATGGGGGTGTCAAAAAGAGTGACCCACCACTACCTGAGCCTCACCGACTCAGTAGCGTTGAGTGATCCAGCAATAATGTGATAACAAAGTGCTGGAAAAGAGTGAGGGATATTAGAGGTATTATGGAGGTCAAGGCTGGGCTGGTTTCTACATTTTTAAGGTCGGTAAGAAGTGTGTTAGAATCAGGTCATGGATCAGATTGCATATTTATTGCATGGAAGGTAAGGTATAACTGAAAGTAAATAACACCAATAATAACAACAATAACACCAACACCAATAACAATAACACCAACAATAACACCAACACCAATAATAACAACAATAACACAAACAACAACAACACTAATAATGACAACAACAATACCAATAACAACACCAATAATAACAGAAATAACACCAATAATAACACCAATAATAACAACAACACCAATATCAACACCAGCAACAACAACACGATAATAACAACAATAACACCAATAATAACAGAAATAACACCAATGATAACAGTAATAACACCAACAATAACACCAACAACCAATAATAACAACAATAACACAAACAACAACAACACTAATAATGACAACAACAATACCAATAACAACACCAATAATAACAGAAATAACACCAATAATAACACCAATAATAACAACAACACCAATATCAACACCAGCAACAACAACACCGATAATAACAACAACAATACCAATAACAACACCAATAATAACAGAAATAACACCAATGATAACAGTAATAACACCAATAATAACAACAACACAAATATTAACACCAATAATAACAACAACAACACAAATATTAACACCAATAACAAAAACAACACCAATATTAACACCAATAATAAGAACAACACCAATAATAACAGTAATAATAATATCCACCTTCAATGACAATGACGTCAAACCTGCAACCTGCCCTATTTCCACTTCCATCCTGAAAGATGTACGTTACTGTGGTTGATCCAACGATGAAGAACGATCCTGGAGAGTGACTTCTTGAGAAAAGTCGAACAAAGCCTGAGTTGTCGACAGCTGTGGGTTCATTCCATTCTACAGGTGTTCCGATTGTACCAAAGGGTACGCTCTCTGTGATTTCACCCGTACATGTAACTTCTGGTGGGATGAGGTCCACTATAAGTAAAAACATCACCACAACAAAATCAAATGCAACCAGAGCTTGATCAAGTGTACCTATATCAAATTTTTGCTGCGAGTAGCATTAGAACTTCTGTCTCAGAAATCCCATAATCAATTATCCTCTGATATTAAAGGTTTATGCACTAGCTTACACAGGGTACATAATTTTCAATCTTGTTTTATCTAATCAAAACAAGAAAAAAAACAATCCAATTACATATTTTAGATATTAAAAAGCAAATTTCTAATAAAAATTTATGATTTTTGAATAGGAAGACCTCTCTATTTTCCATGTGAATCCATTATTATTTAAACCAGAAACCTGCAAAGGATTATTTTGGCTAGGCCTTGGTATTTTCCACCATCTATTGGCAATGCCACTGCAGCAGCCACACTAGAGGAATATTAAACTAAGCTCCAGCATAGTGAGAACAGTATAATATTATTCCATCTGTTTCTATTCATACTATGCACTCTGAAATGCAAGTTTCTATCACGGTACAAATCGTTGGTTATCCTGTTCAGAAATACCGTACTCAACGGGCGCTTACAAAAATAGAATTGCACAATTTTTTAGACCTGAAGTTTCTTCCTAATAAGAGCCTATGTTCCGGGACCATGTACAGTGTGCTATTCACCTGCATTGTGTGTAGTGGTTCTATACTAGTTCCACAATAACCACAAACAGATTGTGACTTCAGATACAAAATAAACAAATAATGTAACAAGCCCAGCAGGGGGAGGATGTTCTCCCAACATGGCTGCCGTGGACGCTGGCCCTGGATCCTAAAATTAGGACAAACTTATGGCTGTGAATTCCTTAATATTTTTGATAGAACTAAATGTTTTGTTCTATCGATGAGTTTAAAGGTCAAGCAACTCATTACTGCTGAAAGAATTATGGCCTGACCCCGGAAGTGGGTTACAACTGGGTCAAATCAAAATGCCTGCCACAGTCCGGACCATGAACATAGGGTAAACGGATGTAACTTTCTGAATATTTGGGATAGAACAACCATTTTTCTTTCTACTCCATGGTTTTGACGGTAAAACAATTAATTGCTTCCAAAAGAATTATGACCTGATCATTTAACCCTTAGGTTGTACAGGGAACAAGCAAGGAGATCATGATGGATTGTAAGGGTGCAGTGGCAATTGTTACAGAGGGGTTGGGGGGAGCCAATAAGGAGGTGGGAGTGAGTGAGGTGGGTGTGACCAATTTTAAGACAGGTAATATGAGCGTTGTCGATTCGAGAGAGGTTGTTGATGGTGGATTTGATCGGAATTTTGGGCTGGATGACACATAGTTTGTTATCAATTTGGGAGTTCCGTGAGGTTTGCCAGCGGTCATGAACAAGGAAAGCGATAAGCGGTTTGATGTCAGAGAGGGTTTTGGGAAAAGGGTTAGGGAGGAGGGTGAGGGCAAGCTTAGCGGCTGCATCAGCCCTGTCATTGCCAGGGATGCCAACATGGCTGGGTATCCAGAAGAAAAAAACACTTTTCCTGCAGAGGGTGGGAGAAAGGAGTTTCCGGAGGAGGAGGTGGTATGTGAGGTTATCCCATTTAAGATTGAGTAAAGAAGTAAGAACAGCTTTTGAGTGGAAGAAAATGGCAAAGTGGCTGAGCGGAGAGTACTCAATAAAGTTGAGGGCAAGGAGAATGGCCTTAGCCTCGGCTGAAAAGATGGATGAGTAGTCGGGAAGTCTGCTACTGAGGGTGATGTCTTGATGACGGCAGCAGCAGCTATCTTGTTGCCTTTCTTGGAGCCATCAGTATGGATGGAGGTGTAATTTGAGAGTTGGTCTTTGATATGGTTGTGGAGATTGATGAAGAGGTTAGGGTGAGTTTGAGTTTTGAGATGAGTGGAGAGGTCTAGGTGGACAGAAGGTAGGGGGTGGCCCAAGGAGGGAAAGTGGGCCAAGAGTAGGTGCCGAGAGTGGCAGGGTTGATGCCAAGATGGAAGAGGTCTGATTTAATGCATAAGCTGAAGAAAGGGGATAGGGTTTTAGTCCTATCAAAGAGGGTGGAGAAATTGGGGTATCTAATGAGGTTGTAAACAGGGTTCTGGAGCCATGAACAGCTGTTGGGAGAAGTTGTCTGAGTTACCTATAACTCTATACGGTTATAGAGTCATGACCAGCTGTTGGGAGAAGTTATCTGAGTCACCTATAACTCTATACGGCTATGGAGCCATGATCAGCTGCTGGGAAAAGTTATCTGAGTCACCTATAACTCTATACGCTATAGAGCCATGACCAGCTGTTGGGAGAAGTTATCTGAGTCACCTATAACTCTATACGCTATGGAGCCATGAACAGCTGTTGGGAGAAGTTAACTGAGTTACCTATAACTCTATACGGCTATGGAGCCATGAACAGCTGCTGGGAAAAGTTATCTGAGTCACCTATAACTCTATATGGCTATGGAGCCATGATCAGCTGCTGGGAAAAGTTATCTGAGTCACTTATAACTCTATACGGTTATGGAGCCATGAACAGCTGTTGGGAGAAGTTATCTGAGTCACCTATAACTCTATATGGCTATGGAGCCATGACCAGCTGTTGGGAGAAGTTATCTGAGTCACCTATAACTCTATACGCTATGGAGCCATGATCAGCTGCTGGGAGAAGTTATCTGAGTTACCTATAACTCTATACGGTTATGGAGCCATGACCAGCTGTTGGGAGAAGTTATCTGAGTCACCTATAACTCTATACGGCTATGGAGCCATGATCAGCTGCTGGGAAAAGTTATCTGAGTTAGCTATAACTCTATACGGTTATGGAGCCATGAACAGCTGTTGGGAGAAGTTATCTGAGTCACCTATAACTCTATACGCTATGGAGCCATGACCAGCTGTTGGGAGAAGTTATCTGAGTTAGCTATAACTCTATACGGTTATGGAGCCATGAACAGCTGTTGGGAGAAGTTATCTGAGTTACCTATAACTCTATACAGTTATGGAGCCATGAACAGCTGTTGGGAGAAGTTAACTGAGTTACCTATAACTCTATACGGCTATGGAGCCATGAACAGCTGTTGGGAGAAGTTATCTGAGTTACCTATAACTCTATACGGTTATGGAGCCATACAGTTAGGGAGCCATGACCAGCTGTTGGGAGAAGTTATCTGAGTCACCTATAACTCTATACGGTTATGGAGCCATGAAGAGCTGTTGGGAGAAGTTACCTGAGTTTAAGTCTATACGGCTATGGAGCCATGAACAGCTGTTGGGAGAAGTTAACTGAGTTACCTATAACTCTATACGGCTATGGAGCCATGATCAGCTGTTGGGAGAAGTTATCTGAGTTACCTATAACTCTATACAGTTATGGAGCCATGAACAGCTGTTGGGAGAAGTTAACTGAGTTACCTATAACTCTATACGGTTATGGAGCCATGAACAGCTGTTGGGAGAAGTTAACTGAGTTACCTAAAACTCTATACGGCTATGGAGCCATGATCAGCTGCTGGGAAAAGTTATCTGAGTTATTTATAACTCTATACGGTTATGGAGCCATGAACAGCTGTTGGGATAAGTTACCTGAGTTTAAGTCTATACGGCTATGGAGCCATGAACAGCTGTTGGGAGAAGTTATCTGAGTTACCTTTAATTCATAACAGCTGTTGGGAGAAGTTAAGTGAGTTACCTATAACTCTATACGGCTATGGAGCCATGAACAGCTGTTGGGAGAAGTTATCTGAGTTACCTTTAATTCTATATGGCTACGGAGCCTTTAACGGCCATGGAAATTTTCACTCTATGGCAAGGGAGCCGTGGAGCCTTCAATGGGTCCATGGAGGAGCCGTTAATGGGCAAGAAATTTATGTGCAGTGTGCACGGAGCCATAAACAAATCCGTGAACGGGTATGGAAAATAAAAGTCCAACTATGAAGCCGTAAACCATACGGCCATAAGTGAAGACTAAAACTAACACAAGCACCACACCCCTACACTGATCATCTATCCCCGAGATTAGCGGAGTAGTACTGAGAATGATAAAAGGACTTTTAAGCCAAGACACTCTCTCTGTCTGTCTGTCTCCCTCCCTCCTCATCCCTTTTCCTCCCTTCCTCTCCCTCCTTCCCACTCCCTCCCTTCCTCTCCCTCCCCCTCCCACTCCCTCCCTCCCACTCCCTCCCTTCCTCTCCCTCCCTCCCTCCCTCCTCCTCTCCCTCCCTCCCTCCCTCCCTCCTCCCTCCCTTCCTCCCTCCCTCCTCCCTCTCCCTCCCTCTCCCTTCCTCCCTCCCTCTCACTCCCTCTCTCTGGGCAGTTTTCTGACTCTAAAATCACAACCGTGTATGAGACCTGAAAAGAAGCCTTCTTTACCCACACCAACTCACGGTACTACTGTATTGAAGACTTTAGAGTTCCTCCGTGATGCGCACAAAGGCAAACCAAGTGAAAATCAAATTTGAAAGTACACAAAATGAGAAAAATATTGACTAAAACAAATATTTCTTCACATGAACTATTGACATAATCTGACAATTTTTTCCACCAAAAGTTCTGAAAAGAGATCGGTGGGTACATCATAGTACAATAGACATTGGTGAACATAAAAAGACCCTTTGGGGTGGGTTACCAACTGATGCTACCGCGCAAAATGTTTTTCTCAAAAAGGCGTTACGTTATACTGGTAGCATAAATACAGAGTAGGGTATCCCTTTAAAGCTCTAAAATTCCCGGAACAGCTGTTACAGGTCAAACCGAGGTCACCCTTGGAAGCACTTGGATGAGGGGCAGGATGACTTAATGATATAGGGGATACACAGTAAAAGATATCCTAATGAGAGAATGCATAGGAAAAATAACCTTAAGCTAAGGCCTTGTTTGTGAGAAATATTCCACAAGAATAGGACTGAAAACTCACTAGGAGGCTCACCCAGGAATAATAATACTCTGTAACATGGCAGACTCGTAATAGATATGCATTATGATAAAAACGAGTCTGAATCTCCATAGCTTGTCTATGCAACTATACACTGAGGTCCGTGGGTGGCTAATGGGCGGCTAAGATAAGTAACTATATTACCTGTATTTCCTGTATTTCCTTGGAAAATGGTTGTATAGTGAGTGAATCAGGTCTCTGAGACCAGATTACATATATCTATAGCATAGAAGGTAAGGTATAATTTAAGTAAATTTTCAAATTAATCAAGGAAATTATTTTATCAGCCAAAAGTGGGCACTTATTAGAATAGGAGCACTTAATTAATACATCAAATACAGTACTTGGGGTACATTTCATTTTGATGTCAGTTGTCAAGCTGTAATTAGTACTGAATATTCATTACAAAAAACCATAGTTACAAGATGAAGAGTAGGACTGGAATCTGATTGGTCCATAACTGATGATCTGTCCTATAATTAAAAAATGGCATCTTGGCCATGATATTGTTATGTTTGTTTGATTGTTTGTTTGATGAGGGCTTAACGGCACCATGACAACGAGGGTCAAATTGTGTCTCAGAGGTCAGATCATTCTAGAGGTAGGAAGGAAAGGAAACAGGGGGAGAATGAGAAATTCAAGAACAAAAAGTCAGAAAGCTGTGATATTGTTTTGAGCTGAAACAGAGAGGACATACAACTTGGAAGGTTCACACACACAATTAGTCACAAATCAGGTGAATACAAACTCTACTATGTTTACCTTGATTAACTGTGATCGTAAAACTACAAGAGGCTGTATTGCCACTAAGATCACTGAAAGTGTATGAAACCGTTGTTGTTCCAACCGGAAAGATGTCCCCAGGTGTGTGAGTCCTGGATGTTAAGGTAAATGAACCTGATGTATCTACAGCGGTCGGCTCGGCAAAAAGGACGGCTAATCCATCGGAACCAAACTGGACCTCCTGGATCAAATCAGCAGGACACAGAACAACAGGTGGATCATTGTCAACTAGAGTCAGAGGAAAACGATGATTTGATTGATTGATTGATTGATTATTAAACCCTTCGCTTCCCAATCAATTGTGTGACAACCAGTTTGACATGCACATTTTCAAAAATGTATCTTACTTCGTCAAATAAGCCCACAGCAGTGATTCTGGTATTATTTCAAAGAGCTTGAATAGTTCTTTCAGAAAATGTAAGTTTTTGATGGGAGTTGTGTTGAAAAGGTTTGAAAAAAGATGGGTTGAAATAAAGAAAATTTTAAAAATGTACTAATTTAACAAAAAACAATGATCTTTTCAAAGACTTTCTTGTCATATTTACAAAGACATCAATGCATCCAATTCCTGTCACATTTTAACTGCCCCTATCATCAAGTATCTTTTTTTGGCAAAAGTTGTGAAAAGCATCATAATTTTTAACCTTTTTGAGACCAAAATTTGGGAAAATTGTAATTTCTGATCGCGATACAACTCACCTAATGCAAAATAGACCGTAAGAAATGCCAATTCACATGCTTTCGATTGGAATTAAAAAGAGCAACTACCACCTCTTTATTCATGCCGATATTTAAGTATGTAAACAAATCTTCACAGTAAAATATACACAATGTAGTTTACCGGTTGTGTATGGGATTACTGTGTGGGTGACCTGAGTTAAAATAACGCACCAGATGCATGGCTATGTTTTTCGCAAGTAAGATAGTGATTATTTTTTTGTTTTTTGGTTTATTTGCATTGTTTTTGCAGGTTTTACTTTGAGAACAAAATTCAGACTGGTATCACTAGAGAGAAAGTTTCATAAACATTTTAAATATGTTAAAGAATCCTCCATTTTCATTGATCACAAGAAAAAATACAAGCTCAAAAAAAGCTCAAAAAAATATTTAATGTCAATATTTTCTTCATTTTGACTTTTTTAATGAAAAGTTTATTGTCTTACCATTCATATAACCCAAACTTGTAGTGATACAAAATGAAAAAAAAGTTATGAAAATCAATTTTAAAAGAAAAACAAATTGGAAAAATAATAGTCACTAACAGTTTCCCTCAACAGGTATTGATCGGTATAAATACTTCCTTTGTTCGGGCCAACGAGCCTGCTGCTGCTCTTTCGTTTGCCAAACAAAAGAATTTCTGCGAACTTGGCTCATTTACACTGGAGGTATAGAGTGTTACGTAGTAGTCATAGAATATTCACACACAACAGGTCTTTAAAAATCGGCGATGCATCTCTATTAAACAATCGCCCGTTCCCTTAATGAAACTTAGTTTATTGCAATATAACTGAAAGGTCAATTGGGTATCAAAGAACAATAATTTCTCTGGTTGAATCAGATTTTCCTTTTAGTAAAACAGACGGTTGTATAGCAAAGGCAGAATTGGGACTATTTCTCTAATTTACCATTATTGACAATAACTTGTTTGCTTGGTTTTTATTACCATGCAACAACCTTTTCCTCTGTTCTTGCTCATATTTTTCTCTGAATTAAGATTTCAACCAAATAACTTCACCAGCTACTGCCAGTACCCAAGATTGCAATTTGTTGTTTTTTAATCCATTTTTCCACTAAATCGGTATTAAAAACACCCAAAATATATGTCCCATTTGCTTTGAGAAAGTAGGTCTTCTGGTAAAAGCTAATTCCATCCAAGCCATTAGGGCTCATAACGCCAGTGCTTATACCCGATTTCCATGCACAAGCAGATAAGAGTACATGACTCCCCCTGGACCGGATGCCAGTCCACACAGATTATCTCCCCAGCAGTGCTGGTACTCATTTTCACAGCTGAGTGGACTGAGGGAAGTAAAGTGCCTTGCTCAAGGAAACAATGCAGCGCTCACGACGGGAATCAAACTCGATACCTCTGGAATACGAGCACAACTCCCCAACCACTGAGCCACAGCACCTCTCAAGGCCATCTAGTAAAGCCCTGAAAATGTAGGAAAATAAGAAAAGATGTCTGTGGACACCAAGCTGTCTTTTTTTTTCATTTGTATGTAAGCTTGACTTCTGAGGTTAATCTTTACAAGACTAGCTTTGACCTGGCACAATTTGAAAACTATACTTAAATCTACTTAAATTTCCAAAAATAGTTTCTCACATCATTTTTCTTCTTTTATATTAACTTACCATCAGAAATAAACACCATGAATGAACAAGTTGCAGAATTCCCCGCTGCATCCGTAGCAGTGTATGTGACAGTTGTAGAACCAAGATTGAAAAATGAATTAGGACTATGGGATGAGGTGAGAGCTACCACAGAACCGGAGTTGTCTGAAGCAGTCGGTTCAGTCCATGTGGCAAAACCACCATTTGAACCAGGTGGGACAAGCCGTACAAGTCCAGATGGGCAGTTAGTAAGAGTGGGGGGTGTCATGTCAACTGAAAATAAACATCATTAGATTTGTTAAGTTTGTCTAGTAAAGATATGACACATCAGCTTCAACCGTGAGTGATAAACCATCTCTTCACATGCTTTCCATTGACCTGAAATCTCATCATGCAATTCCCCTGCAATAAACTTTATTCCCCTTCCATATCAAACTACTTCATTACACTTTCTAATGACCTTTTCCTCTTAATTACACTTTCTTATGACCTTTTCCTCTATAATTACACTTTCTAATGACCTTTTCCTCTATAATTACACTTTCTAATGACCTTTTCTCTTAATTACACTTTCTAATGACCTTTTCCTCTATAATTACACTTTCTAATGACCTTTTCTCTTTAATTACACTTTCTAAAGACCTTTTCCTTTATAATTACACTTTCAATGACCTTTCCTCTTAATTACACTTTCTAATGACCTTTTCCTCTATAATTACACTTTCTAAAGACCTTTTCCTCTATAATTACACTTTCCAATGACCTTTTCCTCTTTAATTACACTTTCTAATGACTTTTTCCTCTTTAATTACACTTTCTAATGACCTTTTCCTCTTTGATTATAACTTTCTAATGACCTTTTCCTCTATAATTGCACTTTCTAATGACCTTTTCCTCTATAATTACACTTTCTAAAGACCTTTTTCTCTTAATCTACACTTTGCAATGACCTTTTCCTCCTCTTTAATTACACATTATTATTACCTTTTCTCTTTAATTACACTTTTAATAACCTTTTCTTCTTATTTACACTTTTAATTACCTTTTTCTCTTTAATTACACTTTCTAATTACCTTTTCCTTTTAATTACACTTTTTAATGACTTTTTCCCTTTTAATTATTTACTTATTACTTTTTTTTTCCTCTTTAATTACACTTTTAATGACCTTTTCCTCTTTAATTATTTACACTTTGTCTTCAATTACGCTTTCTAATGACCTTTTCTATTTATCTACACTTTCTAATGACCTTTTCCTCTTTAATTACACTTTCCAATGACTTTTTCCTTTTTAATTACTACTTAATTACTTTTTTTTCCTCTTTAAATAAACTTTCTAATGACCTTTTCCTCTTTAATTACTTTCTAATTACCTTTTCCTCTTCAATTACACTTTTAATGACATTTTCCTTTTAATTACTAACTTTCTTGACTTTTTTCCTCTTCAATTACACTTTTAATGACCTTTTCTTCTTTAATTACACTTTCTAATGACCTTTTCCTTTATAATTACACTTTTAATGACCTTTTCCTCCTCTTTAATTACACATTATTATTACCTTTTCCTCTTTAATTACACTTTTTAATAACCTTTTTTCATTATTTACACTTTTAATTTACCTTTTCCTCTATAATTACACTTTCTAATTACCTTTTCCTCTTTAATTACACTTTCTAATGACTTTTTCCCTTTTGATTACTTACTTATTACTTTTTTTCCTCTTTGATTACACTTTCCTAATGACCTTTTCCTCTTTAATTACTTTCTAATGACCTTTTCCTCTTCAATTACGCTTTTAATGACCTTTTCCTATTTATCTACACTTTCTAATGACCTTTTCCTCTTTAATTACACTTTCCAATTACCTTTTCCTTTTTAATTACACTATCTAATTACCTTTTCCTCTTTAATTAAACGTTCTAATGACCTTTTCCTCTTAATTACACTTTCTAATTACCTTTTACCTCTTTAATTACACTTTCTAATTACCTTTTCCTTTTAATTACTAACTTATTACTTTTTCCTCTTTGAATTACACTTTCTAATGACCTTTTCCTCTTTAACTACTTTCTAATGACCTTTTCCTCTTCAATTACACTTTTAATGACCTTTTCCTATTTATCTACACTTTCTAATGACCTTTTCCTCTTTAATTACACTTTCCAATTACCTTTTCCTTTTAATTACACTTTCTAATTACCTTTTCCTCTTTAATTAAACGTTTTTTTTCCTCTTTAATTACACTTTCCAATTACCTTTTTCTCTTTAATTACACTTTCTAATTACCTTTTCCTATTTAATTACACTTTCTAATTAACTCTTCAAATTACACTTTCTAATTACTTTTCCTCTTTAATTACACTTTCCAATTACCTTTTACTCTTTAATTACACTTTCTAATTACCTTTTCCTCTTAATTATACTTTCTAATGACCTTTTCCTCTTTAATTACACTTTCTAATAACCTTTTCCTTTTCAATTACACTTAATTACCTTTTCCTCTTCAATTACTTTTTGACCTTTCCTCTTTAATTACACTTTCTAATGACCTTTTCCTCTTCAATTACACTTTCTAATTACCTTTTCCTCTTCAATTACACTTTCTAATGACCTTTTCCTCTTCAATTACACTTTCTAATGACTTTTTACTCTTTAATTACACTTTCTAATGACCTTTTCCTCTTTAATTACACTTTCCAATTACCTTTTTTCTTTAATTACACTTTCTAATAACCTTTTCCTATTCATCTACACTTTCTAATGACCTTTTCCTTTAATTACACTTTCTTAATGACCTTTTCCTCTTTAATTAACTTTCTAATGACCTTTTCTGCTTTAATTACACTTTCTAATGACCTTTTCCTCTTTAACTACACTTTCTAATGACTTTTCCACTTTAATTACACTTTATAATTACCTTTTCCTCCTTATTTACACTTTCTAATCACCTTTTACTCTTTAATTACATTTTCTAATGACCTTTTCCACTTTAACTATACTTCTCAATGACTTTTTCCTCTTTAATTACATTTTCACATATAAACCATAAACCATAATTTCCTTTCGTTATATGAAGAGTGAACAATTGCTTTTGTATGTGAGTACACAGCTTATACCACTACACTAAAATTGTATAATTACTGTGATTGCATGGCGACATCAACTGTGAAACTTACTGGCTTTCTGAATCTGTGCCCGTAATTTGATAAAACTAATAGACCAAGTATGTAACACCCATGGGCTAGGGTATTTCATAGGCAGGTTTTAAACCTAACTAATAACTTAAAGTTGAAACTTCAGCACTGCCCATGTGTGGTCTACCAATTGAACCACCTGTCTACATAAAATTATGTGGTATAGCTATAATCTTGGACAAAATTTACTAGTTGCCACATTATTAAGCACCTTGACATCAATGTATGTGTTAAACAGGATCATCACGAGCACAGGCATTCCTAGCGTTATGGCAACCTACATACTAATCTGTATATATATATAAAACTACTGCGACTTTCAAACTGTATATGAAAATTCCTTTTTTTGACCATTCGCGAATCTTAATTACATTTTGTTACTCAACTTACATTTGCCAGAGACTCCCATTTTTATTTATAGGCCTCAGTATTTGTTCATTTTTTACAATAAGATGTACAAACGATGAATTTTTTACCCTATTTGATGTCCAATGCCCGACAATTTGCTACAAACCAAAGAAATGTCCACGATGACATCATGAAGAAGCACCTCAGTATTATTTTGACGTTAACATGCAAACATCTTAACAGTTCAAACACAAAGTGTACATGAAAGCAAGAGAGCAATGGATTCATCCAAAGTCATTGTCACATGGTAAATTTTTCAGTTGTTTACTGTTAGTTATCAGACGAATATATATGTATAAAATAAAGTGTAAAACTTGACTTTCTTGTTAGATAACAATCATTTGGTGAACAAACAAAAACTTTTTGTAAAAATAAGCGTTGTTAAGCTAAGGTATGGTTGCGCCTAATGAAAAAATGATAGGCCTAGGCTTTTGGTTAAAATTTGTGAGGATTGAAACAGTGGCGTACCAAGGGGCATCTGGGCATTGCAGCCCATGCAGCCATTCAAATGGCCCCCAAGAAGACCTGCACATGAGCAATTTTACAACTTTTTGATCTTTGAAACCCCTAGATGCCCCGAAATGGCACTTTCAGGCTTCCTGACTTAGAACAGTGGCAGCGCCAGGATTTTAGTCATGGGAGGAGGATAAAGGGGAGGGGGAGGGGAAGAGACAAATATGTCACTTTAAAAAAATTATGGGGGGGAAAGTGGGGGAGTAAAGCAATCTGGATGTACCTAATTATTTCAAAAGCTGTAGAACAAAGGAGCATCGGTGACGTCAACATGCATATATCGCTAAATCAACACTGCACATAGACGGTAAAGTAGCAAAAACACATCTGAAGCTTGTAAACATGGCGTGACAACAAAACAATATTAATGCCTGAAAATTATAAATATGTTATATGGAAAATTTGTTGTTGTTTACTTTGTATTTCCTAATCTAAATTTTGGAGATTACAAGTATCAAAGTTATAACATGCAGCTATATCCCTAGCTACCTCATGTACTTATTTGATTAATGACATACGTTAAGTTTTACTAAAACATTTAGAAATAAAAAACATGTTTATCCCACTATACTAGCTAGAAAGGCCTTGGAACAGTATCATACTAACATTGCCATGAAAACTTGTCAAGATGGCTTTTATTGCCACATGATGCTTCTTAAATACAGGGGAAGCTAGATTTAAGGACTGACAAAGGAAATCACCTACTGATAATAAAACATACCTCTCACAACAGTGACAATGAAAGAGCAGCTTGCAGAATTTTCTGATGGATCTGTAAACGTGTAAGTCACAAGAGTATCCCCCACAGGGAAGAAATCCCCTGGTTGGAAGTTACTTATGGAAGTTGGCGTCGCTCCAGAGTTGTCAATTGCTGTTGGTGGCTCCCATTCAACATTGGTGCCACTTGAAGCAAAGACAACATTTCTGATGAGGTTGCCAATGCATGTGATGACTGGAGGTGCTACATCATCTGGGGAATAAGAAACATGAAACCCGCATTTCATTTGTGTTTTGTTTGATTGATTGATGTGAGTTTAACATCACCATGACAACGAGGGTCAAGTTGTGCCTGAGAGGCTAACTCATTCCAGAGGTAGGAAGAAAAGAAAATAGGGGAAATTTGAGAGAAACACAGGAACTAAATGCCAGAAAGCTGGGATCAAGAGAGGAAGTGCATGGGTGAAGAAAGAAAAAAAAGTAAAGAGAAGTGGGTGGGAGAGGAAGACTAAATATTGTTGTAGAGGGAAGCATGATGAAGGAAGGAGATAATTGTATCCGGAGGGTTTTTCTGGAAGAGCTCAGCAATTGAGTTGTGAGGAACGAGGGAAGTTCTGGGAAGGATGTACAGGGGGCAAGTAAGGAGGACATGATGGACTGTGAGGGTGCAATGGCAATTGTTGCAGAGGGGTTGGGGGAGCCACTAAGGAGGTGGGAGTGAGTGGGTGTGACCTATTTTAAGGCGACTAATGTGAACATTGTCGAAATGGGAGAGGTTGTGGATGGTGGGTTTGATCGGAATGGTGGACTGGATGACATGGAGTTTGTTCTCAATTTGGGAGTCCCATGAGGTTTGCCAGCGGTCAAGAACAAGGGAAGCCATAAGCGGTTTGATGTCAGAAAGGGTTTTTGGAAAAGGAGTAGGGAAACGTTGAGGGCAAGCTTAGTGGCTGCATCAGCTCTGTCAATGCCAGGGATGCCAACATGGCTGGGTATCCAGAAGAGAGGAGTACTTTTCCTACAGAGGGGGGCAAAAGGAGTTTATGGAGGAGTTTTCTACTGAGGAGTTTACGGAGAGGTTTACGGAGGAGTTTACGGAGGAGGAGTTAACGGAGGAGTTAACGGAGGAGGAGTTAACGGAGGAGTTAACGGAGGAGTTAACGGAGGAGGAGTTTACGGAGGAGGAGTTTACGGAGGAGTTTACGGAGAAGGAGTTTATGGAGGAGGAGTTTACGGAGGAGGAGGAGTTTATGGAGGAGAAGGAGGAGGAGGAGGTGGAGAAGGAGGTGGGATGTGGGGTTATCCTGTTTAAGCATAAGTAAAGAAGGTCAGCCTTGGAGTCAGAGAAGATGGCAAAGTGGCTGAGCCGGGAGTCGATGGTCAATAAAGTCGAGGGCAAGAAGAATGACCTTGGCCTCAGGCAAGAAGATGGATGAGTAGTCAGGAAGCCTGCTACTGACAATCAGATAGGCAGGCACTGTACAAGAAATAAAGTATTACTCAGGATTATCACCCTAGATGAAGCAGACATTTTGTACTGTACAACAGAGATCCAAGTATGCTGCATATTGATCACATCAATGTTTTCTCCACAAATTAGGACATGCTAATATCATGTGATAAACAAGGAAAAATGTCAGGTTCATGGATAAACCAGTTGATTTAGGCTGCCTGGAAAAATCTGCTTGAGAATTTTAAGGAAAGTAAAATATATTGATGACTACTCAATCTATCTCCAAGAAATGAAAGGATATTGGGAAGGAAATAAAAGGGTATTGGGAAGGAAATAAAAGGGTATTGTGAAGAAGATGAAACGGTATTGTGAAGGAAATGAAAGGTATTGTGATGGAAATGAATCGTTTTAGGAAGGAAATAAAAGGTATTGGAAAGGAAATGAAAGGTATTGGGAAGGAAATAAAAGGTATTGGGAAGGAAATAAAAGGTATTGTGAAGGAAATGAAAGGGTGGTGTGAAGAAGATGAAACGGTATTGTGAAGGAAATGAAAGGTATTGTGATGGAAATGAATCATATTAGGAAGGAAATAAAAGGTATTGGGAAGGAAATGAAAGGTATTGGGAAGAAAATAAAGGTATTGTGAAGGAAATGAAAGGGTGGTGTGAAGATGAAACGGTATTGTGAAGGAAATGAAAGGGTGGTGTGAAGAAGATGAAACGGTATTGTGAAGGAAATGAAAGGGTGGTGTGAAGAAGATGAAACGGTATTGTGAAGGAAATGAAAGGTATTGTGATGGAAATGAATCATATTAGGAAGGGAATAAAAGGTATTGGGAAGAAAATAAAGGTATTGTGAAGGAAATGAAAGGGTGGTGTGAAGATGAAACGGTATTGTGAAGGAAATGAAAGGGTGGTGTGAAGAAGATGAAACGGTATTGTGAAGGAAATGAAAGGTATTGGGAAGGAAATGAAAGGTATTGGGAAGGAAATAAAAGGTATTGGGAAGGAAATGAAAGGTATTGTGAAGGAAATGAAAGGGTGGTGTGAAGAAAATCAAAAGGTATTGTGAAGTAATGAAATGGCATTATGAAGAAATTTACAGAAAAGTGTAAAGGAAACCAAAACAATACAATGGTTGTACTATACATAACTTGATACTATTGCTATGTTTTTGTAAGTGAGATGCACACTGAAATCTTGTTACACTCTAGTCTGAGATCGGTACCATGAATTTGACTGGACCAAATCAGATAGTGAATAAACACAACAGTTTTCAAGCTTTTCTTTTGAATGAGGTATAATATACAGACAGAGAGTGACTGTCAATAAGACCCAGGACTTAATTTAAGGTCGGAGGAAGGTCATATGTTGCCTCTCCATGCTCACTCACACATGTATTTTAAACCCTTTTCAAAGTATTTTAAATGTTCTTGCCCTTAAAATTTGGAGGTACTGTATGTGGTAGTATACAGCAGTTTTATGTAAGTCTACTATTTCTTACTTCTTTCTCCAAAAAGGATTTTCTCCCAAAGGGGAAAATATTATCTTTACTTTATTACCAGAATGTACTGACTTTTACTGGACTGGTTCTTGTGCCCCTTGGTATGATATTTGTCATAAACTTCTTGTTCATACAGGTTAGTAAAAAACAGATTAAAACTAATTATGTAAGTAATCAAATCTAATGTAAATACGAATTTTAGCACCCAAATTGAGTTCAGTGAGTTTTTGGTTATTGTCTCCTGTCTCTTATACTATTTCGTGTTCACTCTCTTGTAACTCATCCATGCAAGATATCAGAGTAATACATTAGACTAATACTAATAAAGTGGTGGTTATATATAACAGAAATTTGGGAGAGAGAGCAAAAAGAGCTGAATCAAAATGAAAGTAAAATACCTTCCTCTATAACCGTTACTCTGAATTCACAACTCCCTGTGTTTCTACTTGGGTCAGCATAAATATACGAGACTCGTGTCTCTCCAATTGGAAACTCAAAACCAGTAATGTGGCTCCTGAATTCAAGAGTCGTTATGCCAGAGTTATCAAACACTACAGGATCTGGCCAAAATACAGGTGCACGGCTTGTACCAGCAAGAACATTGACATTTCTATCTGGTGGACAGGTTACAGTTGGATCTATATTGTCCACTTGAAAATAAAACAGAATCAGATTCAAAACATGAGTTGAATATCAACGATAACACAACTCCTACTGAAAGTACACCTATACCAATATGGATGCATGAAAGAAGCTGGTGCTTGTGGACATGGATTCAAACAAGGGAGCAACAGGTAGAGAGGAAGACTAGTTTACCACAAGGTATAGCACAATCTTCCAAACTTAACAGACATGGTTGAGTTTGGATTGAACCCATTTTCATGGAAAAGAATTGCTATTTAGTCTTGGAAATACCACCAAAGAAAAAGAATATTAGTATGGAATAAGCAAAAGAAGTTAAAGTAATATTCCATAGAAGACACCCAAACCTAATTCCATACCACTTTATTAGAAGAACAATCAACCGATGTTTCATTCAATACCAATCGAAACCTACAAAGCATTCAAGCTAACAATGGAACACCCTAGCTATAGAACTACTCCAAAGCAAGAAAAAACACGGTGACCTTAAACCAGGGTTGCTGCTGGGACATTATGATCTTATGGCTGCATTGAAAATGTGTCCTAAACACCCGATCATTAAAAGAAAACTGGTCGGGTGATCATATCAGGTACCCTGCCTCCAATTTGCATTACTTTCTTACTCGCCCATTAAATTATACGATACAGTTTCCAAGCTCTGCCGGCTTGTGGTAATTACCGGCTTGTGGTAATTACCGGCTTGTGGTAATTACCGGCTTGTGGTAATTACCAGCTTGTGGTAATTAACAAGATCAAATTCTAGTGTTTGAAATGCAATATTTCTTTGTAGGTTTTCCAATCAGTGGAGGAGAGATGTTGCATGCATCATTAGACAGGTATACCCCCAAATTGGACAACTTTTCAATGCGGCCACTAGATTATCACGGATTTGATTTATTAAAGCTGCAGGATAGGAACTTATTTGGAAGAAAACATCACAAATGTATCCAAACTGCAAAAAAGACATTAAGCAAACATTTCTGCGGGAATTTAAAAATAAATAAAAACTAGATTAAAACTTTCAAGCAATAGAGAGGAGTGATACAATATTCAGAAGGGAAGGTAGAGAAGTTGTAGGGTTGGACATTCTTGTGTAACAAGACAAGGTAACAATAGGAAGAAGTCCCAGTACACAACATAAACAAGACAAAGGCAATTAGGTCGCTCAGTTGACAGAGCGCACGACTGAGATGCTGGAGGTCCGTATTCAAGCCTCGGTCAGGTCTAACCCGCAAAGAAATACGCCGAACATCAAAGCAGAAGTACATCGTTTGCAACTCCTACTCCTCATTCAGCCATTGAGAGAGGTGACAATGTTTGAATGGCACACACTGTCCTTTGGAGGTTCCAATGGCAGGACAGATCAACCTCTGCCTGGTTCTCTGAACACTATTCGAGAAGAGAAGCATGAAAACGCGGTGTTCATTCACTTCCCGTCCTGGCCCAGTCAAGTCAAAGTTCATGTGCGCCGATTCATTGGCAGCCCGAGAACTTGACTGGAAGTGCTGTGGTCTTAAAGGAATGGTGCGGAATAAAAGCCTATAAACAAACAAAACAAAACAAGCAATAGAAAGACGTCTCCAGTGCACAACATTATTTTCCATTAGAAACAGTTCAGATCATAAGAAGCCCACATAGCATACGTTTTCTCAGGCAACTTTAAAAACTACATAAAAACATTTAAGCAATGGCAATAGTTATAGGACTATAGACATCTAGACAACAGATTTTAGATATATTAAAGAGCATGGAATTCTGAGTAGAATTGTTTTTAAAATTTGTAAAAAGCTTATTTTCTTTTCAAGTTATGACTAAACAAAGTTTCAAGATTAATTAATTTGTCCGGAATGTGATAAACTAAGAGGTACAGTACAAATCTCAAAATCTTTATATAATTCTTTAAATTCTGTTTTTTAATTTCAGCTACTTGTGAATTTCAGAATGTATTTTTTATGATGACTCAGGGTGTGACAAAGTTCCATCAAATTTTGCCCATTGTCCAATTCTATATTTCAGACAACATTTACAGAGGAATAAAAAACAAAGGTTTTACAGGAGGTAATAAAGGATCCCTCCTAAATTGATGTCACACATTATTGCACAATAACAGCTCAAAATTAAAAATGCTGTAAATAGGTCAAATTTTAACCAATTTGAATGGAATATTCTTGGTTTAGATCATATTTTATGCCATTTAAGCCCATGTTGCCTCTAGATGTCCATAGTCCTTTAAACAATATTGATGCAGGAAAATGGGAGAAAACTTGGGATTACTTGGCAACGAATAGACACTGCAGGCTTGGACATTTTTGGACAAAGACGTAACAAGACTCCAATAGGAAGAAGTCACATTACACTTTGAGGCCACACAAACACCACATAGCAAACATTTCTGAGGTAAGGTTTTGTAAACTCAAAAGTATTCAACACTGAAAAAAAGCTTTGAAAACTACAAAGCAGATCTTGCAACTGCTTAAACTTGGGATAAGAGAAAGCTGCAGGATTAAAATATATAACTGTGAAACAGGAGCATTGAGAGAGTGCTAAACACTATTGAGAAGGTAGAAATGGGAGAACACTTGGGATAAGAGAAAGCTGCGGGATTGGATTTTATCGGAAGGAAGTGTATAAATACAAGGCACCAACATAAGTCTGCCACAAGAAAAACACTATTTGTCCATAAATTTGTAGTTTCATACATCACCATTAATGGACACCTTGTTGACTTTCCACTAGATCGATACGGCTTTTAAATGCAATAATATACCCTAGACTTCTGTAAGAGTCCACTTTGTATGCTGTCGATAACTAGGCTAAGCGAAATATTCGCAGAACCATTTATGACGCGTTCAAATGTATAAACAAACAACAGAAACGTTCTTATCATGCAAACAACATTACTATATTTGCACTGTTTCTTCTTCAGGTCACATGATCTTCTTCTCTTCTCCATCTTGCGGGGAATCTGGGATACATTCATATTATTAATCGGTAAAGACGTTATTAAATCTCTCCTAAGCAGATATCTTGGCAAGTCTATCCCGTCATGCCTCAAAAAATCCTGAGGGTGTGTATCCAAATCAATTTTAAGACATAATCCTTTTTGGATTCAGACTTTGGACATTACACCTTTACTCCAGGACAGAAAGGGAGTTAAAGGAAGATGAGGAAAAGAAAAGCTTTGAAAGCTGCATTTTCACCAACTGGCATGAATTTTCAGACAGTAATCATCTACATCTTCACAGTAAAGGACTATTAAAGAAATTATTACAGAAACAATTTCGAAATGATTTCATTTCAAAGATTGTGCAATAGTGTTGAAAAGTGGCCTCAGAGAGTACAGTGTGATGTCACAAAGGCATATCCAAGACAATTTTTGAGTATTTCTTTGAAAATTAATTGCCTCTTCCTAAAAAACTGGAAGCATTTTTGTTTAAAGGAATATTTCCATGGATTTTCATTTTTTTAAATATATGATAGAAAAAATTGTAGAAACAAAGTGCTGAAAAAACTATGTTAATATCTTATTCCGTTTAGAAGTTACAACAATTTAAAAGAGTAGAAAAATGTTCGTAAAAACACCTCGTACAGTATATGTCCTTCAGCTTGGTGATGTCATCAAAGCAATTCCAGCACAGTTCTTATGTATTTCTTGTAATTTTGATCACACTTTTTTTACATTATCAAACAGCATTTTTGGTTCATTACAGAGATAGGGTGGAATATATATTTCACAAGGAAATATTTTGATTTTTTCTTGGTGTACATCACATTTACAATGAGAAAAAAATCCAAATTATTTTTAAAGAAATGTTAAAGATGTTTTGTTGAAATTGTCTCTATGACATCACAGATGTTGCCAATCAGTCACTTTTGTCCAAATTCAAGGATATTTTTAAATTTTGTAACTTTTAAATAGAATAAGATATTAACATAGTTTTTTCACCCTTTGTTATAAAACTTTTCTTTATAATATATGAAACTAGAACGGTAAATACCATCATGGTTCGCATGCCCATGTAAATTGACAACCATATCATATGACCCGGCCAATTATAAAAATGGTATCTCACACTAAGTCCCACATGGCATCCCATGTCCCATATGGCATCCCATGTCCCACATGGCATCCCACCCCATGTCCCACATGGCATCCCACCCCATGTCCCACATGGCATCCCACCCCATGTCCCACATGACATCCCATCCCATGTCCCACATGGCATCCCACCCCATGTCCCACATGGCATTCCACCCCATGTGCCACATGACATCCCATAGGCTCCATAAAAAGTCTCATCCTAGCTATCACAGTCCCTGATTGAGCATACTATGTATGAAAGCGTCAGTTCATATAATAACTTATATGCAAATGACTTGTTGAAATGGGGTGGGATATGCCATGTCCCACATGACATCCCATGTTCCACATGACATTCCATCCCATGGCATTCCACCCCATGTCCCACATGGCATCCCACCCCATGTCCCACTTGACATCCCATCCCATGTCCCACATGGCATTTTACCCTGTTCCACATGGCATCCCACCCCATGTCCCACATGGCATCCCACCCCATGTCACACATGGCATCCCTCCCCATGACCCACATGGCATCCCACCCCATGTCCCACATGACATCCCATAGGCTCCATAAAAAGTCTCATCCTAGCTATCACAGTTCCTGATTGAGCATACTATGTATGGAAGTGTCAGTTCATATAATAACTTATATGCAAATGACTTGTTGAAATGGGGTGGGATGCCATGTCCCACATGACATCCCATGTCCCACATGACATTCCATCCCATGGCATTCCACCCCATGTCCTGCATGGCATTCCACCACATATCCTACATGGCATACCCTGTTCAACATGGCATCCCACCCAATGTCCCACATAGCATCCCACATTGCATCCCACCCTATGTCTCACATGACGTCCCATAGGCTCCATAAGAAGTCTCATCCTAGCTATCACAGTTCCTGATTGAGCATACTATGTATGAAAGTATCAGTTCATATAATAACTTATATGCAAATGAGTTGTTGAATAAGAAAAAAAGGTGGAGTCAAATAATTATGCCTGATATAGCCCTTGGTGTATACAACATGGTAAATATTATATCACATGTCCCGCATGGCCCCCATCCATGTCCCACATGGCATCCTTCCCTATGTCCATATGCAATCACATCCTGTCACACTACCTACTAAGCATACTAAATAAAAGAGTCTGGTCAGGTCATATACTGTAGCAACTTTATGCAAATGACCACAATAATAAAGGTGGAGTTTAATAATCATGCCTGATACAACTGTTTGTACCCAAATATTTTGAAGAATTTTAAGGATTTTAAATCTCAAGTGCTACAAGAGAGACTTGAGAATCTCTGAAGAATATTGGAAAATGATATCATTTTACAGTTATCTTCTAAGAAAATATCAAATGTTTTGTAGACTTTTGAAGGAAAATATTCTTCAATCCTGTCTTAAGTATCTCTGAAAAACTTTAACATTTTATAAGGAAATTCTAACATTCCATAAGGATATCTGAAGAAACTTTAACTTTTTCTGAGAAACTCTGAAGAAACTTTAACATTTTCTGAGGAATTCTCAAAAACTTTAACATTTCTGAGGAAATCTCAGGACAAATCTGTGGACAACCGGACAGACGGACGGACATAATCGCCATTACATAGGTTCGCATAATACTTCGCATGCGAACCAAAAATAAAACTCCATGGGAATATTCCTTTAATCAGTAAAATAGATCTAGGTGTAACATGCATCTTATAAGATCTAGACATAACATGCATCTTATAAGAGCGTACTTGCCCATCAGCTCATGATCCTTCCAATCTTAACAAAAATGTTTTTGTTGTTTTATAGTTTGTTTGTTTGTGTGTTTGTTGAGGGCTTAGCGGCACCACAACAGCAAGGGTCAAATTGTGCCTGAGAGGTTAGATCATTCCAGAGGTAGGAAGGAGAGAAAACAGGGGGAGATTGAGAGAAATATGAGAACTAACAGCCAGAAAGCTGGGATCAAGAGAGGAGGTGCATGGGCGAAAAAAAAACAAAGTAGAGAGAGAAGGGTGGGAGAGGAGGACTAAATATGGTTGTAGAGGAAAGCATGATGAAGGAAAGAGATAATTTTGTCTGGAGGATTTTTTGGAAGAGCTCAGCTATTGAGTTGTGGGAAGCGAGGGAAGCTCTGCGAAGGTTGTACAGGGGGCAAGTATGGAGAACATGATGGACTGTGAAGGTGCAATGGCAATTGTTGCAGAGTGGTGGGGGAGCCAGTAAGGAGGTGGGAGTGAGTGAGGTGGGTGTGACCTATTCTAAGGCGGGTAATGTGGACGTTGTCGACACGGGAGAGGTTGTGAATAGTGGGTTTGATCGGAATGGTGGGCTGGATGACGTGGAGTTTGTTCTCAATTTGGAAGTCCCATGAGGTTTGCCAGCGGCCACGAACAAGGGAAGCGATAAGCGGTTTGATGTCAGAAAGAGTTTTGGGAAAAGAAGTAGGGGGAAGGTTGAGGGCAAGCTAAGCGGCTGCATCAGCCATTCAGCAATGTCATTGCCAGGGATGCCAACATGGCTGGGTATCCAGAAGAAAAGAATATGTTTTCCTGCAGAGGAGGGGTGAAAGGAGTTTACAGGGGATGAGGTGAGATGTGGGGTTATCCCCTTTAAGATTGAGTAATGAAGTAAGACAGCCTTGGAGTTGGAGAAGATGGCAAAGTGGCTGAGCGGAGGGTACTCAATAAAGTTGAGGGCGAGGAGGATGGCCTTGGCCTCAGCCGAAAAGATGGATGAGTAGTCGGGAAGTCTGCTACTGAGGGTGATGTCTTGGATGACGGCAGCAGCAGCTGTCTTGTCGCCTTCCTTAGAACCATCAGTATAGATGGAGGTGTAGTTTGAGAGTTGGTTTTTTATTTGGTTGTGGAGGTTGATGAAGAGGTTAGGGTGGGTTTGAGTTTTGTGATGAGTGGAGAGGCCCAGGTGGACAGAAGGAAAGGGTTGGCCCAGGGAGAAAAAGTGGGCCAGGAGAAAGTGCTGAGAGTGGTGGGATTGATACTGAGATGGAGAAGGTCTGATTTGATGAGTAAGCTGAAGGGAGGGGATAGGGTTTTAATCCTATCAAAGAGGGTGGAGAAATTGGGGTTCTAATGACGTTGTAAATAGGGGTCTGGGTGTTGGTGAGCTCTAAAAGCATAGGAGAGGCTAAGCTTTCTACACCTTGGCAGAAAGGGGGTTTGTTGGCTTCTACATGAAGGCTGGTGATTTGGGAGGTCCTGTAGGCACCTAGACAAAGTCCGAGGGCTTCATTTTAAATAGTGTTGATGTGATTGAGGTAAGAGTTGTGAGCAACACAGTAGACAATATTGCCGTAGTCAAGCGTGACAGAAATAGTGAGCCTGAAGATTTTGAGGAGAGAATGGCAGTCCACACCCCAAGTGGTGTTGGAGAGGAGGCGGAGGTTGAGGGAACTGTTGCATTTCTGTTTGAGGTTGGTGATGTGTTGCTTGTAGGAGAGCTTGTGGTCAAAAGTTAAACCCAGGAACTTAGTGTGGTCAACTTTAGGGATGCAATTGCCATTGAGCATGAGGTTCGGGTTGGGGTGGAGGTTGTTGAAAATAGATAGCTTTCTTTTGAAATTACCAATAATTTCATCCACCGTCCATAACCCACAAAATGAGATAGGAGTTCACAAAACAAAATAAAGTCTCATTACTGTACAAAGTATATAGACAGAGGAATTTGCATGTGTAATGGCAGCCTACATGGACTGCTTAACCCCTCATTTGAAAGTTTCTAATTGTTCCTCGAATGAGGTTATCTCCTGAACTGATTAAGGAATAGTATTACAGAAAATAATTAAGGGACATGGTTACCCTGATGGTAAAACAAAACAGCTCAGAAAGAATACATTTTAGATAAAAACATTTCTTACCTTGAATGACTTCGACATTGAAAGAACAAAGTGCTGAATTCCCACTTGGGTCTATAAACGTATACTCTACAAGTGTTGTACCCACGTCAAAAGCAGTATTAGGAAGTCTAGATCTTCCAATTAACACAGTTGTTCCAGAGTTATCTGTTGCAGTAGGTTCAATCCAGCTTACTATGATAGATGTTCCTGAAGTTGTGACTGAAATATCATCAGGACATCCAGAAATGACAGGTGGGATTACGTCCTCTAAAAAGAAAAATTCAAAATGGCACACATGAATATTAATGAAGATGAAGCAATATCTTTCTGTAGGAGAAATGGTCCATCAATCATTCACAGTTAATGCACATTATTACCTCAGGCATACACAGCTATTTTTATCACCAGTTATCACCAGAAAACAGGGAGAGATTGAGAGAAATATGAGAACTAAAAGCCAGAAAGCTGGGATCAAGAGAGGAGGTATATGGGTGAAAAAACAAAGTAGAGAGAGAGGGTGAGAGAGGAGGACTAAATATGGTTGTAGAGGGAAGCATGATGAAGAAAGGAGAACATTTTGTCAGGATTTTTTGGAAGAGCTCAGCTATTGAGTTGTGGGGAGCGAGGGAAGCTCTGGGAAGGTTGTACAGGGGGCAAGCATGGAGAACATGATGGACTGTGAGGGTGCAATGGCAATTGTTGCAGAGTGGTGGGGGGAGCCAGTAAGGAGGTGGGAGTGAATGAGGTGGGTGTGACCTATTCTGAGGCGGGTAATGTGGATGTTGTCGACACGGGAGAGGTTGTGAATAGTGGGTTTGATCGGAATGGTGGGCTGGATGGCGTGAAGCTTTTTCTCAATTTGGGAGTCCCATGAGGTTTGCCAGCATCCACGAACAAGGAAAGCGATAAGCGATTTGATGTCAGAAAGAGTTTGGGGAAAAGGGGTAGGGGGAAGGTTGAGGGCAAGCTTAGCGGCTGCTTCAGCCATTCAGCCATGTCATTGCCAGGGATGCCAACATGGCTGGGTATCCAGAAGAAAAGAATATGTTTTTCTGCAGAGGAGGGGTAAAAGAGTTTACAAGGGATGAGGTGAGATGTGGGGTTATCCCCTTAAAGATAGAGTAATGAAGTAAGGACAGCCTTGGAGTCGGAGAAGATGGCAAAGTGGCTGAGCGGAGGGTACTCAATAAAGTTGAGGGCGAGGAGGATGGCCTTTGGTGCCGGCAGAGAAGATGGACCAGTACTTGGAAAGCCTGCTACTGAGGGTGATGTCTTGATTGACAGCAGCAGCAGCTGTCTTGTCGCCTTCCTTGGAGCCATTAGTATAGATGGAGGTGTAGTTTGAGAGTCGGTTTTTTATTTGGTTGTGGAGGTTGATAAAGAGGTTAGGGTGGGTTTGGGTTTTGTGATGAGTGGAGAGGCCCAGTTGGATAGAAGGGAGGGGGTGGCCCAGGAAGAAAAAGTGGGCCAGGAGAAAGTGCTGAGAGTGGTGGGATTGATACTGAGATGGAGAAGGTCTGATTTGATGAGTAAGCTGAAGGGAGGGGATAGGGTTTTAGTCCTATCAAAGAGGGTGGAGAAATTGGGGTACCTAATGAGGTTGTAAATAGGGGTCTGGGTGTTGGTGAGCTCTAGAAGCATAGGAGAGGCTAAGCTTTCTACACCTTAGCAGAAAGGGGGGTTCGTTGGCTTCTACATGAAGGCTGGTGATTGGGAAGGTCCTGTAGGCACCCAGACAAAGCCTGAGGGCTTCATTTTAAATGGTGTTGATGTGATTGAGGTAAGAGTTGTGAGCAACACAGTAGACAATATTGCCGTAGTCAAGCTTGGCACGAATGGTGAGCCTGAAGATTTTGAGGAGAGCATGGCGGTCCGCACCCCAAGTGGTGTTGGAGAGGAGGCAGATGTTGAGGGAGCTCTTGCATTTCTGTTTGAGGTTGGTGATGTGTTGCTTGTAGGAGAGCTTGTGATCAAGAGTTAAACCCAGGAACTTAGTGTGGTCAAATTTAGGGATGCGATTGCCATTGAGCATGAGGTTCGGGTTGGGGTGGAGGTTGTTGATAATAGATAGCTTTCTTTTGAAATTACCAATAATTTTATCCACCGTCCATAACCCACAAAATGAGATAGGAGTCCACAAAACAAAATAAAGTCTCATTACTGTACAAAGTAAATAGACAGAGAAATTTGCATGTGTAAAGGCAGCCTACATGGACTGCTTAACCCCTCATTTGGAAGTTTCTAATTGTTCCTCGAATGACGTTATCTCCTGGACTGAATAATGTTTGTTTGTTTGATGAGAGCTTACGGCACCACGACAACGAAGGTCAAATTGTGCCTGAGAGGTCAGATCATTCAAGAGGTAGGAAGGAAAGGAAACAGGGGGAGAATGAGAGAAATTCAAGAACAAAAGGTCAGAAAGCTGTGATCGAGAGGGGAGGTGCATGGTTGAATTAAAAACAAAGTAGAGAGGGGATGGAAGAGGAGAATTAAATATGGTTGTAGAGGGAGGCATGATAAAGGAAGGAGATAATTTTATCCGGAGGATTTTTCTGGAAGAACTCAGCAATTGAGTTGTGGGGAGCAAAGGAAGCTCTGGGAAGGTTGTATAGGGGGCAAGCAAGGAGAACGTGGTGGATTGTGAGGATGCCAATAAGGAGTTGGGGGAGCCAATAAGGAGGTGGGAGTGAGTGAGGTGGGTGTGACCAATTTTAAGACGGGTAATATGAACATTGTCGATACGAGAGAGGTTGTTGATGGTGGATTTGATCGGAATTGTGGGCTGGATGACATGGAGTTTGTTATCAATTTGGGAGTTCCATGAGGTTTGCCAGCGGTCACGAACAAGGGAAGCGATAAGCGGTTTGATGTCAGAGAGGGTTTTGGGAAAAGGGTTAGGGAGGAGGTTGAGGGCAAGCTTAGCGGCTGCATCAGCCCTGTCATTGCCTGGGATGCCAACATGGCTAGGTATCCAGAAGAAAAGAACACTTTTCCTGCAGAGGGTGGGAGAAAAGGAGTTTCCGGAGGAGGAGGTGGCATGTGAGGTTATCTCATTTAAGATTGAGTAAAGAAGTAAGAGCAGCCTTTGAGTCGGAGAAAATGGCAAAGTGGCTGAGCGGAGAGTACTCAATAAGTTGAGGGCGAGGAAAATGGCCTTAGCCTCGGCTGAAAAGATGATGAGTAGTCGGGAATTCTGCTACTGAGGGTGATGTCTTGGATGATGGCAGCAGCAGCTGTCTTCTTGCTTTCCTTGGAGCCTAGATGGAGGTGTAATTTGAGAGTTGGTCTTTAATTTGGTTGTGGAGATTGGTGAAGAGGTTAGGGTGGGTTTGAGTTTTGTGATGAGTGGAGAGGCCCAGGTGGACAGGAGGGGGGTGGCCTAAGGAGGAAAAGTGGGCCAGGAGAAGGTGCCAAGAGTGGCGGGGTTGATGCCGAGATGGAACAGGTCTGATTTAATACGTAAGCTGAAGGGCGGGGATAGGGTTTTTAACTGATTAAGAAATAGTATTACAGAAAAAAAATTAAGGGACATGGTTACCCTGATGGTAAAACAAAACAGCTCAGAAAGAATACATTTTAGATGAAAACATTTCTTACCTTGAATGACTTCAACATTGAAAGAACAAAGTGCTGAATTCCCAGTTGGGTCTATAAATGTATACTGTACAAGTGTTGTACCCACGTCAAAAGCAGTATTAGGAAGTCTAGATCTTCCAATCAATACAGTTGTTCCAGAGTTATCTGTTGCAGTAGGTTCAATCCAGCTTACTATGATAGATGTTCCTGAAGTTGTGACTGAAATATCATCAGGACATCCAGAAATGACAGGTAGGATTTCGTCCTCTGAAAAAAAAATATCAAAATGGCACACATGAATAATAATGAAGATGAAGCAATATCTTTCTGTAGGAGAAATGGTCCATCAATCATTCACAGTTAATGCACATTATTACCTCAGGCATACACAGCTATTTTTATCATCAGTTTGAAAACAAACTTCTCCCACTAAGACAAAAATGCCATGATTATTCAGCTCTGGCTTTGTGTAATCTTAATACACACACAAATTACCTTGGGCTACTTGGCTGTGGTGTGTATGGGAATGGAAGATAAACAATCATTGTTTTGAATAGAAACACAATACACTAAACAGGAAGTCGGGTTGGTAATTGTCATACCTGAGTTTTCAGGATAAACCCAGGTGTCGGATGCAGGTAGGCTGAAGGAGAAACTTTTTGGCATGAAGGTGGGCCTTAATAATTTACTTTTAGAATTGTGGTTGTACTGTCTGCACCACAAATTCAGTCAGTGCTTATTGTATCCTCACAATAATACAAGCTACACTAGACTCACACTCACCAAAAAGATCTGCTAAGATAAAAACTAATAATTACAAGATTGAGTCCACTGGTGCAGTGTATATTGAATGAATAATCGCCACCCGTTCGTCAACCATAACTTGTCAAGTAAACATGCTAATAACATAATTATTGTCAGAATATAAAGTTCTTTTTAAAAGTCAAATCAATGTTTGTTTGTTTGTTTGATGAGGTCTTAACGGCACCACGACAACGAAGGTCAAATTGTGCCTGAGAGGTCAGATCATTTTAGAGGTAGGAAGGAAAGAAACCAGGGGAAGAATGAGAGAAATTCAAGAACAAAAGCCAGAAAGCTGTGATCGAGAGAGTAGGTGCATGGGTAAAACAAAAACAGAGTAGAGAGGGGGTGGAAGAGGAGAATTAAATATGGTTGTAGAGGGATGCATGATGAAGGAAGGAGATTATTTTATCCCGAGGAGTTTTCTGAATGAAGTCAGCAATTGAGTTGTGGGGAGCGAGGGAAGCTCTGGGAAGGTTGTACAGGGGGCAAGCAAGGAGAACGTGTTGGATTGTGAGGATGCAGTGGCAATTGTTACAGAGGGGTTGGGGGGAACCAATAAGGAGGTGGGAGTGAGTATGGTGGGTCTGACCAATTCTAAGACGGGTAATATGAACGTTGTCAATACGAGAAAGGTTGTTGATGGTGGATTTGATCGGGATTGTGGGCTGGATGACATGGAGTTTGTTATCAATTTGGGAGTTCCGTGAGGTTTGCCAGCGGTCCCGAACAAGGGAAGCGATAAGCGGTTTGATGTCAGAGAGAGTTTTGGAAAAAGGGGAAGGGAGGAGGTCAATTCAATGGTAGGTGTCCATCAATCTTTAAACTATTTTATCACAGTAAATGCATTAGATTCATCTCCTTTTGATGGTCATGTAATGAGGGAGCCATGACAATATTGTCTATCATAATGTAATGCCATATTTTGAAAAGTTAGTATGGCTGCAAATATATATATATATATATATATATATATATATATATATATATATATATATATATATATATATATATATATATATATATATATATATATATATAAATATATTTATATATATATATATATATATATATATATATATATATATATATATATATATATATATATATATATATATATATATATATATATATATATATATATATATATATATATATATATATATATATATATATATATATATATATATATATATATATATATATATATATATATATATATATATATATATATATATATATATATATATATATATATATATATATATATATATATATATATATATATATATATATATATATATAGCTAGTGCATATTATACTTCTTACCATATATATATATATATATATATATATATATATATATATATATATATATATATATATATATATATATATATATATATATATATATATATATATATATATATATATATATATATATATATATATATATATATATATATATATATACATATATATATATATATATACATATATATATATATATATATATATATATATATATATATATATATATAGAAAGAAGTAAGTATATGAAGTAAGAACCCAAACAATGGACTACTGGTGGAAGGATCCAGGACGAATTCATAGTAATTCCTTTGAAATAATAAATTGAAAATATTGCAGAAAAAGAAAATACAACTTCCAACCACTCCTTAGAGTAACTTTATTAAAAACTTAAAAAGCAAGATGTTTGGACATTCGACCTTCATCGGTTGAACAAATGCAAGTAAGTGATAAGACTCTATTTAAGCTATTGTACATTAAGTGGAACAAATTACAAGAGCGAAACTATATATATATATATATATATATATATATATATATATATATATATATATATATATATATATATATATATATATATATATATATATATATATATATATATATATATATATATATATATATATATATATATATATATATATATATATATATATATATATATATATATATATATATATATATATATATATATATATATATATATATATATATATATATATTTATATATATATATATGTATATATTTATACATATATATTTATATATATATAACTATATATATAACTATATATATAACTATATATATATATATAACTATATATATATATATATATATATAACTATATATATAATATATATATATATAACTATATATATATATATATATATATATATATATATATATATATATATATATATATTATATATATAGTTATATATATAGTTATATATATATATATATATATATATATAGCTAGTGCATATTATACTTCTTACCATCACTAATATATTCCATCCTCTGGTTTTAAGTTGTAAATTTTGGTACAATAGCATGCTTTCTTGCAATGCAATGCTTCATATCCCAAATGAACTGGCTTAATGTAAAACAAAAGAAATCATGTACTTTTCAGAACCTATGTATTTTGTATATGTTGATTACTGTTGTTGCAAACCTTCAAAGCTTCCTGGCTGTTCTTAACAACGTGTTTTATAATTCAGCATGCATTACCTTCAAAATATGTTTGGAAATGTTAAAAGAATAAAAATGCTATAAATTTCTGCTAATCATCTCAGGACCAGTAAACAATGACCGTATTCAATGTACTAAGCACCCCTAATTAATAAGCGCCCCTAACTAATAAGCGCCCTAACTAATAAGCGCCCCTAACTAATAAGCGCCCCTAACTAATAAGCGACCCTAACTAATAAGCGCCCTAACTAATAAGCGCCCTAACTAATAAGCCTCCTAACTAATAAGCGCCCTAACTAATAAGCGCCCTAACTAATAAGCGCCCCTAACTAATAAGCGCCCCTAACTAATAAGCGCCCCTAACTAATAAGCTCTAACTAATAAGCGCCCCTAACTAATAAGCGCCCCTAACTAATAAGCGCCCCTAACTAATAGGCGCCCCTAACTAATAAGCGCCTCTAACTAATAAGCGCCCCTAACTAATAAGCGCCTCTAACTAATAAGCGCCCACTGAACATTTTTTGCCTGATAACATCAGATTAATTTGAAGACTTTAAAAAAAGTTTTGTTACATTATTTGCTTGTTCTGTGTCTGACGCTCACAATGTTCTTGTGATGGTTATTGTGGGGCTGGCATTGAACCAGTTCACACAATGCAGTTCGAATAGCACACTGTATGTGGCCCCAGAGCATGGGTGTTTATTACGAAGAAACTTTGGGCCTAAAAAGTGGTGCAATTATATTTTCGTAAGCACCCCAGGCACTTATTATGTTAAATACAGTCGGTATCTGTGGTTGGGCAGAAATCTCTTCTTAAATACAGACCCTTATGAAATTCAAATTTTGAATACAATAATAAAATACAGACCGATAAACGTTAGGGCCACGAATTAAACACAGATAATATCCAAGTGAGATTCTTGCTATATGCTGAGGACAACAATCATCAAAAGGGATGGTTTTGATACCAAAATACCAATGAATACGCACGGATTAAAGGAGAGCGCAACTTCCATTTAATAAACAAATGGAAGAAAATAAAGGCAAAGAATAATCTCATTTGGATGATCATGCAAAGAAAATTAGTTGTTGTGCTCCTTAAAATTCTAAACAGTCAGACCCGACCTGATAAATAAGCAGGTCGGGTCAGATTTTTCCTCTTTATTTTCTGAAAACCACAAGTAATTAAAATCAAATTCCCCTGTCAATGGCCCCATTGTATTTGTTCTCCTGATTGAGCAGTTATTTTAAGTAAGATAAGTGGTCTCATTATTTGCTAGAGAAAGTTTGTGGTCATAATTTACTTGGAACAAATTTTTAAGGAAAAGGACAAGTCATGAGGAACAATGACAGAATGTTGGCTTCCACAATATATCGATGTAAGTTACAATTAAGTAATGAATTAAAAAGGGTACAGACCTACCTATCAGACCAAACTTATTATCTATTCTTCATTTTAATTTATCCTTTCTTTCCAAACTATTTATAATAATATAGGAAGCTTTTCCCTTAAACCTTGTATACTTTGAATAATACTATTAATGTATCTTAATATTCACAGAACTAGCCATATAATATGACCATAAGATTCTTCCTTTGTAAGAATTAGAAACCAATAAAATATCGATGGATATGCAGGATTTGGAGAATAAATAGGTCTAACATTTGAAAAATGGGGAAAGAAAAAATTGGAAAAGAGATGGTTTGAAACCAAAATATCACAGGAAATGTGGGGTTGAAGGAAAGTAAAATGAAGGCAAAGAATCATCTCATTTGATGATCATTTGGTATTAGAAACAATGACAGAAAACTGTTGGATTCCACAGTATATTGATGTAAGTTACAAGTAATTAATGAAAAAGGGTAAAAACCTTATAACCTGTGTGAAATCATTTTTTGGTCTTGATTTTAAATTATGTTTTCTTTTCAAAATATAAATAATAATATACAAATTATTGCCTGAAACCCTGCATACCTGGAATATGGTATGTATCTTACTACTTTCAGAACTGGCAAAGATATTTTGACCAAAACAGTTTTCCTTTATAAGAATTAGAAAACCCATAAAAAGATTTAAAAATAAATATGGTTTTTGTACTAGAATATTTAGAATATGCAGGATTTGGAGAATTAAAAGATACAACAAATGAAAAATTGTAAAATAAAGACTTGGAAAAGAATTAGTGTTGGTTAAAATTTTACAGAAAATGTGGGGTTGAAGAAAAGGAAAATGAAGGTAAAGAATCATCTCATTTGGATGATCATGCAAAGAAGAATTAATGACAGAGAACTTTTGGCTTCCATGATATATTGATGTAAATTACAATTAAGTAATGAATTAAAAAGGATAAAAACCTACCTAAGAGAGTAAACTTAGTATCTTGTCTTGATTTTAAATTATCCTTTTTTTCCAAAGTATGTAGGATAATATAAGGAGATATTCCCTTAAACCTTGTATACTTTGAATAATACTATAAATATATATTGATATAAATTACAAGAAAAAGGTTAGAAACCTTTCTTACAGAAAAATAAGCTCGTGATGAGCTCATCAGGGGCTCGTCATTAATAAACGAGCTCGCAACGAGCTCGTCAAACTTACACAAGCTCTTCGCGAGCTCGTTGAAACTTACACAAGCTATTGGCAAGCTCGTCAATACTTAGACGAGCACGTCACAAGCTTGTCAAAATTCAGACGGGCTCGCAGCGAGCTTGTCAAAACTTAGACGAGCTCATCAAAAATATTGTTGAATAAAAGAGCTCAATCATCATCATATAGAAACAAGCTTATTGCCAAAACAGTTTTGATATTGACAAGTACTTCAAAACTAAGCTAGCTTGCACAAGCTAATTTCTTGTTAGGTTGATTTATAGGTAAGCCAACATGGATTTTGCAAGCTTGCCTAAGCTACTAGTCTATTAGACTGTTGGAAGCAAAGCTTACCTGTATGGTTTGTTTATTGTAAATTCTAATGAAAACTTACAATTACATTCAATCACATGACACAAACAAATCAATAGGATATTAGCAGGTAACTGTTATTATCTTAAATGATAGCTCCCTGGTATTAGCTTGTACTCTTACATATTACATGTGCATGATCATATTTACCCCCTGACCTTTAATCCTATTGACCCATATGACAAGAGAAGCAAACACAGGAACTAAGCAATTACTCCCTACATTGTTAAGTATGTGTACCTCTGTTATTTTTAGTTATTTCCATAATTTCATACTGACCATATAGGCCTAAATATGATATAATATATGAGAGAAGTATAGATCAAGAATATTTAAATTTCAATATTTTTACTATTATTTTCACTGTTTGTCACTCCTATCTCTTAGTTCATTACTTACACTCAATTTATTACTTGCATCACTATCAAAATATTTTATTTGCACTGCACAGTGTCCTTTATTGATATCACTTATTGCCCTAAAAACAGACCTTTGAAAGTCAGAAACCTAATCAATTTTCATGCCTCTATGTACTGTGCAATGGACCATGACCTCTTGAATTCCTGGATGTACAGTTCAGTCTTTTACTTGTATCTTATAATTGTAAACAATTCCATTCAATCTTTGTATACTTTTGACAATATCATTTATTTGGTTATCCAGGTTATAATTGACTTTGCATCTACTTGGCCAGTCTGAGCAGGGAATTGCAAAAGAGTGATGAATAATTAATTATATTACAACCAATTGCATGTTTCCATTGAAAAAAGAACTTTACTTTAGTTTGCTCTTCAAGCAAGATGGGGAATTTTAAGTAGGCGTACATGTTAGTGAGATTTCATTCTTTTTTCTCTCAATCATCAAGTTGCTATGACTGTTCGCAAGGATTTTCTTCATATGTTTTAATGATTTCCAATCTTATCCAAATAATTTGATGGAAGATTGTCTGTTTTGTAAAAAATTGTTCAAATCTATTAACACTAGAACTCACAATGCAATATGTGCTTCAAAGATGGAATATGGTGAGGGCATTAGAGTTTAGTGATTTAGAAATACAGTAGTTTAATTGACTTCTTTATTTACTGATTGCAATACTTTAACAAAGAGCTGGTGATCAACTTGAATGATTCATGACCTGTTAGCTGTGGTACATTATGTTAAGCAGTGGTTGTGTAAAAAAGTTTTGAATACCTGTTCAAAAATAGTTTTAAAAAGAGTTGACATAAGTTGAATAAAGTGTTCCTCCGAAGGCTTATTTTGGGGTCTCCTGCATTTTGAAGTCATTTTGCCACCTTCATACAGAAAAAAATGTATACAGTGTACTTAAGTGACAGTAAAACTTTAGAAATTATTGCCATCAAAATATGTTTCAGATAAATAATAAAGAGAATTGTTTTATTTGTGCAAAAATATATTAGAGTATACAAGAAAGGATGACCTCTTAGCTATGGTATAGGTTAAAAGCATTGTTTAATGAATTATTAAAGTTTGGAATAAGTTCAAAAATATATCATTATTATTGACCTTATTTTGTATTTAGTATTGACCCTATTTTATATTGCGAGACAGTAGGCCTTATTTTTGAGCATATGCAGTTTTGTGTATATATTTACTTTGTGTTTTTTTTTTCCAGAGTGAAAACCTACAGAGCTATTCAAAAAAGATATTTGGGAAAGATACTCTTTTGCAAAAGTATGTTTTAAAGTCACAAGAAGTGATGATGATGTTTTCAGTTTCCTTTTTAGCATGACAGTGCAAAGTCGTTCTGCCAATATGGATACAACTCATTCTGCCATTTGAAAGAAACTTATTTTTTCTATGTTAGACATGGAATATACAATATTCATACTTTCAAATTTGTGAGCTCATTTTCCTGACAGGCTCACATCGAGCTCATTTTCCTGATGAACTCGCGGTAAGCTCCTTTCCCTGACGAGATTGTGATGAGCTCGTAAATTGACGAGCTTGCCATTTTTACGAGCTTGTCACTTTGACAAGCTCGTCACTATGACAAACTCATCATTATATGACAAGCTTGTAAAGGATCCAATTGTGAGCTCGCAGCGGAATCATCAGGGATATGAGCTCGCAACAAGCTAGCCACAAGCTCGTTTTCTTTTCTGGATCCTGTGACGAACTCACCATTTTGTCGAGCTCACTATATTGACAAGCTTGCCATTTTGACAAGCTTGTTCTTTCTCATCAACAAATTTTGACAAGCTCATAAAGGTTCCAATTGCGAGCTCGCTGCAAGCTCATTTTTAAAATTTGGCTTGTCAAAGAGATTTAATACAAGCTCGCAACGAGCTCACAGAGAACTCACAGCAAGCGAGCAGTGAGCTCACAGCAAGCGAGCAGCGAGCTCGCCATTCCTGTAAGGGCAGATTGATATCATTTTCTGGTATTGATTTTAAATTGTTTTTTTTTTCAAAATATAAATAATTTAAAATATATTGCCTACTGCTCTGCATACCAGAAATAAGGCTATAAATTATTGCTTTAACTCTGCATACTTGGAATAAGGTAATATGTAACTCATCATTTTTAGAACTGGCAAACTTAATATAACCAAGTCTTTATTTTTAGTAGTAGAAAACCCATAAAAAGGATTGTTTTTTTAATCTATTATGGATATGCAGGATTTAGAGCATAAATAGGTATAAAAAGTGTGGAAAATAGGAAAAGATAGAACCATCTCATTTGGATAAGCATACCAAAAAAGAACACAGATGGAAAATACACCCTTCCTAAAAAAAGGTGGATCTACCAGAGCCACATGCTATAGGCACGGGTGTATTTGGACTAGATTATATAATATAAGGAGGTTCTCGGTATTAGTCAAGAGTGTTAGTCAAAGTTCAGAAGTCAATCATCTTTTATAATGTACTGCTGTAAGTTACATTGATATTATAAAATAAGAAAAGCTAGTACATTTGATACTTTTTAGGCCAGATAAGTATTGTATCTGGATATGTATAAGGAGATTTTTCTAGTTGTTACTTCCAAAAAACAAATAAGAATAATTAGAGGAAAGATTCATCTCATTGGATGATGACAGAAGGAAGAAAGATGACAGATAATTGCTGTTTTACTATGTATTGCCACACAATTGTAATAAATGAGCAAAAAGTGGGGAAAAGCAATTAACTAAGTATATTTAACACTTTTAGATCCAGAATAATATTTCTGGTGTTTGTTTTACATTATGCTTTTTTTGCTTTCAAGGAATATTCCCATGAATGTTTTATTTCCTATGAATGATAGAGGACGGAATGAAACATTTTAGTGGAAAAAACATGTTAATATCTTCTTTTTTTTCATTTCGGAGTTATAATTGCATTTCAAAGATTGTGCAAGTATGTAAAAAAGTGACCTCACAATGTACCATGTGATGTCAAGAAGGCAGCAATTCCAAGACAATTGTTGTGTATTTTTGTTTTAATTAATTCTTTTATATAAAAGAAACCTTTATGCCAACAACACGAGACAAAATGTTACCTATTTTTACACTCTTTTTTTCAGATCCAGAATACTAATAATAATTGGTTAATGTAATTGTTTTTTGTAACAGCATGCAGCATTGGATTAAAGGCATTGCATGCAAAATGGCACATTTGGAATAAACAAATGAAAGAAACATATACACCACCAAACAGATTAAGACCACAGCATATATATCCTAATCATATCATGTACATCTGCTTCAAAATCATGCAGATATGCCCCCTTTCCTCCTTCCTATAAAAACACATTTTATATACCAGCTGCACTTATGGTTCAGAGATTAATTGGTTCTGTAAACAGTTTATCCACGTAATATTTATATTTACCGTGCATGAGTGACATCAATGTTAATGGTAATACAATTTTTTTTACTGAACTGTCGAAAATGGCCAAAATGGCATTTGAGGAATAAAGGAGATGTACACAACATGCTTGTAAGTGATAACTGGATTTTCTGTACTTGAAGAAAAAGACTATTTCTATTAAAGAGACTTGTATCAAAAACAATGTACTTGTTTTTTAATACTACCATATCATTTTATATGCAGGGGTTGAAAGAAAGATGTTTAAAGTATAACACTAGTAAGAAAATGGAGCAGGAGAGGATCATGCCAGTTTGATGATTGTAGGAACAATGATAAAAAAATTGTTAGTACTATTATCAACTTCATGTACACAAGGAGGAATCAGACACTATTAGAAATGTTGTATGAAAAAGAAAAAAAAAACTTTAGTACTTCAATCTTTACAGATTGAAAAGAAGACACAAGGCAGGAGAATGGAGAGGAGGGTGACATTGTACACTACTCTATCTAAACACAAGGTTAGGTACAAGGCAAGGATAGGAGAAGGAGCTGGGATACATGCATTAACACATCTCACCTTGTGTCACAACTACACTGAAAGAACAAGTCGCTGTGTTGCCACTGGGATCAGTAAAGATGTATTCAACAACTGTAGTGCCTACTCCAAAAGCACTATTGGGGGCATGACTTCTTGAAAGCAGTGTGGCTGTTCCTGAGTTATCAGTCGCTCTTGGCTCAACCCATTGAACAACTTCAGAGTTGCCAGTAGTGGTAAGTGCTATATCTTGAGGGCAACCAAATATAACTGGGAGGATTATGTCAACTGTGAATAGAATAATTCTATTAGTAAAACGTTTCATTTTTTAGTGTGGAAGAATATGAAAATAAAAACTTGAAAGAGCAAATCACAGTAATGCCACTGGCATCAGTAAAGATGTATTCAATGTGCCTACTCTAAATGCACTATTGAAGGCATGACTCCTTGAAAGCAGTGTAGCAGTTCCTGAGTTATCAGTAGCACTTGGCTCCACCCACTGAGCAAAAGGTATCAGAGGTAGTAAGTGACACATCTTGAGGACAATGCAAAATATGTAGCATAAATTGAGCTTTCTTTAACAATGCCTCTTACATTACCACCTGTTGATGTTTAATACAACACCCCTGGAAAAAAGCAGCAAGTTATCTAAAGATTCAAGTAATGAATTAAGGCAGGAACATCTCTGACAAGTTGCACTTCTTTTAAAAGCAAGGTAAGATGTAATAAGATTTGAGAAAGACAGTAGAGTGACACAGAAAGGAATAAAATAAAATTAAGGAAAAGGTAAAAACAAAAGACAACACAGAATTTTAATAGAATGGCATAGTACTATTCTACAAGAAAGACTTCAAACTATTCTACAAGAAAAACTTCATGTACGCAAGGAGGGATCAGACACTATTAGAAATGTAGAGGGAAAAAAAGAACAAACTTCATTACTAAACCTCTTGCTTCATACTGCAGAGCAGACTGGAAATTGATCACAGATTGAAAAGAAGACACAATTGAGGCAGGAGAATGGAGAGGAGGGTGACATTGTACACTACTCTATCTAAACACAAGGTTAGGTACAAGGCAAGGATAGGAGCAGGAGCTGGGATACATGCATTAACACATCTCACCTTGTGTCACAACTACACTGAAAGAACAAGTCGCTGTGTTGCCACTGGGATCAGAATAGAGGTATTCAACAACTGTAGTGCCTACTCCAAAAGCACTATTGGGGGCATGACTTCTTGAAAGCAGTGCGGCTGTTCCTGAGTTATCAGTCGCTCTTGGCTCAACCCATTGAACAACTTCAGAGTTGCCAGTAGTGGTAAGTGCTATATCTTGAGGGCAACCAAATATTACTGGGAGGATTATGTCAACTGTGAATAGAATAAATCTATTAGTAAAACGTTTCATTTTTGAGTGTGGAAGAATATGAAAATAAAAAACTTGAAGGAACAAATCGTAGTATTGCCACTGGGATCAGAAATAAGGCAGGAACATCTCTGACAAGTTGCACTTCTTTTGAAAGCAAGGTAAGATGTAATAGGATTTGAGGAAGACAGTAGAGTGACACAGAAAGGAATAAAATGAAATTAAGGAAAAGGTAAAAACAAAAGAAAACACAGTATTCCAATGGAATGGCATAGTACAATTCTACAAGAAAAACTTCAAACTATTCTACAAGATCAACTTCATGTATGCAAGGAGGGATCAGACACTATTAGAAATGTAGAGAAAAAAAAGAACAAGCTTCAGTACTAAACCTCTTGCTTCATACAGCAGAGAGGGCTGGAAATTGATCACAGATTGAAAAGAAGACACAAGGCAGGAGAATGGAGAGGAGGGTGACATTGTACACTACTCTATCTAAACACAAGGTTAGGTACAAGGCAAGGATAGGAGAAGGAGCTGGGATACATGCATTAACACATCTCACCTTGTGTCACAACTACACTGAAAGAACAAGTCGCTGTGTTGCCACTGGGATCAGAATAGAGGTATTCAACAACTGTAGTGCCTACTCCAAAAGCACTATTGGGGGCATGACTTCTTGAAAGCAGTGTGGCTGTTCCTGAGTTATCAGTCGCTATTGGCTCAACCCATTGAACAACTTCAGAGTTGCCAGTAGTGGTAAGTGCTATATCTTGAGGGCAACCAAATATAACTGGGAGGATTATGTCAACTGTGAATAGAATAAGTCTATTGGTAAAACGTTTCATTTTTTAGTGTGGAAGAATATGAAAATAACAAAACTTGAAGGAACAAATCGCAGTGTTGCCACAGGGATCAGTAAAGATGTATTCAACAGCTGTAGTGCCTTCTCCAAATGCACTATTGGAGGCATGATTCCTTGAAAGCAGTGTAGCAGTTCCTGAGTTATCAGTAGCACTTGGCTCCACCCACTGAGCAAAAGGTATCAGAGGTAGTAAGTGACACATCTTGAGGACAATGCAAAATATGTAGCATAAATTGAGCTTTCTTCAACAATGCCTCTCACATTACCACCTGTTGATGTTTTATACAACACCCCTGGAAAAAGGCAGCAAGTTATCTAAAGATTCAAGTAATGAATTAAGGCAGGAACATCTCTGACAAGTTGCACTTTTTTGAAAGCAAGGTCAGATGTAATAGGATTTGGGGAAGACAGTAGGGTTACACAGAAAGGAATACAAAGAAATTAAGGAAAAGGTAAAAACAAAAGACAACACAGAATTTCAATGGAATGGCATAGTACTATTCTACAAGAAAGACTTCAAACTATTCTACAAGAAAAACTTCATGTACGCAAGGAGGGATCAGACACTATTAGAAATGTTGTAGAAAAAGGAACAAATTCAGTACTAAACCTCTTGCTTCATACAGCAGAGAGGGCTGGAAATTGATCACAGATTGAAAAGAGGACACAAGGCAGGAGAATGGAGAGGAGGGTGACATTGTACACTACTCTATCTAAACACAAGGTTAGGTACAAGGCAAGGATAGGAGAAGGAGCTGGGATACATGCATTAACACATCTCACCTTGTGTCACAACTACACTGAAAGAACAAGTCGCTGTGTTGCCACTGGGATCAGAATAAAGGTATTCAACAACTGTAGTGCCTACTCCAAAAGCACTATTGGGGGCATGACTTCTTGAAAGCAGTGCGGCTGTTCCTGAGTTATCAGTCGCTCTTGGCTCAACCCATTGAACAACTTCAGAGTTGCCAGTAGTGGTAAGTGCTATATCTTGAGGGCAACCAAATATAACTGGGAGGATTATGTCAACTGTGAATAGAATAAATCTATTAGTAAAACGTTTCATTTTTGAGTGTGGAAGAATATGAAAATAAAAAACTTGAAGGAACAAATCGCAGTATTGCCGCTGGGATCAGAAATAAGGCAAGAACATCTCTGACAAGTTGCACTTCTTTTGAAAGCAAGGTAAGATGTAATAGGATTTGAGGAAGACAGTAGAGTTACACAAAAAGGAATAAAATGAAATTAAGGAAAAGGTAAAAACAAAAGACAACACAGAATTTCAATGGAATGGCATAGTACTATTCTACAAGAAAGACTTCAAACTATTCTACAAGAAAAACTTCATGTACGCAAGGAGGGATCAGACACTATTAGAAATGTTGTAGAAAAAGGAACAAATTCAGTACTAAACCTCTTGCTTCATACTGCAGAGCAGGCTGGAAATTGATCACAGATTGAAAAGAAGACACAAGGCAGGAGAATGGAGAGGAGGGTGACATTGTACACTACTCTATCTAAACACAAGGTTAGGTACAAGGCAAGGATAGGAGAAGGAGCTCGGATACATGCAATAACACATCTCACCTTGTGTCACAACTACACTGAAAGAACAAGTCGCTGTGTTGCCACTGGGATCAGAATAGAGGTATTCAACAACTGTAGTGCCTACTCCAAAAGCACTATTGGGGGCATGACTTCTTGAAAGCAGTGTGGCAGTTCCTGAGTTATCAGTCGCTCTTGGCTCAACCCATTGAACAACTTCAGAGTTGCCAGTAGTGGTAAGTGCTATATCTTGAGGGCAACCAAATATAACTGGGAGGATTATGTCAACTGTGAATAGAATAAATCTATTAGTAAAACGTTTTATTTTTGAGTGTGGAAGAATATGAAAATAAAAAACTTGAAGGAACAAATCGCAGTATTGCCGCTGGGATCAGAAATAAGGCAGGAACATCTCTGACAAGTTGCACTTCTTTTGAAAGCAAGGTCAGATGTAATAGGATTTGAGGAAGACAGTAGAGTTACACAGAAAGGAATAAAATGAAATTAAGGAAAAGGTAAAAACAAAAGACAACACAGAATTTCAATGGAATGGCATAGTACTATTCTACAAAAAAGACTTCAAACTATTCTACAAGAAAAACTTCATGTACGCAAGGAGGGATCAGACACTATTAGAAATGTTGTAGAAAAAGGAACAAATTCAGTACTAAACCTCTTGCTTCATACTGCAGAGCAGGCTGGAAATTGATCACAGATTGAAAAGAAGACACAAGGGAGGAGAATGGAGAGGAGGGTGACATTGTACACTACTCTATCTAAACACAAGGTTAGGTACAAGGCAAGGATAGGAGAAGGAGCTGGGATACATGCAATAACACATCTCACCTTGTGTCACAACTACACTGAAAGAACAAGTCGCTGTGTTGCCACTGGGATCAGAATAGAGGTATTCAACAACTGTAGTGCCTACTCCAAAAGCACTATTGGGGGCATGACTTCTTGAAAGCAGTGTGGCACTTCCTGAGTTATCAGTCGCTCTTGGCTCAACCCATTGAACAACTTCAGAGTTGCCAGTAGTGGTAAGTGCTATATCTTGAGGGCAACCAAATATAACTGGGAGGATTATGTCAACTGTGAATAGAATAATTCTATTAGTAGAACGTTTCATTTTTGAGTGTAGAAGAATATGAAAAAAAAAAATTGAAGGAACAAATCGCAGTATTGCCACTGGGAGCAGTAAAGATGTATTCAACAACTGTAGTGCCTTCTCCAAATGCACTATTGGAGGCATGACTCCTTGAAAGCAGTGTAGCAGACTCTGAGTTATCAGTAGCACTTGGCTCCACTCACTGAGCAAAAGGTATCAGAGGTAGTAAGTGACACATCTTGAGGACAACGCAAAATAACTAGGGGGATTATTTCACCTGTGAATACAAAATAGCTACAGAATAATGAACCTATTCATGTTTCTGTGAGAAGGAATATAAATTAAACAATCAACTTTGTTATATAATTTCAAAGGTACAGAGAGCAAAAGGGATTAAAATCTCCAAGGCAAAGTGGTGACACCTGGAGGAACTGGGAATATGTGATTATAGCAAGTAAACATGTAGGACAGGGGAAATAGCTTCCAGGCAAAACTACTTGTTCCATAATGCAGGGAACCAGACAGTGAGAGAAAACAGGGGTGAGTACTCACATGAACTCACATTTTTGTACGGGCAGCTTTTACGACACTCTTTTCATCGTACTCTACTAAATAAACAAAAAGTGGCACAATTAATGACACATTTCTGTACTCCAAAAAAAACGCAAAAAAAAGGTGTAATGCTAATCTACAAGCTCAAGTTGGGTTGCCAAGGCTAGGATAAAGAACCAGGGATGCACACATGAACACATCTCACCTCGAGTCACAGTCACACTGAAGGAACAAGTTGCTTGGTTGTTACTGCCATCAATAAAAATGTACTCAACAACTGTTGTGCCAACTCCAAAAGCAGTATTGGATCTGTGACTTCTGGAGACCAGTATGGCAGCTCCTGCGTTATCAGTCGCAATTGGCTCAACCCATTGAACAACTTCTGAGTTGCCAGTAGTGGTAAGTGATATATCTTCAGGACAACCTGAAATAACTGGGGGGACTATGTCGACTGTAAAAAGAAAATGTATAAGGTTTGAAGCTACTTTGGAACTGAAAAATTCAGAAGTTAAAAGAAAAATAAATCATTCATGACATGTAATCCATTTACAATGCTTGAATTAGTGAGTAAGCTTGCTACTTTGAAAGAAAAGATAGAAAATACTTGCAAAAAGCAAAGAAGTAAGAACTTCAGAACCACTTATTTCAGATTGCAGCAAGTTCAGCAGTCACTGGTAGGTATAACGAAAGAAATATACAACATCAGAAGAACAAGGGATAGGAAAGGAAGCCACAACACAAACTAGGAATGTTTCTATATTTTCATAAGGATTGCATATTTCAAGATGTTAATCATATTGAATCTCACATTTATGTTTAACAAGTCTCATCAAAATCGATTGTGTTTTTTTTTTTTTAGTATTCAAAGAAAAAAAGGTAACTTGTGATGTCATCAGTTGCATATCTCTATATAATAATCATATGTAAATCCATTGTTTTTCAATCATCTGTTACATAGTACGCAAATGAGTCAGATATGCCAAAGTCTTTCTAATGAGAAAGATGTTACAGAAGTTATCAACAAAAGTAAAAAGAAATATTAAAACATTACAAATGAAGACAAATCTCCATATTATCAGATTTAATCATCATCGCTTTTATCATTTCTCTCTACAAGGAATCAGCAATATGCCAGTATTAGCAAACACATGTATAGATTGATATACACATTTCCGCATTGGAAAGATATCCGACACAACATCCCAAAACAGGCCCAATAAATGTTTGCTAGTAAAAACAACAACTTCAGTGGAAATGGGGAAAAAATGACATGGTAAAACCATCGTAAAGAAGTAAGTGTACTACTCTACTTCGTTAGTAGGGCATTATTGCTTACCGTAAGTTGCATTGAAATTAGTATACAGCATAATAAGTTACGTGAACAGAAAACTCTAGAATGACAAAACAAAACAAAATGTTTCTATGGAGTAGAGAAAATGGAACCCATCATTCCTCAGCCAGGATAATATGCACTTCAATATCATTAATAGCAGAAGAAAGTGAGATGCTATGCAGCAGATACACACAAATACTGCAACTAGAGGACAGAGTATGCATGTCAACAGAAAGTATGGTTTGTAACTGGATATCACTATTGATACTGGGAAAGAAAAACAAGAAATGCAAATTAATTCTGCAATGACACAATACGACAGACCACAACCAGAGAAATCTACACTTCTAAAGTATCAACGGTATTTTTTTTTGAGCGGATGGAAGGAATAGGAGATATTATAGAGAAGCCTACAGAAAGTATGGTTTAAATCTAAATATCATTATTGCTACTGGGGAAAAGACACTTCTATGTCATCAACGGCAGATGGCAACAGTCTAGAGAATGATCTCGGACTAGGTTTGCAATATGAGTTTATATAGTGATATGAATATCGATCATTTATGATATGTAGGAAGAAAAATAAGAACTCAAATTAACCAGCAATGACACAAAACAGCATACCACAACCATAAATATCTACCCTTCTACAGCATCAATGCAGGTCCATGTTTATGCTTTTTCAAGACGAGGATTGAAGGGAATATGGGACAGAGAGTTTCTATAAATCAACACAAAGTATGGTATATAACTAAATATCATTAGGAAGAAGGCAATAGTTCATCTGCAAAGAAACAAGGCAGCGTACCACAACCACATTATTCTACTTCTATGGTATCGACTAAAGAGATATAAATCAAGAAAATAGATTGCAATTTAGGCTAAACAACTTGAAAGGTTTATAGCTTATAAGAACTGAAGCAAAAGAGAACAAAATATACAACAAGATAAAGTCACAGTGTCCCACAGCCAGGACTACCAAATACACTACCAGCAGAAAAAAATAAATAATAATAATTGTCTGTGCAAACAATCCAGTAGATATATCAAATCATATATCTCATTTTACCCATTGCTGATTGTGGAAGTTTGCAATTTGTAACAGCAAGATGGAAGTTGGTAAAGAAACCATATTTGTGTAGTATGAGATATAGAGTATATAGAGAACTGGTAAAGACAAAATACCAACATCAAAGTAAGGTAATCTACATGGAAATAAACTAAGAATCCACAACCGAAGTATGGTATACTAAATATCATTAATGCTGCTGAAGAAGAAAAAGGCAATAGTTCATCTGCAAAGAAACAAGACAGCGTACCACAACCACATTATTCTACTTCTATGGTATCGACTAAAGAGATATAAATCAAGGAAATAGAATATACATTGAGAAGATGCATGGGGTATAGGATATGGATTACATACAGAATGCAGTTTATAACCACATATTGCTACTGGGGAAGACAAACAACCACAAATTGTTAACATTTAATCTGATATGACCAATAAAATAACATACCACAATTACCAGAATAATCTACACTACTACAGCATCAACAAAAGAGGACAAAAAGATCAAGGAAACAGCTAAACATCTACCAAAAAGACAACTAAGGCAAAGTTGCTACATAGATACAGGTGCAGTTATGATCAACAAAGGGGATAATCCTTTGAAATCATGGCCACAACAATGGTTCACCTCACCTTGAATCACATCAACACTGAAGGAACAAGTTGCTGCATTCCCACTACCATCAATAAAAAGGTATACAACATCTGTTATGCCCACTGGAAAAGCAAATCCAGGTTCATGACTAGGAATTACTGTAATAGTCGCTTCAGAGTTATCTACTGCTGATGGTGCCTCCCACACAGCAATTGCAGTGGTACCAGACGTAGTGAGCGATATGTCTTCAGGGCAACCTGAAATAACTGGGGGGTCTACATCAACTGTGGGTACAAAATTAAGAGCTTTAAATCTTGTTTTTTGATTATTTTTATTTACAGAAAAGTGTTTCGCATACAGTCCCAAATTCTTCAATGAAAATCATTTTTGACAAACACACAGAAGAACTGGGTGATTCATTGTGGCTGGTCATAGTAACATCATGCTACTACTAATGCCAAGAAATTCTAGGATTAGTTTAGTGGTTAAGCAAGTTCTTCCCATATAAAAGAGGACTTTAACTTAGTTTAATGATTAAGCAAGTTCTTCTTATATGAAAGAGGACTTTAACTTAGTTTAGTGGTCAAGAAAGTTCTTCTTATTTAACTGAAAGAAGACTGTTTAACTAACTAGTTTAGTGATCAAGCAAGTTCTTCTTATATATAAGGGACTTTAACAAAAAAAGTTCTTCTTATATGAAAGAAGACTAATTTAGTTTAGTCATCAAGCAAGTTCTTCTTATATGAAAGAGGACTTTAACCTAGTTTAGTGGTCAAGAAAGTAATTCTTATACGAAAGAGGATTTTAACTTAGTTTAGTGGTCAAGCAAATTCTTCTTATTTGAAAGAGGACTTTAACTTGGTTCAGTGGAGATACTGTTACTCCATATACCATAGTTATAGGATGTAAGCTTATGGTACAACACATAAGTTAAAAACCTATATTTAGATATAAAAATCCACAAAAATTGGCCATTTTCAACAATTTCAGAGCTGAGGTGTCTTTTTAAAAATAGAATATTTTTTTACTGACAGCAAATAATTTGATATCTTTTAAATACTAGAATACCATGATTTTTCTCACAAACATATGTTATTTGTGCTAAATTACATTTTTGAATATAAATAGTGACCACCTCAAAATCCACCCATAGATCACTACTTTGCATCACAAAATGACATTTTAAAATGCTATCAAAATTACATATCTAACCTAGATCTCTGGAATTTGAAATATTGTTACTCCATATACCATAGTCTTAGGTTGTAGTATTATTTGTGGTATTACACATGGTTAAGAAGTTATATCTATACCTTAAAATGCGAAAAATCACAAAAAATGGCAATTTTCAACAATTTGACTGTAAGATTGAAACTGATCTTAAATGAAAACAAAAACAAAAACCATTGCCATTTTTAGTACAGAAAATGTCCTTGTAGTATATTTACAATATGCAAACTTTTAGGCCTATACATTACATGCCTTTTTGGCAATAGCCCATTGAAAGTGAACCATTTTACACACACAAAAATGTCCAGAAGTGTTATTCTTCTGAAAAATTCAGAGTGAAGACTTGCACTAGGAGCATTTTAAGTAGCAAATCCTGATTCCCCATCTTCAGCAAAAAAAATGGACCTCAAAAAGCATTGCCAATTTTGAGTAATAATGGGTGTTCTACAGTAAATCTAAAGCAAATTTGAGAAAGTGGGTTACATGACCCTGTTGAAATGACATAAAACTCTTTTTCTTCTCACACGTTTCTCTTTGGCAGCTTTGTTTCTGTTAACCACAAAAGCTGCTTCTTACAGTACTGATTTTGTTTCTCCATGCCTGTCTGTTTGACAGGGATTTTTTGTTCATCAGAAATTCAAAATGGCAGCCGAGATCAAAAAATTAGGGCAAAGTTGGCCAGACTTACATGTCCATATCTCAAAAACGCCTTGAGCAATGAGGATCAAATTTGACAGGTGTTCTAGGTACATTATTACAAGCAAATATTCCAAACATCAAGCAAATCTGAGAAAGTGGGTTACATGACCCTGTTGAAATGACATGGAACGACGACCCACAGGCTCTTTTCTTCTCATACGTTTTTCTTTAACAGCTTTGTTTCTGTTAACCACAAAAGCTGTTTGTTACAGTACTGATTTTGTTTCTCCATGCCTGTCTGTTTGCTGCAAGTTGTTCCCATGCTTTTTGATTGAAAGAAGCCTAACTTAGTTGGCACTTTAGTTGATCCTTGAATCTCATGCAGGGGGCCCCCTCTGTCGACAGTATACTTATATATAAACAATAGATTGCAATTTAGGCTAAACAACTTGAAAGGTTTATAGCTTATAAGAACTGAAGCAAAAGAGAACAAAATATACTACAAGATAAAGTCACAGTGTCCACAGCCAGGACTACCAAATACACTACCAGCAGAAAAAAATAAATAATAATAATTGTCTGTGCAAACAATCCAGTAGATATATCAAATAATATATCTCATTTTACCCATTGCTGATTGTTGAAGTTTGCAATTTGTTAACAGCAAGATGGAAGTTGGTAAAGAAACCATATTTGTGTAGTATGAGATATAGAGTATATAGAGAACTGGTAAAGACAAAACACCAACATCAAAGTAAGGTAATCTACATGGAAATAAACTAAGAATCCACAACCAAAGTATGGTATACTAAATATCATTAATGCTGCTGAAGAAGAAAAAGGCAATAGTTCATCTGCAAAGAAATAAGACAGCGTACCACAACCACATTATTCTACTTCTATGGTATCGACTAAAGAGATATAAATCAAGGAAATAGAATATACATTGAGAAGATGCATGGGTATAGGATATGGATTACATACAGAATCCAGTATATAACCACATATTGCTACTGGGGAAGACAAAACAACCAGAAATTGTTAACATTTAATCTGATATGACCAATAAAATAACATACCACAATTACCAGAATAATCTAAACTACTACAGCATCAACAAAAGAGGACAAAAAGATCAAGGAAACAGCTAAACATCTACCAAAAAGACAACTAAGGCAAAGTTGCTACATAGATACAGGTGCAGTTATGATCAACAAAGGGATAATCCTTTGAAATCATGGCCACAACAATGGTTCACCTCACCTTGAATCACATCAACACTGAAGGAACAAGTTGCTGCATTCCCACTACCATCAATAAAAAGGTATACAACATCTGTTATGCCCACTGGAAAAGCAAATCCAGGTTCATGACTAGGAATTACTGTAATAGTCGCTTCAGAGTTATCTACTGCTGATGGTGCCTCCCATACAGCAATTGCAGTGGTACCAGACGTAGTGAGCGATATGTCTTCAGGGCAACCTGAAATAACTGGGGGGTCTACATCAACTGTGGGTACAAAATTAAGAGCTTTAAATCTTGTTTTTTGATTATTTTTATTTACAGAAAAATGTTTCGCATACAGTCCCAAATTCTTCAATGAAAATCATTTTTGACAAACACACAGAAGAATTGGGTGATTCATAGTGGCTGGTCATAGTAACATCATGCTACTACTAGTGCCAAGAAATTCTAGGATTAGTTTAGTGGTTAAGCAAGTTCTTTCCATATAAAAGAGGACTTTAACTTAGTTTAATGATCAAGCAAGTTCTTCTTATATGAAAGAGGACTTTAACTTAGTTTAGTGGTCAAGAAAGTTCTCCTTATATGAAAGAAGACTAACTTAGTTTAGTGGTCAAAAAAGTTCTTCTTATATGAAAGAAGGCTAATTTAGTTTAGTCATCAAGCAAGTTCTTCTTATATGAAAGAGGACTTTAACCTAGTTTAGTGGTCAAGAAAGTTCTTCTTCTACGAAAGAGGATTTTAACTTAGTTTAGTGGTCAAGCAAATTCTTCTTATTTGAAAAAGAACTTTAACTTGGTTCAGTGGAGATACTGTTACTCCATATACCATAGTTATAGGATGTAAGCTTATGGTACAACACATAAGTTAAAAAGTTTTATTTAGATATAAAAATCCACAAAAATTGGCCATTTTCAACAATTTCAGAGCTGAGGTGTCTTTTGAAAAATAGAATATTTTTTTACTGACAGCAAATATTTGATATCTTTTAAATACTAGAATACCATGATTTTTCTCACAAACATATGTTATTTGTGCTAAATTACATTTTTGAATATAAATAGTGACCACCTCAAAATCCACCCATAGATCACTACTTTGCATCACAAAATGACATTTTAAAATGCTATCAAAAATTACATATCTAACCTAGATCTCTGGAATTTGAAATATTGTTACTCCATATACCATAGTCTTAGGTTGTAGTATTATTTGTGGTATTACACATGGTTAAGAAGTTATATCTATACCTTAAAATGCGAAAAATCACAAAAAAATGGCAATTTTCAACAATTTGACTGTAAGATTGAAACTGATCTTAAATGAAAACAAAAACAAAAACCATTGCCATTTTCAGTACAGAAAATGTCCTTGTAGTATATTTACAATATGCAAACTTTTAGGCCTATACATTACATGCCTTTTTAGCAATAGCCCATTGAAAGTGAACCATTTTACACACACAAAAATGTCCAGAAGTGTTATTTTTTTGAAAAAATCAGAGTGAAGACTTGCACTAGGAGCATTTTAAGTGGCATATTTAGATTCCCCATCTTCCAAAACCTCAGCATGCCAATTTTGAGAATAATGGACAGTAAAAAGTAAAACTATGAGGGATTTTTTGTTCATCAGAAATTCAAAATGGCAGCTGAGATCAAAAAATTAGGGCAAAGTTGGCCAAACTTACATGTCCATATCTCAAAAACGCCTTGAGCAATGAGGATCAAATTTGACAGGTGTTCTAGGTACATTATTACAAGCAAATATTCCAAATATCAAGCAAATCTGAGCAAGTGGGTTACATGACCCTGTTGAAATGACATGAAACGACGACCCACAGGCTCTTTTCTTCTCATACGTTTTTCTTTGGCAGCTTTGTTTCTGTTAACCACAAAAGCTGTTTGTTACAGTACTGATTTTGTTTCTCCATGCCTGTCTGTTTGCTGCAAGTTGTTCCCATGCTTTTTGATTGAAAGAAGCCTAACTTAGTTGGCACTTTATTTGATCCTTGAATCTCATGCAGGGGGCCCCCTCTGTCGACAGTATACTTATATATAAACAATAGATTGCAATTTAGGCTAAACAACTTGAAAGGTTTATAGCTTATAAGAACTGAAGCAAAAGAGAACAAAATATACTACAAGATAAAGTCACAGTGTCCCACAGCCAGGACTACCAAATACACTACCAGCAGAAAAAAAATAAATAATAATAATTGTCTGTGCAAACAATCCAGTAGATATATCAAATAATATATCTCATTTTACCCATTGCTGATTGTGGAAGTTTGCAATTTGTAACAGCAAGATGGAAGTTGGTAAAGAAACCATATTTGTGTAGTATGAGATATAGAGTATATAGAGAACTGGTAAAGACAAAACACCAACATCAAAGTAAGGTAATCTACATGGAAATAAACTAACAATCCACAACCGAAGTATGGTACACTAAATATCATTAATGCTGCTGAAGAAGAAAAAGGCAATAGTTCATCTGCAAAGAAACAAGACAGCGTACCACAACCACATTATTCTACTTCTATGGTATCGACTAAAGAGATATAAATCAAGGAAATAGAATATACATTGAGAAGATGCATGGGGTATAGGATATGGATTACATACAGAATCCAGTTTATAACCACATATTGCTACTGGGGATGACAAACAACCACAAATTGTTAACATTTAATCTGATATGACCAATAAAATAACATACCACAATTACCAGAATAATCTACACTACTACAGCATCAACAAAAGAGGACAAAAAGATCAAGGAAACAGCTAAACATCTACCAAAAAGACATCTAAGGCAAAGTTGCTACTTAGATACAGGTGCAGTTATGATCAACAAAGGGGATAATCCTTTGAAATCATGGCCACAACAATGGTTCACCTCACCTTGAATCACATCAACACTGAAGGAACAAGTTGCTGCATTCCCACTACCATCAATAAAAAGGTATACAACATCTGTTATGCCCACTGGAAAAGCAAATCCAGGTTCATGACTAGGAATTACTGTAATAGTCGCTTCAGAGTTATCTACTGCTGATGGTGCCTCCCATACAGCAATTGCAGTGGTACCAGACGTAGTGAGCGATATGTCTTCAGGGCAACCTGAAATAACTGGGGTCTACATCAACTGTGGGTACAAAATTAAGAGTTTTAAATCTTGTTTTTGATTATTTTTATTTACAGAAAAGTGTTTCGCATATTCCCAAATTCTTCAATGAAAATCATTTTTGACAAACACACAGAAGAACTGGGTGATTCATTTGGCTGGTCATAGTAACATCATGCTACTACTAATGCCAAGAAATTCTAGGATTAGTTTAGTGGTTAAGCAAGTTCTTCCCATATAAAAGAGGACTTTAACTTAGTTTAATGATCAAGCAAGTTCTTCTTATTTAGTGAAAGAAAGTTCTTTAATGAAAGAAGACTAACTTAGTTTAGTGGTCAAAAAGTTCTTCTTATATGAAAGAAGACTAATTTAGTTTAGTGGTTCAAAAAGAAGACTTCAAGCAAGTTCTTATATGAAAGAAGACTAATTTAGTTTAGTCATCAAGCAAGTTCTTCTTATATGAAAGATGACTTTAACCTAGTTTAGTGGTCAAGAAAGTTCTTCTTCTATGAAAGAGGATTTTAACTTAGTTTAGTGGTCAAAGTTCTGTTTATATAGAAGATTCTTCTTCTTCTTATTTGAAAGAGGACTTTAAGTTTAGTGGTCAAGAAAGTTCTTCTTCTACGGAAAAGGATTTTAACTTAGTTTAGTGGTCAAGCAAATTCTTCTTATTTGAAAGAGGACTTTAACTTGGTTCAGTGGAGATACTATAGGATGAATGTAAGCTTATGGTACAACACATAAGTTAAAAACTTATATTTAGATATAAAAATCCACAAAAATTGGCCATTTTCAACAATTTCAGAGCTGAGGTGTCTTTTGAAAAATAGAATATTTTTTTACTGACAGCAAATATTTGATATCTTTTAAATACTAGAATACCATGATTTTTCTCACAAACATATGTTATTTGTGCTAAATTACATTTTGAATATAAATAGTGACCACCTCAAAATCCACCCATAGATCACTACTTTGCATCACAAAATGACATTTTAAAATGCTATCAAAATTACATATCTAACCTAGATCTCTGGAATTTGAAATATTGTTACTCCATATACCATAGTCTTAGGTTGTAGTATTATTTGTGGTATTACACATGGTTAAGAAGTTATATCTATACCTTAAAATGCGAAAAATCACAAAAAAATGGCAATTTTCAACAATTTGACTGTAAGATTGAAACTGATCTTAAATGAAAACAAAAACAAAAACCATTGCCATTTTCAGTACAGAAAATGTCCTTGTAGTATATTTACAATATGCAAACTTTTAGGCCTATACATTACATGCCTTTTTAGCAATAGCCCATTGAAAGTGAACCATTTTACACACACAAAAATGTCCAGAAGTGTTATTCTTTTGAAAAATTCAGAGTGAAGACTTGCACTAGGAGCATTTTAAGTGGCATATCTAGATTCCCCATCTTCCAAAACCTCAGCATGCCAATTTTGAGAATAATGGACAGTAAAAAGTAAAACTATGAGGGATTTTTTGTTCATCAGAAATTCAAAATGGCAGCCGAGATCAAAAAATTAGGGCAAAGTTGGCCAGACTTACATGTCCATATCTCAAAAACGCCTTGAGCAATGAGGATCAAATTTGACAGGTGTGCTAGGTACATTATTACAAGCAAATATTCCAAATATCAAGCAAATCTGAGAAAGTGGCTTACATTACCCTGTTGAAATGACATGGAACGACGACCCACAGGCTCTTTTCTTCTCATACGTTTTTCTTTGGCAGCTTTGTTTCTGTTAACCACAAAAGCTGTTTGTTACAGTACTGATTTTGTTTCTCCATGCCTGTCTGTTTGCTACAAGTTGTTCCCATGCTTTTTGATTGAAAGAAGCCTAACTTAGTTGGCACTTTAGTTGATACTTGAATCTTATGCAGGGGGCCCCCTCTGCCGACAGTATACTTATATATAAACAATAGATTGCAATTTAGGCTAAACAACTTGAAAGGTTTATAGCTTATAAGAACTGAAGCAAAAGAGAACAAAATATACTACAAGATAAAGTCACAGTGTTCCACAGCCAGGACTACCAAATACACTACCAGCAGAAAAAAATAAATAATAATAATTGTCTGTGCAAACAATCCAGTGGATATATAAAATAATATATCTCATTTTACCCATTGCTGATTGATGAAGTTTGCAATTTGTTACAGCAAGATGGAAGTTGGTAAAGAAACCATATTTGTGTAGTATGAGATATAGAGTATATAGAGAACTGGTAAAGACAAAACACCAACATCAAAGTAAGGTAATCTACATGGAATCAAACTAAGAATCCACAACCAAAGTATGGTATACTAAATATCATTAATGCTGCTGAAGAAGAAAAAGGCAATAGTTCATCTGCAAAGAAACAAGACAGCGTACCACAACCACATTATTCTACTTCTATGGTATCGACCAAAGAGATATAAATCAAGGAAATAGAATATACATTGAGAAGATGCATGGGGTATAGGATATGGATTACATACAGAATCCAGTATATAACCACATATTGCTACTGGGGAAGACAAAACAACCAGAAATTGTTAACATTTAATCTGATATGACCAATAAAATAACATACCACAATTACCAGAATAATCTACACTACTACAGCATCACCAAAAGAGGACAAAAAGATCAAGGAAACAGCTAAACATCTACCAAAAAGACAACTAAGGCAAAGTTGCTACATAGATACAGGTGCAGTTATGATCAACAAAGGGGATAATCCTTTGAAATCATGGCCACAACAATGGTTCATCTCACCTTGAATCACATCAACACTGAAGGAACAAGTTGCTGCATTTCCACTACCATCAATAAAAAGGTATACAACATCTGTTATGCCCACTGGAAAAGCAAATCCAGGTTCATGACTAGGAATTACTGTAATAGTCGCTTCAGAGTTATCTACTGCTGATGGTGCCTCCCATACAGCAATTGCAGTGGTACCAGACGTAGTGAGCGATATGTCTTCAGGGCAACCTGAAATAACTGGGGGGTCTACATCAACTGTGGGTACAAAATTAAGAGCTTTAAATCTTGTTTTTTTGATTATTTTTATTTACAGAAAAATGTTTCGCATACAGTCCCAAATTCTTCAATGAAAATCATTTTTGACAAACACACAGAAGAATTGGGTGATTCATAGTGGCTGGTCATAGTAACATCATGCTACTACTAGTGCCAAGAAATTCTAGGATTAGTTTAGTGGTTAAGCAAGTTCTTTCCATATAAAAGAGGACTTTAACTTAGTTTAATGATCAAAAGAGGACTTTAACAAGTTCTTCTTATATGAAAGAGGACTTTAACTTAGTTTAGTGGTCAAGAAAGTTCTTTAGTCTAAGGATATGAAAGAAGACTAACTTAGTTTAGTGGTCAAAAAGTTCTTCTTATATGAAAGAAGGCTAATTTAGTTTAGTCATCAAAAAGTTCTTCTTATATGAAAGAGGACTTTAACCTAGTTTAGTGGTCAAGAAAGTTCTTCTTCTACGAAAGAGGATTTTAACTTAGTTTAGTGGTCAAGCAAATTCTTCTTATTTGAAAAAGAACTTTAACTTGGTTCAGTGGAGATACTGTTACTCCATATACCATAGTTATAGGATGTAAGCTTATGGTACAACACATAAGTTAAAAAGTTTTATTTAGATATAAAAATCCACAAAAATTGGCCATTTTCAACAATTTCAGAGCTGAGGTGTCTTTTGAAAAATAGAATATTTTTTTTACTGACAGCAAATATTTGATATCTTTTAAATACTAGAATACCATGATTTTTCTCACAAACATATGTTATTTGTGCTAAATTACATTTTGAATATAAATAGTGACCACCTCAAAATCCACCCATAGATCACTACTTTGCATCACAAAATGACATTTTAAAATGCTATCAAAAATTACATATCTAACCTAGATCTCTGGAATTTGAAATATTGTTACTCCATATACCATAGTCTTAGGTTGTAGTATTATTTGTGGTATTACACATGGTTAAGAAGTTATATCTATACCTTAAAATGCGAAAAATCACAAAAAAAAGGCAATTTTCAACAATTTGACTGTAAGATTGAAACTGATCTTAAATGAAAACAAAAACAAAAACCATTGCCATTTTCAGTACAGAAAATGTCCTTGTAGTATATTTACAATATGCAAACTTTTAGGCCTATACATTACATGCCTTTTTAGCAATAGCCCATTGAAAGTGAACCATTTTACACACACAAAAATGTCCAGAAGTGTTATTTTTTTGAAAACATCAGAGTGAAGACTTGCACTAGGAGCATTTTAAGTGGCATATTTAGATTCCCCATCTTCCAAAACCTCAGCATGCCAATTTTGAGAATAATGGACAGTAAAAAGTAAAACTATGAGGGATTTTTTGTTCATCAGAAATTCAAAATGGCAGCTGAGATCAAAAAAAAATTAGGCAAAGTTGGCCAAACTTACATGTCCATATCTCAAAAACGCCTTGAGCAATGAGGATCAAATTTGACAGGTGTTCTAGGTACATTATTACAAGCAAATATTCCAAATATCAAGCAAATCTGAGAAAGTGGGTTACATGACCCTGTTGAAATGACATGGAAAATTTGACGACCCACAGGCTCTTTTTTTTTTCTTCTCATACGTTTTTCTTTGGCAGCTTTGTTTCTGTTAACCACAAAAGCTGTTTGTTACAGTACTGATTTTGTTTCTCCATGCCTGTCTGTTTGCTGCAAGTTGTTCCCATGCTTTTTGATTGAAAGAAGCCTAACTTAGTTGGCACTTTAGTTGATCCTTGAATCTCATGCAGGGGGCCCCCTCTGTCGACAGTATACTTATATATAAACAATAGATTGCAATTTAGGCTAAACAACTTGAAAGGTTTATAGCTTATAAGAACTGAAGCAAAAGAGAACAAAATATACTACAAGATAAAGTCACAGTGTCCCACAGCCAGGACTACCAAATACACTACCAGCAGAAAAAAATAAATAATAATAATTGTCTGTGCAAACAATCCAGTAGATATATCAAATAATATATCTCATTTTACCCATTGCTGATTGTGAAAGTTTGCAATTTGTAACAGCAAGATGGAAGTTGGTAAAGAAACCATATTTGTGTAGTATGAGATATAGAGTATATAGAGAACTGGTAAAGACAAAACACCAACATCAAAGTAAGGTAATCTACATGGAAATAAACTAACAATCCACAACCGAAGTATGGTATACTAAATATCATTAATGCTGCTGAAGAAGAAAAAGGCAATAGTTCATCTGCAAAGAAACAAGACAGCGTACCACAACCACATTATTCTACTTCTATGGTATCGACTAAAGAGATATAAATCAAGGAAATAGAATATACATTGAGAAGATGCATGGGGTATAGGATATGGATTACATACAGAATCCAGTATATAACCACATATTGCTACTGGGGAAGACAAAACAACCAGAAATTGTTAACATTTAATCTGATATGACCAATAAAATAACATACCACAATTACCAGAATAATCTAAACTACTACAGCATCAACAAAAGAGGACAAAAAGATCAAGGAAACAGCTAAACATCTACCAAAAAGACAACTAAGGCAAAGTTGCTACATAGATACAGGTGCAGTTATGATCAACAAAGGGGATAATCCTTTGAAATCATGGCCACAACAATGGTTCACCTCACCTTGAATCACATCAACACTGAAGGAACAAGTTGCTGCATTCCCACTACCATCAATAAAAAGGTATACAACATCTGTTATGCCCACTGGAAAAGCAAATCCAGGTTCATGACTAGGAATTACTGTAATAGTCGCTTCAGAGTTATCTACTGCTGATGGTGCCTCCCATACAGCAATTGCAGTGGTACCAGACGTAGTGAGCGATATGTCTTCAGGGCAACCTGAAATAACTGGGGGGTCTACATCAACTGTGGGTACAAAATTAAGAGTTTTTAATCTTGTTTTTGATTATTTTTATTTACAGAAAAATGTTTCGCATACAGTCCCAAATTCTTCAATGAAAATCATTTTTGACAAACACACAGAAGAATTGGGTGATTCATTTTGGCTGGTCATAGTAACATCATGCTACTACTAATGCCAAGAAATTCTAGGATTAGTTTAGTGGTTAAGCAAGTTATTTCCATATAAAAGAGGACTTTAACTTAGTTTAATGATCAAGCAAGTTCTTCTTATATGAAAGAGGACTTTAACTTAGTTTAGTGGTCAAGAAGTTCTTCTCATATGAAAGAGGACTTTAACTTAGTTTAGTGGTCAAAAAGTTCTTCTTATATGAAAGAAGACTTCTGTTTATATGAAAGAAGACTAACTTAGTTTAGTGATCAAAAGTTCTTCTTATATGAAAGAAGACTAACTTAGTTTAGTGGTCAAAAAAGTTCTTCTTATATGAAAGAAGACTAATTTAGTTTAGTCATCAAGCAAGTTCTTCTTATATGAAAGAGGACTTTAACCTAGTTTAGTGGTCAAGAAAGTTCTTCTTCTACGAAAAAGGATTTTAACTTAGTTTAGTGGTCAAGCAAATTCTTCTTATTTGAAAGAGGACTTTAACTTGGTTCAGTGGAGATACTGTTACTCCATATACCATAGTTATAGGATGTAAGCTTATGGTACAACACATAAGTTAAAAACTTATATTTAGATATAAAAATCCACAAAAATTGGCCATTTTCAACAATTTCAGAGCTGAGGTGTCTTTTGAAAAATAGAATATTTTTTTTACTGACAGCAAATATTTGATATCTTTTAAATACTAGAATACCATGATTTCTCTCACAAACATATGTTATTTGTGCTAAATTACATTTTTGAATATAAATAGTGACCACCTCAAAATCCACCCATAGATCACTACTTTGCATCACAAAATGACATTTTAAAATGCTATCAAAAATTACATATCTAACCTAGATCTCTGGAATTTGAAATATTGTTACTCCATATACCAGTCTTAGGTTGTAGTATTATTTGTGGTATTACACATGGTTAAGAAGTTATATCTATACCTTAAAATGCGAAAAATCACAAAAAATGGCAATTTTCAACAATTTGACTGTAAGATTGAAACTGATCTTAAATGAAAACAAAAACAAAAACCATTGCCATTTTTAGTACAGAAAATGTCCTTGTAGCATATTTTACAATATGCAAACTTTTAGGCCTATACATTACATGCCTTTTTAGCAATAGCCCATTGAAAGTGAACCATTTTACACACACAAAAATGTCAGAAGTGTTATTCTTTGAAAAATTCAGAGTGAAGACTTGCACTAGGAGCATTTTAAGTGGCATATCTAGATTCCCATCTTCCAAAACCTCAGCATGCCAATTTTGAGAAAAATGGACAGTAAAAAAAGTAGTAAAACTATGAGGATTTTTGTTCATCAGAAATTCAAAATGGCAGCTGAGATCAAAAAATTAGGGCAAAGTTGGCCAGACTTACATGTCCATATCTCAAAAAAAAACGCCTTGAGCAATGAGGATCAAATTTGACAGGTGTTCTAGGTACATTATTACAAGCAAATATTCCAAATATCAAGCAAATCTGAGAAAGTGGGTTACATGACCCTGTTGAAATGACATGGAACGACGACCCACAGGCTCTTTTCTTCTCATACGTTTTTCTTTGGCAGCTTTGTTTCTGTTAACCACAAAAGCTGTTTGTTACAGTACTGATTTTGTTTCTCCATGCCTGTCTGTTTGCTGCAAGTTGTTCCCATGCTTTTGATTGAAAGAAGCCTAACTTAGTTGGCACTTTAGTTGATCCTTGAATCTCATGCAGGGGGCCCCCTCTGTCGACAGTATACTTATATATAAACAATAGATTGCAATTTAGGCTAAACAACTTGAAAGGTTTATAGCTTATAAGAACTGAAGCAAAAGAGAACAAAATATACTACAAGATAAAGTCACAGTGTCCCACAGCCAGGACTACCAAATACACTACCAGCAGGAAAAAATAAATAATAATAATTGTCTGTGCAAACAATCCAGTAGATATATCAAATAATATATCTCATTTTACCCATTGCTGATTGTTGAAGTTTGCAATTTGTAACAGCAAGATGGAAGTTGGTAAAGAAACCATATTTGTGTAGTATGAGATATAGAGTATATAGAGAACTGGTAAAGACAAAACACCAACATCAAAGTAAGGTAATCTACATGGAAATAAACTAACAATCCACAACCGAAGTATGGTATACTAAATATCATTAATGCTGCTGAAGAAGAAAAAGGCAATAGTTCATCTGCAAAGAAACAAGACAGCGTACCACAACCACATTATTCTACTTCTATGGTATCGACTAAAGAGATATAAATCAAGGAAATAGAATATACATTGAGAAGATGCATGGGGTATAGGATATGGATTACATACAGAATCCAGTTTATAACCACATATTGCTACTGGGGAAGACAAAACAACCACAAATTGTTAACATTTAATCTGATATGACCAATAAAATAACATACCACAATTACCAGAATAATCTACACTACTACAGCATCACCAAAAGAGGACAAAAAGATCAAGGAAACAGCTAAACATCTACCAAAAAGACAACTAAGGCAAAGTTGCTACTTAGATACAGGTGCAGTTATGATCAACAAAAGGGATAATCCTTTGAAATCATGGCCACAACAATGGTTCACCTCACCTTGAATCACATCAACACTGAAGGAACAAGTTGCTGCATTCCCACTACCATCAATAAAAAGGTATACAACATCTGTTATGCCCACTGGAAAAGCAAATCCAGGTTCATGACTAGGAATTACTGTAATAGTCGCTTCAGAGTTATCTACTGCTGATGGTGCCTCCCATACAGCAATTGCAGTGGTACCAGACGTAGTGAGCGATATGTCTTCAGGGCAACCTGAAATAACTGGGGGGTCTACATCAACTGTGGGTACAAAATTAAGAGCTTTAAATCTTGTTTTTTGATTATTTTTATTTACAGAAAAATGTTTCGCATAGTCCCAAATTCTTCAATGAAAATCATTTTTGACAAACACACAGAAGAATTGGGTGATTCATAGTGGCTGGTCATAGTAACATCATGCTACTACTAGTGCCAAGAAATTCTAGGATTAGTTTAGTGGTCAAGCAAGTTCTTTCCATATAAAAGAGGACTTTAACTTAGTTTAATGATCAAGCAAGTTCTTCTTATATGAAAGAGGACTTTAACTTAGTTTAGTGGTCAAGAAAGTTCTTCTTATATGAAAGAAGACTAACTTAGTTTAGTGGTCAAAAAAGTTCTTCTTATATGAAAGAAGACTAACTTAGTTTAGTGGTCAAAAAAGTTCTTCTTATATGAAAGAAGACTAATTTAGTTTAGTCATCAAGCAAGTTCTTCTTATATGAAAGAGGACTTTAACCTAGTTTAGTGGTCAAGAAAGTTCTTCTTCTAAGAAAGAGGATTTTAACTTAGTTTAGTGGTCAAGCAAATTCTTCTTATTTGAAAAGAACTTTAACTTGGTTCAGTGGAGATACTGTTACTCCATATACCATAGTTATAGGATGTAAGCTTATGGTACAACACATAAGTTAAAAACTTTTATTTAGATATAAAAATCCACAAAAATTGGCCATTTTCAACAATTTCAGAGCTGAGGTGTCTTTTGAAAAATAGAATATTTTTTTACTGACAGCAAATATTTGATATCTTTTAAATACTAGAATACCATGATTTTCTCACAAACATATGTTATTTGTGCTAAATTACATTTTGAATATAAATAGTGACCACCTCAAAATCCACCCATAGATCACTACTTTGCATCACAAATTGACATTTTAAAATGCTATCAAAAATTACATATCTAACCTAGATCTCTGGAATTTGAAATATTGTTACTCCATATACCATAGTCTTAGGTTGTAGTATAATTTGTGGTATTACACATGGTTAAGAAGTTATATCTATACCTTAAAATGCGAAAAATCACAAAAAAATGGCAATTTTCAACAATTTGACTGCAAGATTGAAACTGATCTTAAATGAAAACAAAAACAAAAACCATTGCCATTTTCAGTACAGAAAATGTCCTTGTAGTATATTTACAATATGCAAACTTTTAGGCCTATACATTACATGCCTTTTTAGCAATAGCCCATTGAAAGTGAACCATTTTACACACACAAAAATGTCCAGAAGTGTTATTCTTTTGAAACATTCAGAGTGGAGACTTGCACTAGGAGCATTTTAAGTGGCATATCTAGATTCCCCATCTTCCAAAACCTCAGCATGCCAATTTTGAGAAAAATGGACAGTAAAAAGTAAAACTATGAGGGATTTTTTGTTCATCAGAAATTCAAAATGGCAGCTGAGATCAAAAAATTAGGGCAAAGTTGGCCAGACTTACATGTCCATATCTCAAAAACGCCTTGAGCAATGAAGATCAAATTTGACAGGTGTTCTAGGTACATTATTACAAGCAAATATTCCAAATATCAAGCAAATCTGAGAAAGTGGGTTACATGACCCTGTTGAAATGACATGGAACGACGACCCACAGGCTCTTTTCTTCTCATACGTTTTTCTTTGGCAGCTTTGTTTCTGTTAACCACAAAAGCTGTTTGTTACAGTACTGATTTTGTTTCTCCATGCCTGTCTGTTTGCTGCAAGTTGTTCCCATGCTTTTTGATTGAAAGAAGCCTAACTTAGTTGGCACTTTACTTGATCCTTGAATCTCATGCAGGGGGCCCCCTCTGTCGACAGTATACTTATATATAAACAATAGATTGCAATTTAGGCTAAACAACTTGAAAGGTTTATAGCTTATAAGAACTGAAGCAAAAGAGAACAAAATATACTACAAGATAAAGTCACAGTGTCCCACAGCCAGGACTACCAAATACACTACCAGCAGAAAAAAATAAATAATAATAATTGTCTGTGCAAACAATCCAGTAGATATATCAAATAATATATCTCATTTTACCCATTGCTGATTGATGAAGTTTGCAATTTGTAACAGCAAGATGGAAGTTGGTAAAGAAACCATATTTGTGTAGTATGAGATATAGAGTATATAGAGAACTGGTAAAGACAAAACACCAACATCAAAGTAAGGTAATCTACATGGAAATAAACTAAGAATCCACAACAAAGTATGGTATACTAAATATCATTAATGCTGCTGAAGAAGAAAAAGGCAATAGTTCATCTGCAAAGAAACAAGACAGCGTACCACAACCACATTATTCTACTTCTATGGTATCGACTAAAGAGATATAAATCAAGGAAATAGAATATACATTGAGAAGATGCATGGGGTATAGGATATGGATTACATACAGAATCCAGTTTATAACCACATATTGCTACTGGGGAAGACAAAACAACCACAAAATTGTTAACATTTAATCTGATATGACCAATAAAATAACATACCACAATTACCAGAATAATCTAACTACTACAGCATCAACAAAAGAGGACAAAAAGATCAAGGAAACAGCTAAACATCTACCAAAAAAGACAACTAAGGCAAAGTTGCTACATAGATACAGGTGCAGTTATGATCAACAAAGGGGATAATCCTTTGAAATCATGGCCACAACAATGGTTCACCTCACCTTGAATCACATCAACACTGAAGGAACAAGTTGCTGCATTCCCACTACCATCAATAAAAAGGTATACAACATCTGTTATGCCCACTGGAAAAGCAAATCCAGGTTCATGACTAGGAATTACTGTAATAGTCGCTTCAGAGTTATCTACTGCTGATGGTGCCTCCCATACAGCAATTGCAGTGGTACCAGACGTAGTGAGCGATATGTCTTCAGGGCAACCTGAAATAACTGGGGGGTCTACATCAACTGTGGGTACAAAATTAAGAGTTTTAATTCTTGTTTTTTGATTATTTTTATTTACAGAAAAGTGTTTCGCATATTCCCAAATTCTTCAATGAAAATCATTTTTGACAAACACACAGAAGAATTGGGTGATTCATTTGGCTGGTCATAGTAACATCATGCTACTACTAATGCCAAGAAATTCTAGGATTAGTTTAGTGGTTAAGCAAGTTCTTTCCATATAAAAGAGGACTTTAACTTAGTTTAATGATCAAGCAAGTTCTTCTTATATGAAAGAGGACGTTAACTTAGTTTAGTGGTCAAGAAAGTTCTTCTTATATGAAAGAAGACTAACTTAGTTTAGTGGTCAAAAAAGTTCTTCTTATATGAAAGAAGACTAATTTAGTTTAGTCATCAAGCAAGTTCTTCTTATATGAAAGAAGACTAATTTAGTTTAGTCATCAAGCAAGTTCTTCTTATATGAAAGAGGACTTTAACCTAGTTTAGTGGTCAAGAAAGTTCTTCTTCTAAGAAAGAGGATTTTAACTTAGTTTAGTGGTCAAGCAAATTATTCTTATTTAAAAGAGTACTTTAACTTGGTTCTGTGGGGATACTGTTACTCCATATACCATAGTTATAGGATGTAAGCTTATGGTACAACACATAGGTTAAAAACTTATATTTAGATATAAAAATCCACAAAAATTAGCCATTTTCAACAATTTCAGAGCTGAGGTGTCTTTTGAAAAATAGAATATTTTTTTTACTGACAGCAAATATTTGATATCTTTTAAATACTAGAATACCATGATTTTTCTCACAAACATATGTTATTTGTGCTAAATTACATTTTTGAATATAAATAGTGACCACCTCAAAATCCACCCATAGATCACTACTTTGCATCACAAATGACATTTTAAAATGCTATCAAAAATTACATATCTAACCTAGATCTCTGGAATTTGAAATATTGTTACTCCATATACCATAGTCTTAGGTTGTAGTATTATTTGTGGTATTACACATGGTTAAGAAGTTATATCTATACCTTAAAATGCGAAAAATCACAAAAAATGGCAATTTTCAACAATTTGACTGTAAGATTGAAACTGATCTTAAATGAAAACAAAAACAAAAACCATTGCCATTTTCAGTACAGAAAATGTCCTTGTAGTATATTTACAATATGCAAACTTTTAGGCCTATACATTACATGCCTTTTAGCAATAGCCCATTGAAAGTGAACCATTTTACACACAAAAAATGTCCAGAAGTGTTATTCTTTTGAAAATTCAGAGTGAAGACTTGCACTAGGAGCATTTTAAGTGGCATATCTAGATTCCCCATCTTCCAAAACCTCAGCATGCCAATTTTGAGAATAATGGACAGTAAAAAGTAAAACTATGAGGGATTTTTTGTTCATCAGAAATTCAAAATGGCAGCCGAGATCAAAAAATTAGGGCAAAGTTGGGCCAAACTTACATGTCCATATCTCAAAAACGCCTTAAGCAATGAGGATCAAATTTGACAGGTGTTCTAGGTACATTATTACAAGCAAATATTCCAAACATCAAGCAAATCTGAGAAAGTGGGTTACATGACCCTGTTGAAATGACATGGAACGACGACCCACAGGCTCTTTTCTTCTCATACGTTTTTCTTTGGCAGCTTTGTTTCTGTTAACCACAAAAGCTTTTTGTTACAGTACTGATTTTGTTTCTCCATGCCTGTCTGTTTGCTGCAAGTTGTTCCCATGCTTTTTGATTGAAAGAAGCCTAACTTAGTTGGCACTTTACTTGATCCTTGAATCTCATGCAGGGGGCCCCTGTCGACAGTATACTTATATATAAACAATAGATTGCAATTTAGGCTAAACAACTTGAAAGGTTTATAGCTTATAAGAACTGAAGCAAAAGAGAACAAAATATACTACAAGATAAAGTCACAGTGTCCACAGCCAGGACTACCAAATACACTACCAGCAGAAAAAATAAATAATAATAATTGTCTGTGCAAACAATCCAGTAGATATATCAAATAATATATCTCATTTTACCCATTGCTGATTGTGAAAGTTTGCAATTTGTAACAGCAAGATGGAAGTTGGTAAAGAAACCATATTTGTGTAGTATGAGATATAGAGTATATAGAGAACTGGTAAAGACAAAACACCAACATCAAAGTAAGGTAATCTACATGGAAATAAACTAAGAATCCACAACCGAAGTATGGTATACTAAATATCATTAATGCTGCTGAAGAAGAGAAAGGCAATAGTTCATCTGCAAAGAAACAAGACAGCGTACCACAACCACATTATTCTACCTGTATGGTATCGACTAAAGAGATATAAATCAACATTGAGGAGATGCATGGGGTATAGGATATGGATTACATACAGAATCCAGTATATAACCACATATTGCTACTGGGGAACACAAAACAACCACAAATTGTTAACATTTAATCTGATATGACCAATAAAATAACATACCACAATTACCAGAATAATCTACACTACTACAGCATCAACAAAAGAGGACAAAAAGATCAAGGAAACAGCTAAACATCTACCAAAAAGACATCTAAGGCAAAGTTGCTACATAGATACAGGTGCAGTTATGATCAACAAAGGGGATAATCCTTTGAAATCATGGCCACAACAATGGTTCACCTCACCTTGAATCACATCAACACTGAAGGAACAAGTTGCTGCATTCCCACTACCATCAATAAAAAGGTATACAACATCTGTTATGCCCACTGGAAAAGCAAATCCAGGTTCATGACTAGGAATTACTGTAATAGTCGCTTCCGAGTTATCTACTGCTGATGGTGCCTCCCATACAGCAATTGCAGTGGTACCAGACGTAGTGAGCGATATGTCTTCAGGGCAACCTGAAATAACTGGGGGGTCTACATCAACTGTGGGTACAAAATTAAGAGTTTTTATTCTTGTTTTTTGATTATTTTTATTTACAGAAAAATGTTTCGCGTACAGTCCCAAATTCTTTAATGAAAATCATTTTTGACAAACACACAGAAGAATTGGATGATTCATAGTGGCTGGTCATAGTAACATCATGCTACTACTAGTGCCAAGAAATTCTAGGATTAGTTTAGTGGTTAAGCAAGTTCTTCCCATATAAAAGAGGACTTTAACTTAGTTTAATGATCAAGCAAGTTCGTCTTATATGAAAGAGGACTTTAACTTCTTTCTTCTCATATGAAAGAGGACTTTAACTTAGTTTAGTGGTCAAGCAAGTTCTGTTTATATGAAAGAAGACTAACTTAGTTTAGTGATCAAGCAAGTTCTTCTTATATGAAAGAGGACGTTAACTTAGTTTAGTGGTCAAGAAAGTTCTTCTTATATGAAAGAAGACTTAATTTAGTTTAGTCATCAAGCAAGTTCTTCTTATATGAAAGAGGACTTTAACCTAGTTTAGTGGTCAAGAAAGTAATTCTTATACGAAAAAGGATTTTAACTTAGTTTAGTGGTCAAGCAAATTCTTCTTATTTGAAAGAGGACTTTAACTTGGTTCAGTGGAGATACTGTTACTCCATATACCATAGTTATAGGATGTAAGCTTATGGTACAACACATAAGTTAAAAACCTATATTTAGATATAAAAATCCACAAAAATTGGCCATTTTCAACAATTTCAGAGCTGAGGTGTCTTTTTAAAATAGAATATTTTTTTTACTGACAGCAAATAATTGATATCTTTTGAATACTAGAATACCATGATTTTTCTCACAAACAATTTGTATTTGTGCTAAATTACATTTTTGAATATAAATAGTGACCACCTCAAAATCCACCCATAGATCACTACTTTGCATCACAAAATGACATTTTAAAAAGCTATCAAAAATTACATATCCAACCTAGTTCTCTGGAATTTGAAATATTGTTACTCCATATACCATAGTCTTAGGTTGTAGTGTTATTTGTGGTATTACACATGGTTAAGAAGTTATATCTATACCTTAAAATCCACAAACTCACAAAAAATGGCAATTTTTAACAATTTGACTGTAAGATTGAAACTGATCTTAAATGAAAACAAAAACAAAAACATTGCCATTTTTAGTACAGAGAATGTCCTTGTAGCATATCTACAATATGCAAACTTTTAGGCCTATACATTACATGCCTTTTTGGCAATAGCCCATTAAAAGTGAACCATTTTACACACACAAAAATGTCAGAAGTGTTATTCTTCTGAAAAATTCAGAGTGAAGACTTGCACTCGGAGCATTTTAAGTAGCAAATCCTGATTCCCCATCATCCAAAACCTCAGCATGCCACTTTTGAGAAAAATGGACAGTAAAAAGTAAAATGGCAGCTGATATCAAAAAGTAGGGCAAAGTTGGCCAGACTTACTTGTCCATATCTCAAAAACGCCTTGAGTAATGAGGATCAAATTTGACAGGTGTTCTAGGTACATTATTACAAGCAAATATTTCAAATCTAAAGCAAATTTGAGAAAGTGGGTTACATGACCCTGTTGAAATGACATGGAACGACGACCCACAGGCTCTTTTCTTCTCACACGTTTCTCTTTGGCAGCTTTGTTTCTGTTAATCACAAAAGCTGCTTCTTACAGTACTGATTTTGTTTCTCCATGCCTGTCTGTTTGCTGCAAGTTGTTCCCATGCTTTTTGATTGAAAGAAGCCTAACTTAGTTGGCACTTTAGTTGATCCTTGAATCTCATGCAGGGGGCCCCCTCTGTCGACAGTATACTTATATATAAACAATAGATTGCAATTTAGGCTAAACAACTTGAAAGGTTTATAGCTTATAAGAACTGAAGCAAAAGAGAACAAAATATACTACAAGATAAAAGTCAGTGTCCCACAGCCAGGACTACCAAATACACTACCAGCAGAAAAAAATAAATAATAATAATTGTCTGTGCAAACAATCCAGTAGATATATCAAATAATACATCTCACTTTACCCATTGCTGATTGATGAAGTTTGCAATTTGTAGCAGCAAGATGGAAGTTGGTAAAGAAACCATATTTGCGTAGTATGAGATATAGAGTATATAGAGAACTGGTAAAGACAAAACACCAACATCAAAGTAAGGTAACCTACATGGAAATAAACTAAGAATCCACAACCAAAGTATGGTATACTAAATATCATTAATGCTGCTGAAGAAGAAAAAGGCAATAGTTCATCTGCAAAGAAATAAGACAGCGTACCACAACCACATTATTCTACTTCTATGGTATCGACGAAAGAGATATAAATCAAGGAAATAGAATATACATTGAAAAGATGCATGGGGTATAGGATATGGATTACATACAGAATCCAGTATATAACCACATATTGCTACTGGGGAAGACAAAACAACCACAAATTGTTAACATTTAATCCGATATGACCAATACAATAACATACCACAATTACCAGAATAATCTACACTACTACAGCATCAACAAAAGAGGACAAAAAGATCAAGGAAACAGCTAAACATCTACCAAAAAGACAACTAAGGCAAAGTTGCTACATAGATACAGGTGCAGTTATGATCAACAAAGGGGATAATCCTTTGAAATCATGGCCACAACAATGGTTCACCTCACCTTGAATCACATCAACACTGAAGGAACAAGTTGCTGCATTCCCACTACCATCAATAAAAAGGTATACAACATCTGTTATGCCCACTGGAAAAGCAAATCCAGGTTCATGACTAGGAATTACTGTAATAGTCGCTTCAGAGTTATCTACTGCTGATGGTGCCTCCCACACAGCAATTGCAGTGGTACCAGACGTAGTGAGCGATATGTCTTCAGGGCAACCTGAAATAACTGGGGGGTCTACATCAACTGTGGGTACAAAATTAAGAGTTTTTATTCTTGTTTTTTGATTATTTTTATTTACAGAAAAATGTTTCGCGTACAGTCCCAAATTCTTTAATGAAAATCATTTTTGACAAACACACAGAAGAATTGGATGATTCATAGTGGCTGGTCATAGTAACATCATGCTACTACTAGTGCCAAGAAATTCTAGGATTAGTTTAGTGGTTAAGCAAGTTCTTCCCATATAAAAGAGGACTTTAACTTAGTTTAATGATCAAGCAAGTTCGTCTTATATGAAAGAGGACTTTAACTTAGTTTAGTGGTCAAGCAAGTTCTTCTCATATGAAAGAGGACTTTAACTTAGTTTAGTGGTCAAGAAAGTTCTGTTTATATGAAAGAAGACTAACTTAGTTTAGTGATCAAGCAAGTTCTTCTTATATGAAAGAGGACGTTAACTTAGTTTAGTGGTCAAGAAAGTTCTTCTTATATGAAAGAAGACTAACTCAGTTTAGTGGTCAAAAAAGTTCTTCTTATATGAAAGAAGACTAATTTAGTTTAGTCATCAAGCAAGTTCTTCTTATATGAAAGAGGACTTTAACCTAGTTTAGTGGTCAAGAAAGTTCTTCTACAGAAAGGATTTTAACTTAGTTTAGTGGTCAAGCAAATTCTTCTTTTTTGAAAGAGGACTTTAACTTGGTTCAGTGGAGATACTGTTACTCCATATACCATAGTTAGAGGATGTAAGCTTATGGTACAACACATAAGTTAAAAACTAATATTTAGATATAAAAATCCACACAAATTGGCCATTTTCAACAATTTCAGAGCTGAGGTGTCTTTTTAAAATTTAATATTTTTTTTACTGACAGCAAATAATTGATATCTTTTGAATACTAGAATACCATGATTTTTCTCACAAACAACAAAATCACAAAAAATGGCAATTTTTAACAATTTGACCGTAAGATCTTCTGAAAAACTCCGTTGAAATGACATGGAACGACAACCCACAGGCTCTTTTCTTCTCATACGTTTCTCTTTGGCAGCTTTGTTTCTGTTAACCACAAAAGCTGCTTGTTACAGTACTGATTTTGTTTCTCCATGCCTGTCTGTTTGCTGCAAGTTGTTCCCATGCTTTTTGATTAAAAGAAGCCTAACTTAGTTGGCACTTTAATTGATCCTTGAATCTCATGCAGGGGGCCCCCTCTGTCGACAGTATACTTATATATAAACAATAGATTGCAATTTGGGCTAAACAACTTGAGCGGTTTATAGCTTATAAGAACTGACGCAAAAGAGAACAAAACATACTACAAGATAAAGTCACAGTATCCCACAGCCAGGATTACCAAATACACTACCAGCAGAAGAAAAAAAAATTAAAAATTGTCTGTGCAAACAATCCAGTAGATATATAAAATAATATATCTCACTTTACCCATTGCTGATTGATGAAGTTTGCAATTTGTTACAGCAAGATGGAAGTTGGTAAAGAAACCATATTTGTGTAGTATGAGATATAGAGTATATAGAGAAGTGGTAAAGACAAAACACCAACATCAAAGTAAGGTAATCTACATGGAAATAAACTAAGAATCCACAACCAAATTATCTACTTCTAAAGCATCGATAAAAGAGGAAAAATTTGACAGAATCAGCATCAACATTGGACTCATGGTGCAATAACAAGTCTCAATGCTTGAAACAGATAACATGCAGTAACAAGTCTCAATGCTTGAAACAGATAACATGCAGCAGACAGCATGGCCACAACAGCAATTTCCTTGAATCGCATCAACACTGAAGGAACAAGTTGTGGTATTGCCACTAGGATCTCCAAATAGGTATTCAACAATTGTTGTGCCCACTGGAAAGGCAAATCCAGGTTCATGACTACATGTAGATAATCTAACAGCTGCTCCTGACTTATCTGCTGCAGTTGGCTTATCCCACTGAGCAATTGCAGTGGTGCCAGATGTAGTGAGGGATATATCTTGAGGACAAGCTGAGAACTATGTCAACTGTGGGCACAAAATATGTTTTAATTTTTGAGTCATTCTTGAATTATATTTGTTCACTGAAAGTGGCCATAAAACAACTTTCATACAGTTAGCACATAAAATAGGAAAATCATTTTATCAAATAGCTATAATATAAGTAATTCAAAACCACTATTGCTTTGTGATTGGAAGAAAAAGAAGAAAAAGGAAAGTGGCAGAAACACCATTCCTGATTGCTAGTCAGTATAGACGGTATTTATTGCGCATGAGATAAGAAACCTAAAACTTCGAAGTAGAAAAGTTGATGGAAATATCAAAAATATGAACCAAGTTTTAAACTACCAGCAAGATATTTGCAACTCTAAAAATAGAGTCAGGCAAAGGGCTTGAGCACATCTCACCTTGAGTCACAATAACACTAAAGGAGCAAGTTGCTGTATGGCCACTGGGATCACTAAAAATGTACTCCACAACTGTTGTACCGAGTTCAAAATTAGAACCAGATTCATGGCTTCTTGAAATCAGTGTGATAGTTCCTAAGTTATCAGTAGCTGTTGGCACTACCCACTCACAAATTGTAGAAGTGTCAGGTGTAGAGAATTGTATAATTTGAAGACAACCTGAAATAGCTGGTGGGACTATGTCGACTGTGAACATAGCAGGTACTTCATTAGATACAAGCTTGTGATGGTAACTTGCAAATAAAAAAAAAGATATCCTACAGTAGAAGCAAAGGAAAATGAACTACAACAGGTGAAGGTTAGTGTAAACAGTACCATGCAATAAATTCAGTTCAAGACATAAATATCAGGTACATTATTTATGTTACAATATGCAATTCATACTTCCATTACACTCCCACAAAATTCAATTTAATAGTAGCTGCAAACAAAACATCACCAACAAGTTAAGTGCCAATCTAAACACAAATTGTTTGCAAATATACAGCATCCCTCTACTCATAGAAATAAACAAGTGTAGTATTTGATTCAATTTTGTTTTAAAATGCTTTATTTACAGGTGTTATTATTTACTGAATTAATAATCAACATAATACTATGACTACTTTCCTTCTCCCACACTGAAATCTGTTACTGTATCTCCCCTTCCCCCATCCAAACAAGTGATACCTCCCATACCACCCCAGGGACAAGACTACTCTTAAGTGAAAGATAAATAGTGATAAACCAGGCATCGCAAAGGATACAAATCCACTCACCACTAATAACACCCTCTGTCACACCTGGTATCCCACCCTTGATGCCTTTCCACTATATGACCCATATGCCATCATGCCTGTAACAAAGGTGATATCCCACCATATGTTTTGCCACGCTGCCCCATACACCATACCACCCTGTCCCACATGACATTCCTCCCTGTACTACATGCCATCCCACCCTGTCACACATGCCATCCATTCCTGTACCACATGCCATCCCACTTTGTCCCACAGGCCATTCCACTTTATCCCACATGCCATCCCAGCCTGTCATAAATGCCATAACACCACTTGTTTTACATGCCACTCTGCCCCACATTCCATCCTACATCTACCAATCAATATGCTATCTTCCACTCAGCATTCTTTCCTCTAATTCCCATCCCCTTACTTCTATTAACCAAACATGCCCCATTCACCTACCATCACCCCTTCACCTGCCGTCCTCAATTTATATATCATCCACCATTCACCTACCATCCTCCATTCCCCAAAATGCCCCACTCACATACCATCCCCCATTTACCTACCATCCACCTACTACCCCAACCCATCTTTTGCCATATACATCTACCAAATATACTATCAACCAACTCTTCATTCCAACTTTCACTATAATCTTCACTCACTCCATTACACCATACTTCCCCCACCCCTTAACTTAAATCTGACACTCCCCAAAAAAACATGCTCAACTTGTTTCCCCTAATAAGCCAGATAGGGCTGATTTATCTACAAAATCAGAATGAAAATTCATTGCAGGTTGATTTGGAGATTATCATAAGTCTATTATGTTCCACTCTATTCAAGCGAAGACTTATTGTTCTTTTCATTCCCAACATACTTAATTCAAAATTATATTAAGTTGTCAGCTCTATTGTTCAATTATTTTTCTTTCATGCCAGAATAAATATTTTACTTGCTATTCAAGTCTGGAATGCATCTGTTTTAGGTTCTTTCAAAGCAAGAGTATACCAATTTATATAGATTTCAGAAATCTTATGTTCCCCAGTTGCTGAACAATGCATCAGGTTGGACGGATACCGCATGAGGTTGGACAGAGGGATGGACAGACGGACAGAGGGATGGACAGACGGACAGAGCCAGGGGAGGACGGACAGAGGGGCGGACGAACAGAGGCGGGGGAGGTTGGACAGAGAGGCGGATGGATGGATAGAGGAACCAATGGGGGAGGGACGAATGGAGGGAGGGACAGATGGATGGACAGACGGATGAAAGATGGACAGGCAGGCGAACGGATGGATAGACGGGCAGGCAGGCGGGTGGACGAACAGACAGGCAGACAGATAGAGGGTGGATGGACAGATGGTAAAGATGTTCAAATACATTTATAATCAAAACTGCATAAATGTTGTTGGATTAAAAATAAGAAATATGATTTTAATTGTTGCTTCAAAATGTGCACTTTCAAATATATTACACAATTGGCAATACCGGTACAACACAAAAACAAAATGAATTAGGAATGCTCCAACAGCTCCAAAAAACCAGCATAATCTCTGATAGAGAACACCAGGTGAGAAAACAAATTATGTCAATGTAAGAAATGCACCACTATTATACCATCTTAAACACTAAATTATTCCTTGGAGAGAAACCAGGGTGAGAAAACAAATGATGTCAATGTAAGAAATGCACCACTATTATACTATCTTAAACACTAAATCATTCCTTGGAGAGAAACCAGCATATCAAGAAGTGAAAATCAGGGTTCAAAATTAGCACACTTTAACCACTAGCCCACCGGGCTAGCTTGACTTCTTTTCTACTTAGCCCGAATGAACTCCTGACTTGCCCGAGAAAACTTACGTCAAGTTTTTCTTTAATTATGGCTTTTCAAGCTTATCGAAGTGGACCATTATGCATTGTGGCGTGTGTAAGTGATGAGTAATAATGTATTTTTAAAAAGTCTAAAGGTATATATTTTTTTCTGGTTACTTGCCCGGCGGGCTCAAAAAGATCAGTTTCAGCTTGCCCCGGGCTAGCGGGCCTACGTTAATTTCGAGCGCTGGTGGAAATGTTACCCATGCTAGTGAAAGAAACCAAAAAATCTACTACTTCACCAATAAGAAATTGGTGGAATCAAAATCCACATTTGAAGAAATAGACAAAAAAATCTGTATAACATAACAAGATGATAGGCTAAGGAGGGTTAGTCACCCCATAAGAAGCCCAAACTAACACCACCACCACAACAAAAAAAACAAAAAAAGACACCCAGAATTAGTAAGGAACTTATCAATGTTGACTTTAAAATTGTGTACAGAATTGGAGCTAACTACCCACTCCGTCAAACCATTCCACTCATTAACAACTCTTTGCCAAAAGCTAAAATGCCTAATATATATCTGTGAGAACTCTTTGGTCAATTTTAAAATGTTACTTCGTGTCACATGAGTATTAGCTGAAAAATGCAACAAATACAGGAAGTCAAAGCATCACTATTAGATAGGAATTCAAAAACCTGAATCATATCGCTACATACTCTTCTCAACTCAAGCGTCGTCAAACCAGGATTTTCCAACCTAGATTCTCATTAAGAGAGATTATTTACTTCAGGAATAAGTCTGTGGCTCTTCGCTGAAGCTGCTCCAAAATGGAACTTATCCTTCTCATAAAAGGGACTTCAATCCTGAATACCATACTCAAGATGAGGCCTGACTAACTGATGATACAAATTAAGAACAACTTCTCTACCAAGAAAACAAAAAAATTCTTCTAATCAAACCAAGCATCCTATTTGCCCTTGCAGCTGCTAAAGTATACTGTTTAGAAGGCTTCAGATTGCTAGTAATGACAACACCTAGATCTTTTTCTTGATCAACATCACCAAGATTTGAACCATTTATGCAGTGATCAAAAGCCAAATTGCTCTGACTAAAATGAATAACTTTGCATTTATCAACTTTGAATGACATCTGCCACGTTTGGGACCAAGAAACTAACTTATCCAAATTAGTTTGCAAAAGTGAAGAATCACTAGCATCATCAACAATCCTGTACAGCTTAGTGTCATCAGCAAATTTACAAATCCTGGAGCCAAGGGAAACATCAATATCATTAATGAAGATTAAGAAAAGAAGCAGACCCAATACAGAACCCTGGGGAACACCACTTTTAACCTTCCTCCATGGAGATACTTCGCCATTAACAACAACTCTTTGTGACCTGTCAACTAACCAAGAATTTATCCAACTGGCACACTTTCCCTCCACACCAAGTGCTCTTGTTTTCATCATGAGCCTGCCTAACGGAACCTTATCAAATGCTTTTTGGAAGTCTAAATACATAACATCCACATTACGACCAGAATCAACTTGTTTAGCAACATCATCAAGAAACTCCAATAAATTAGAAACACAAGACCTCTTAGGTAAGAACCCATGCTGGGACAAATTCAACAAACCATTGACCAGAAAATGATCTAGTATAACATCCTTAAGAATGGACTCCATGACCTTGAACACAACACTAGTAAGACTCACTGGCCTATAGTTACAAGGCAAATTGTGATCACCTTTTTTAAATATGATTACATTAGCAATTCACCAATCACTAGGAACAACACCCACATCAAAGCACATTAAAAAAAATAATACTCAGGGGAACAGAAAGAACATCAGAAAACTCACATAAGACAACAGGATATATACCATCTGTACAGGGGGCTTTATTTAAATTCAAACCTTTGAACTTCTTAGACACAACATCAATTGAAAAATCAACATCCTCCATGGATACCAGAGAGTGCACACTAAGATAATCCACAATATCATCAACAAGGGACGGACTCCTTAATAAAAACAGACACAAATAGTCATTCAAAACCTCAGCCATATCCTCACCACTATTGATAGTAAGACCATCATTACCCTGAATGGGACCAACAACTCCCTTAACTTGTCGCTTTGAGCAAACATAAGAATGAAATAAATTGAGATTAATCTTAACCTCTTTGAAAAAACTATTTTTTTTCCCCTGTTGTTTTTAAATGCACTTTAGTATCTCTTATCAAACCCTTCGTGAAATTGTCATAATTCTTATACCTAGCAAGCTCCGCAGGACACCCACTGTGTTTATAACAATGCCACAACTTCTTCTTTTTCTAAACAGCCCCCAAAACCTCCCGAGGCATCCACACTGGCCGAATATGCCTACAGACTTTCATTATGGGACAAACCTATTTATCCCCTCCAAAACTTTTGTTCGGAAAACATCCCATGCTTTAGAAGGATCTAAGTCACAGAGCAAAGAAGTCCAATTTAATGACAAATTATCCTAAAGTGCAGCAAATTCAGCATTCCTAAAATCTAAAAGCAGTTTTTTTAGCTGGAGAAGCCTTGGTGAAACAATACAGATCAAAACTAATGAGGTCATGATTACTACACCCTACCTCACTGCTACTTAATATATTTCTAACCATACTTTCTTTATTACTGAAAATCAAATCAAGACAATTACTACCACACGTGGGAAACAACACATGCTGAGTGAAAAAAAGCAATCGGATACAACTTCCAGAAAATCCTTACCATGTGGACCACTAGAACAAAGATTACAATCAATGTCTGGAAAATTGAAGTTCCTAAAAACAATAATCCTCCTAGAAGCAACTTTCCTGAAGCAGTCAAGCAATTTCTGATTGTTCTCAGGACTAGAATTTGGTGATCTATACACAACACCAACAACCACTAAACTACCAACATTGCCATCAACAATAAGCTCACACAATAGGCAATTTGAAAAACCACAAGAAAACTGAACAGTCCTACCTATATAATTAAAACACTTTCACAAACAATAAAACACCACCTCCTCTACAATTAAGATTATATATATATATTTCGTTACCAACTTCAGTAGCAATGAATAGCTAATATGCAGATAGGAAAGGGAAAATGCAACCAATATCAATATTTACTATAAGAAAATACTATAGAATTTCACCAACAATGAAGTTGATCAATTAATAATGAAGTAAAAAACAATATTAATTAATTAATATTTAATCAGTAAAGCAACTACAGAAGACTCCACCTGAAAAGACATATCAAGCAGCATTCCACAGCTAAAGTAATCTACCCTCCAGAAAGAGGATAGTGAAAAATTAGGTTGATTGATGTTTAACAGCACCGCGGCAGTCAGTCAAATGTGCCAACAGGGTGTTAATAAATTATGGTGTAATATTTAGGACACAGATGAGAGGATGGTTTGTAAGGGAGAAAAGGAGGAAAAACGGTACTAAGTAAGGTTAGGTGTAGAAAGGGGGGAGGGAAGGGGAAGCTAAATGTGGTGGAAGAGGTTGTTGTTGCAAAGGAAGTTGATGATGGTAACAAATTAGGGAACATCTACATCAGATGTACAGCAAGGCAAAAGTCCCTCTATTGCAACTAGAAGAATACAGCACTTACAAGAAGTTTCTACACAGGCAGTTCATAGAACATCTCACTTTGAGTCACAGCAACACCGAAGAAACAACTTGCTGTATCCCTACTACTATCAGTAAAAAGTTACAAAACATCTGTTATGCCCACTGGAAAGGCAAATGATTTCTAAATACTAGATTAGCAATCCCAGAGTCATCTGTTGCAGATGGCTCATCCCAAACAGCAATAGCAGTGGCGTCAGCGGTAGTGAGCAATATACCTTGATGACAATTTGAAAGAAGTGGAGGAACTATGTTAAGTGTGGGAAAAATATATAGAACAGGTGAATTGTATGCACATAATTTTTTACAAAAATCATGAAAGGTTTTAAACAATTAAACAAAAATTGAAGAAAAAAAAAAACAATTTGAAAATAGGGTAATCTAAAGGCCAGTTAACATGGAAATAAATACGCCAGGCAATTTAATGTTTCCAATTGGTAAAAATATTTACACCTATCTTGACAAAACAAACAATATCCTCTGCTAGAGTGACGTCAATAGTATGTAACCGATTTAGTGGTGAACTTGCAAGCATTTTGCTTGAAATGGGCTTCCCTCTTTATATTTGAGGAAAATATGGTAATTTGGATCCAATGTACTACATTGTGGTATTACTAATTTCAACTTTTTAGGGAAAAACAGACATAGAAATACTTGGGTGGTCTGTATGATATATATAAAAGTGCAAGAAACCAGTCTACACTAAAATACCAACAAAACATGCATTACATTAGACCTTGAGCCAAGCAATGAGAAAGAGCACATCTCACCTTGAGCCACATTAACATTGAAGAGGCAAGCTGCAACATTTCCACTGGGATCACTAAAAAGGTACGTAACAAGTGTTCTGCCCACTGGAAACGCAGACCCGGACTCGTGACTTCTGGATAACAATGAGGCCGTTCCTGAGTTATCAGTAGCTGTTGGCTCTATCCACTGAACAATCGCCGAGGTATCAGGTGTAGAGACTTGCATGTCTTGAGGACAACCTGAAATAACTGGGGGGTCTATGTCGACTGTGGACATAACAGGTAGTAGATTAGCTACAACAGGTAGTAGATTAGCTACAAAGCTAATTCATTTCATAATAGATTCCCTTGCAATTGAAATATCCTTACGAACATTTTCTGTACCTATATATATTAAATAACTGGGGGACTATGTCGAATGTGGACATAACAGGTAGTAGATTAGCTATAACAAGTAGTAGATTAGCTATAACAAGTAGTAGATTAGATACAAAGCTAGTTCAATTCATATCAAATTCCCTTGCAATTAAAATATCCTTACAAACATTTTCTGTACCTATATATATATATTAAATAACTGGGGGGACTATGTCGACTGTGGACATAACAGGTAGTATATTAGCTACAACAGGTAGTAGATTAGCTACAATGCTAATTCAAATCATATCAAATTCCCTTGCAATTGAAACATTCTTACAAACAATTTCTGTACCTATATTTTACAAATATCCTATCAATCTTTTTTCATATTTCCACCAGAAAAGGAAATAATCTGCAAAAATAACTAACTATAAGTGTGCTACAGAGCCATCTGCACTCTTTTTCACACCTAACAAACTGAAGAACTGCCCTACAGTAAAGCTATTTCATATTAATGAGCATCACTTAGCCCATCTTGAGCTGCACTTCACAAACCTACAACAGTTCCAGTTGTAAGATGTAAAAGAAAACAACAACAAGGAAATTGATGAAGAAAAACATGGCATATGAGTAAATACACATAATCCATAAAACCACTGTAGGAACAGAAATAATTGTCATCATCTTGATTGAAGACAATTATTTCAATTTTTTTAATAATAGAAAATACATCACAAAAACAATTATTTTCCATTAAAGCTATAAGGTAACACATATGGTCTATAACATTGATAAACAAGACTTAATACCAGTGCAGAAAAATTATGCTTGTAAGAAAAATCAACAAGTAACCACTTAGTCCATAGATATAAACAGAAAATATTTTCTTCATTTGTAGAGATAGATAACAGAAAAAGTATCACATAACCAGTTTTATTTTGGATTTTCAAAGTAAAAACAAAATTTTGTTACATGAATATAAGACAAAGAAAGACCAAATATCCATCAGAGTAACATATTTAGTAAAAGCAATTTATGTTATGCTAATGTATTTCACCAACAAGAAATGAATGTTACGAAAAAAAGCTGAATCTAAAGAAGTATTCAAGCACCAAGTATGATAATCTGCACTTCTTTAAAAGGGAGAAAAGCGACTGAAAGAGGGATAATCATCTACACTGAAAGAAGGGCACAAGAAAGACTTTCATTTCATTTTTAAGAATGCAGCAATAATAAACAGTTGCCCCATCGACAGTTTAAAAGACATCTCCCCTTTAAAAACAAGTAATTATTTAAATAGTACAGAGATGTAAATAAGAGAAAATGATAGCTTCAATTGCAGAGATAGACAAATCAAAGTATTCCACAACCAATTTTATTTTTCTTTGGCAGAACAACAGTAAACCCTGCTACATGAAAAAAGAAGAAATGTTCATACAATGAACATACTCAGTAAAAGAAAATTCTGTTATGCTTTTTTACTAACAAGAAATGAAATGTTTAGAAAAACAGCTGAATCTAAAGAAGTACTCAAGCACCATAATAATCTACACATCTTCAAAATAGAACAAGAGGACACAAAAAAGAGGGATAAACATCTACATTGAACGTAAAGAATGCAGCACTTAAAATAGTAGCCATAGCAACAGATTCAAACACATCTTAAAGCAGTAAGTATTCACATAGATGTCAACAAGAGAAAATGTTATCTTCATTTACAAAAGGAACATAATCAAGGAAATTTATGTTATGTTATTTCACCAACAAGAAATGAAATGTTTGGAAATAAGCTGAATCTAGCTTAAAGAAGCATTCAACAACCACCAGCAAAATCCACACTTCATGAAATTTGGAGGAAAAAAGAAACATCTACATGAAAGTACGACACAGCAAAGACTTTCATCTGCATTGGATGGCATAAGTGCAGCGCTTACAAACAGTCACAACAGCAATAGTTTCGGAAAATATCTCACCTTGAGTCACATCAACATTAAATGAACAACTTGCTATATTATATCCGATATAATGCTTATGAAATACAGTATAGGTGTTTACATCTGTTAGAACTTTCACATTAAGCCACGCCTACCATGCATATCAATGACATCTGTTGATAACATAAGCCACGGCTACCATGCATATCAATGACATCTGTTGATAACATAAGCCATGCCTATTATGCATATCAATGACATCTGTTGATAACATAAGCCACGCCTACCATGCAAATCAATGACATCTGTTGATAACATAAGCCACGGCTACCATACATATCAATGACATCTGTTGATAACATCAGCCATGCCTACCATGCATATCAATGACATCTGTTGATAACATAAGCCATGCCCACCATGCATATCAATGACATCTGTTGATAACATAAGCCATGCCCACCATGCATATCAATGACATCTGTTGATAACATAAGCCCCGGCTACCATGCATATCAATGACATCTGTTGATAACATAAGCCATGCCTACCATGCATATCAATGACATCTGTTGATAACGTAAGCCATGCCCACCATGCATATCAATGACATCTGTTGATAACATAAGCCACGCCTACCATGCATATTAATGACATCTGTCTATAACATAAGCCACCCCTACCATGCATATCAATGACATCTGTTGATAACAGAAACCACGACTACCATGTATATCAATGACATCTGTTGATAACATAAGCCACGCCTACCATGCATATCAATGACATCTGTTGATAACATAAGCCACGGCTACCATGCATATCAATGACATCTGTTGATAACATAAGCCACGCCTACCATGCATATCAATGACATATGTTGATAACATAAGCCACGCCCACTATGCATATCAATGACATATTTTGATAACATAAGCCATGCATTTCAATGACATCTGTTGATAACATAAGCATGTACACAATAACCAACAATAGCATCATGCCCAATATGCCTAAATGGACATACACTTACTCATTTATCACTTTTTTTAAATAATCATTTTAGCCCTGCCATTTATCAATATGCATGATATCACTACCAAAACATTAGGGCATATTATCAGACCATGAGCTATCTGTGTACCAAACATGACATAAATCCAGTTCATAGTTAGTTATTGAGATATCGTGTTTATGAGCTTTTTGTTTACAAAATCTCATTAAGCCCCTACCCATATTCATGAAATTCAATGTTTTTATACAATGAACACAAACAGACTAGTTAACATTATAATTATAACGAATATGAAACAAAACAGACATGCAGTTGTTGAAATATGAACATTTCAAAAATGCTACATTAAGCTCCTCCTACTCATTAATATGCATGACATCACCAGCACAATCAATAGGGCACATCTATATGGTTCATGGGCTATCTGTGTACCAAATATGACATAAATCCAGTTTACCATTCTTGAGATACTGTGTTTACAAGCTTTACAGCAAAATCATATTAACCCCCCTCCCTCTCCTCCCATATTAATGAAATTCAACGTTTTGACATCATGAACATGTACACACCAGCTAACATCATAAGTATACCAATTATGATACAAAACAGGCATGTGGTTGTTTAAAATATGAACATTTCAAGATTTTTACAATAAGCCCTGCCTACTCATTAATATGTATGACATCAACAGCAAAAACAATACAGCACATCTATGGACCATGGGCTATCTGTGTACCAAATATACCATAAATCTAGTTTACCATTCTTGAGATATTGTGTTTACAAGCTATTTTCAGAAAAATCATATTAAGCCCCACCCACTATATATATTAATGATCTTCAATGTTTTTACATCATGAACATCATAATTATACCAAATATGAAACAAAACAGACATACAGTTGCTAAAATATGAACATTTCAAGTTTTTACAATAAGTCCTGCCTTACTCATTAATATGCATGACACCACCATCACAAAAAAATGGGGCACATCTATGGACCATGGGCTATCTGCGAACTACATATTGCATGAATCCAGTGTACCATTCTTAAAATATTGCGTCTACAAGCTGGCCGTCACATACACACATGTACACACACACATACATACATACACACACACACCGTCATGACTGCATAGGTTCCAGATGCTATTGCATCAGAACCAAAAAGAAGAATAAAAAAGCCAATATTGAAATCCCTTTGTTTTAGAAGAAATTTTACAAACAACAAAAGAGATGTCGAAAGGGTACACTGTATGACATAAGAAAAGGAATAAAAAGGACCAAATGAAAAAAGTTGAAGGAAATATCAAAGATACTAGCCAAAATTGTTATTTTTACACCAAGAAAAATACTGTGTAGAAACTAGAGCCACCACATCTCACCTCGAGTCACAACAACATTAAAGGAGCAAGCTGCAACATTTCCACTGGGATCACTAAAAAGGTACGTAACAAGTGTTGTATCCACTGGAAACGCAGACCCGGATTCATGACTTCTGGATAACAATGAGGCCGTTCCTGAGTTATCAGTAGCTGTTGGCTCTATCCACTGAACAATCGCCGAGGTATCAGGTGTAGAGACTTGCATGTCTTGAGGACAACCTGAAATAACTGGGGGGTCTATGTCGACTGTGGACATAACAGGTAGTAGATTAGCTACAACAGGTAGTAGATTAGCTACAAAGCTAATTCATTTCATAATAAATTCCCTTGCAATTGAAATATCCTTACAAACATTTTCTGTACCTATATATATTAAATAACTGGGGGACTATGTCGAATGTGGACATAACAGGTAGTAGATTAGCTATAACAAGTAGTAGATTAGCTATAACAAGTAGTAGATTAGCTACAAAGCTAGTTCAATTCATATCAAATTCCCTTGCAATTGAAATATCCTTACAAACATTTTCTGTACCAATATATATATATATGTATTAAATAACTGGGGGGACTACGTCGACTGTGGACATAACAGGTAGTATATTAGCTACAACAGGTAGTAGATTAGCTACAAGGCCAATTCAAATCATATCAAATTCCCTTGCAATTGAAACATTCTTACAAACAATTTCTGTACCTATATTTTACAAATATCCTATCAATCTTTTTTCATATTTCCACCAGAAAAAGGAAATAATCTGCAAAAATAACTAACTATAAGTGTGCTACATAGCCACCTGCACTCTTTTTCACACCTAACAGACTGAAAAACTGCCCTACAGTAAAGCTATTTCATATTAATGAGCATCACTTAGCCCATCTTGAGCTGCACTTCACAAACCTACAACAGTTCCAGTTGTAAGATGTAAAAGAAAACAACAACAAGGAAATTGATGAAGAAAAACATGGCATATAAGTAAATACACATAATCCATAAAACCACTGTAGGAACAGAAATAATTGTCATCATCTTGATTGAAGACAATTATTTCAGTTTTTCTAATTAATAGAAAATACATCACAAAAACAATTATTTTCCATTAAAGCTTAAGGTAACACATATGGTCTATAACATTGATAAACAAGACTTAATACCAGTGCAGAAAAATTATGCTTGTAAGAAAAATCAACAAGTAACCACTTAGTCCATAGATATAAACAGAAAATATTTTCTTCATTTGTAGAGATAAATAACAAAAAAGTATCACATAACCAGTTTTATTTTGGATTTTCAAAGTAAAAACAAAACTTTGTTACATGAATATAAGACAAAGAAAGACCAAATATCCATCAGAGTAACATATTTAGTAAAAGCAATTTATGTTATGCTAATGTATTTCACCAACAAGAAATGAATGTTTCGAAAAAAAGCTGAATCTAAAGAAGTATTCAAGCACCAAGTATGATAATCTGCACTTCTTTAAAAGGGAGAAAAGCGACTGAAAGACTGAAAGACTTTAATTTCATTTTTAAGAATGCAGCAATAATAAACAGTTGCCCCATCAATAGTTTAAAAGACATCTCCCTTTAAAACAAGTAATTATGCAAATAGTACAGAGATGTAAATAAGAGAAAATGATAGCTTCAATTGCAGAGATAGACAAATCAAAGTATTCCACAACCAATTTTATTTTCCTTTGGCAGAACAACAGTAAACCTTGCTACATGAAAAAAGAAGAAATGTTCATACAATGAACATACTCAGAAAAAGAAAATTCTGTTATGCTTTTTTTACTAACAAGAAATGAAATGTTTAGAAAAACAGCTGAATCTAAAGAAGTATTCAACCACCATAATAATCTACACATCTTCAAAATAGAACAAGAGGACACAAAAAAGAGGGACAAACATCTACATTGAACGTAAAGAATGCAGCACTTAAAATAGTAGCCATAGCAACAGATTCAAACACATCTTAAAGCAGTAAGTATTCACATAGATGTCAACAAGAGAAAATGTTATCTTCATTTACAAAAGGAACATAATCAAGGAAATTTCTGTTATGTTATTTCACCAACAAGAAATGAAATGTTTGGAAATAAGCTGAATTTAGCTTAAAGAAGCATTCAACAACCACCAGCAAAATCCACACTTCATGAAATTTGGAGGAAAAAAGAAACATCTACATGAAAGTACGACACAGCAAAGACTTTCATCTGCATTGGATGGCATAAGTGCAGCGCTTACAAACAGTCACAACAGCAACAGTTTCGGAAAATATCTCACCTTGAGTCACATCAACATTAAATGAACAAGTTGCTGTATTGTATCCGATATAATGCTTATGAAATACAGTATATGGTGTTTACATCTGTCAGAACTTTCACATTAAGCCACGCCTACCATGCATATCAATGACATCTGTTGATAACATAAGCCACGGCTACCATGCATATCAATGACATCTGTTGATAACATAAGCCACGCCTACCATGCATATCAATGACATATGTTGATAACATAAGCCACGCCCACTATGCATATCAATGACACATTTTGATAACATAAGCCATGCCCACCATGCATATCAATGACATCTGTTGATAACATAAGCATGTACACAATAACCAACAATAGCATCATGCCCAATATGCCTAAATGGACATACACTTACTCATTTATCACTTTTTTTAAATAATCATTTTAGCCCCGCCATTTATTAATATGCATGATATCACTACCAAAACATTAGGGCATATTATCAGACCATGAGCTATCTGTGTACCAAACATGACATGAATCCAGTTCATAGTTAGTTATTGAGATATCGTGTTTATGAGCTTTTTGTTTACAAAATCTCATTAAGCCCCCACCCATATTCATGAAATTCAATGTTTTTATACAATGAACACAAACAGACTAGTTAACATTATAATTATAACGAATATGAAACAAAACAGACATGCAGTTGTTGAAATATGAACATTTAAAAAATGTTACATTAAGCTCCTTCTACTCATTAATATGCATGACATCACCAGCACAATCAATAAAGCACATCTATATGGTTCATGGGCTATCTGTGTACCAAATATGACATAAATCCAGTTTACCATTCTTGAGATACTGTGTTTACAAGCTTTACAGCAAAATCATATTAAGCCCAGTCCATATTAATGAAAATATGCGGTTGTTAAAATATTAACATTTCAAGATTTGAACATTAAGCCCCACCTACTCATTAATATGCATGACATCACCAGCACAATCGATAGGGCACATCTATGGATCATGGGCTATCTGTGTACCAAATATGACATGAATCCAGTTTACCCGTCTTGAGATACTGTGTGTACAAGCTCTTTACAGCAAAATCATATTTACCCCACCACTATATATATTAATAATCTTTAATGATTTTACATCATGAACATCATAATTATACCAAATATGAAACAAAACAGACATACAGTTGCTAAATTATAAACATTTCAAGTTTTTACATTAAGTCCTGCCTAATCAGTAATATGCATGACACCACCATCACAAGAAAATGGGGCACATCTATGGACCATGGGCTATCTGCGAACTACATATTGCATGAATCCAGTGTACCGTTCTTAAAATATTGCGTCTACAAGCTGGCTGTCACATACACACATGTACACACACACACATACATACACACCCACACACACCGTCATGACTGCATAGGTTCCAGATATTATTGCATCAGAACCAAAAAGAAGAATAAAAAAGCCAATATTGAAATCCCTTTGTTTTAAAAAGAAATTTTACAAACAACAAAACAGAAGACGAAAGGATACTGTATGACATAAGAAAAGGAACAAAAAGGACCAAATGAAAAAAAGTTGAAGGAAATATCAAAGATACTAGCCAAAATTGTTATTTTTTCACCAAGAAAAATACTGTGTAGAAGCTAGAGCCACCACATCTCACCTCGAGTCACAACAACATTAAAGGAGCAAGCTGCAACATTTCCACTGGGATCACTAAAAAGGTACGTAACAAGTGTTGTGCCCACTGGAAACGCAGACCCGGATTCATGACTTCTGGATAACAATGAGGCCGTTCCTGAGTTATCAGTAGCTGTTGGCTCTATCCACTGAACAATCGCTGAGGTGCCAGGTGTAGAGAGTTGCATGTCTTGAGGACAACCTGAAATAACTGGGGGGTCTATGTCGACTGTGGACATAACAGGTAGTAGATTAGCTATAACAGGTAGTAGATTAGCTACAAAGCCAATTCATTTCATAATAGATTCCCTTACAATTGAAATATCCTTACAAACATTTTCTGTACCTATATATATTAAATAACTGGGGGACTATGTCGAATGTGGACATAACAGGTAGTAGATTAGCTATAACAAGTAGTAGATTAGCTATAACAAGTAGTAGATTAGCTACAAAGCTAGTTCAATTCATATCAAATTCCCTTGCAATTGAAATATCCTTACAAACATTTTTCTGTACCTATATATATATATATTAAATAAGTGGGGGGACTATGTCGACTGTGGACATAACAGGTAGTATATTAGCTACAACAGGTAGTAGATTAGCTACAACGCTAATTCAAATCATATCAAATTTCCTTGCAATTGAAACATTCTTACAAACAATTTCTGTACCTATGTTTTACAAATATCCTGCAAAAATAACTAGCTATAAGTGTGCTACAGAGCCATCTGTACTCTTTTTCACACCTAACAGACTGAAGAACTGCCCCACAGTAAAGCTATTTCATATGAATGAGCATCACTTAGCCCATCTTGAGCTGCACTTCACAAACCTACAACAGTTCCAGTTGTAAGATGTAAAAGAAAACAGCAACAAGGAAATTGATGAAGAAAAACATGGCATATAATTAAATACACATAATTCATAAAACCACTGTAGGAACAGAAATAATTGTCATCATCTTGATTGAAGACAATTATTTCAATTTTTTTGATTAATAGAAAATACATCACAAAAACAATTATTTTCCATTAAAGCTATAAGGTAACACATATGGTCTATAACATTGATAAACAAGACTTAATACCAGTGCAGAAAAATTATGCATGTAAGAAAAATCAACAAGTAACCACTTAGTCCATAGATATAAACAGAAAATATTTTCATTAGTTGTTCTGCTGCTTAAAGTTTTAAACAGTCAGACCCGACCTGATAAATAACCAGGTCAGGTCAGATTTTTCCTCTTTATTTTCTTTATTCTGAAAACCTTAGTTGTTGTGGAAGTTGGTGCTGAGTATCATATTAGCAATGGATGAAGTCCTTATTGTGTGGTTATTTTAATCAAGATAAAGTGGTCTCACTATTTGCTACAGTAAGTTTGTGGTTATGATTTGCTTGAACAAATTTTTAAGAAGAAGGTCAAGTCATGTCTTCATTTGTAGAGATAGATAACAGAAAAAGTATCACATAACCAGTTTTATTTTGGATTTTCAAAGTAAAAACAAAACTTTGTTACATGAATATAAGACAAAGAAAGACCAAATATCCATCAGAGTAACATATTTAGTAAAAGCAATTAATGTTATGCTAATGTATTTCACCAACAAGAAATGAGTGTTTCGAAAAAAAGCTGAATCTAAAGAAGTATTCAAGCACCAAGTATGATAATCTGCACTTCTTTAAAAGGGAGAAAAGCAACTGAAAGAGGGGTAAACATCTACACTGGAAGAAGGGCACAAGAAAGACTTTCATTTCGTTTTTAAGAATGCAGCAATAATAAACAGTTGCCCCATCGACAGTTTAAAAGACATCTCCCCTTTAGAAACAAGTAATTATGCAAATAGTACAGAGATGTAAATAAGAGAAAATGAGAGCTTCAATTGCAGAGATAGACAAATCAAAGTATTCCACAACCAATTTTCTTTTTCTTTGGCAGAACAACAGAAAACCTTGCTACACGAAAAAAGAAGAAATGTTCATAGAATGAACATACTCAGTAAAAGAAAATTCTGTTATGCTTTTTTACTAACAAGAAATGAAATGTTTAGAAAAACAGCTGAATCTAAAGAAGTACTCAACCACCATAATAATCTACACATCTTCAAAATAGAACAAGAGGACACAAAAAGAGAGGGATAAACATCTACATTGAACGTAAAGAATACAGCAGTTGAAATAGTAGCCATAGCAACAGATTCAAACACATCTTAAAGCAGTAAGTATTCACATAGATGTCAACAAGAGAAAATGTTATCTTCATTTACAAAAGGAACATAATCAAGGAAACTTCTGTTATGTTATTTCACCAACAAGAAATGAAATGTTTGGAAATAAGCTGAATCTAGCTTAAAGAAGCGTTCAACAACCACCAGCAGAATCCACACCTCATGAAATTTGGAGGAAAAAAGAAACATCTACACGAAAGTACGACACAGCAAAGACTTTCATCTGCATTGGATGGCATAAGTGCAGCGCTTACAAACAGTCACAACAGCAACAGTTTCGGAAAATATCTCACCTTGAGTCACATCAACATTAAATGAACAAGTTGCTGTATTTCCACTAGGATCTGTATATAGGTACTCAACAACTGTGGTGCCCAATGGAAAGGCAAATCCAGGAGTATGACTCCTAGAAATCAAAGCAGCCACTCCACTCTCATCTGTTGCTGTTGGCTCCTCCCAATTGACAACTGCAGTGTTGCCAGAGGTACTGAGTGATATATTTTGAGGGCAACCTGAAATTACTGGGGGTCTCATATCAACGACTGTGAATACAAAACCAAGAATTTCAAAACTGATTAAAAATACTGAAGAGTCACTAAATTCTTGCAATATATACATTTTAGAGGTGTGAGAGCCTATAGAATCTCAGTCAAAAGAACAATTATTTTTCAGATGACTCAAGTGAGTGGAAATCAGAAATTTAATTCCCCATAGTTTTAATTTAAATGGTCACCAAATTTGATGATCTAGTCAGTATGGGCACAAATGTAGCTTAGAGGTTTTACTTTCAGACCCAAGTTATTTAATCCTTCCCCGAGAAAGTGTATTATTTTCAAAGCAGCTTTTTCCTTGTAATGAGAGAAAAAAGCAACCAGAAGCAAAAGGTTTTGTGGTTCCGATGCTTTTTTCATGAGCTGATTGATTTGCAAATTTGGTATTAACTGTCATGTTATTGCATATCATAAAATATTTGTTCCATAATATTTATTCATAAGTCCTACCCACCATGCAGATCAATCAAATAGAATCTGTTAACAACATTAGGATGTGCACAATAATTAACAGCACTATCATACCAAATATGATGCAAAAACGGTTTACATTTGTCTTATTTCAAGAACTTGCCAGTAAGCCCCACCTACTCATTAATATTTATGACATCACTACCACAACATTAGAACATATGTACAGACCATGACCCATCTCTGTAAGATATAGGGCATAAATCTGATATAATGCTTATTAAATACAGTATAGGGTGTTTACATCCGTTAGCCCTTTCACATTAAGCCACGCTTACCATACATATCAATGATATATGTTGATAACATAAGCAACGCCTACCATGCATATCAATGACATCTGTTGATAACATAAGCCATGCCCACCATGCACATCAATGATATCTGTTAATAAAATAAGCCACGCGTGCCTACCATGCATATAAATGACATTAAGCCACGACTACCATGCATATCAATGACATCTGTAAATAACATAAGCCAAGCGTACCATGCATATCAATGACATCTGTTGATAACATATCACGCCCACCATGCATATCAATGACATCTGTTGATAACATAAGCCACGCTTACCATGCATATCAATAACATCTGTTGATAACATAAGCCATGCCCACTATGCATATCAATGACATCTGTTGATAACATAAGCCATGCCTACCATGCATATCAATGACATCTGTTGATAACATAAGCCACGCTTACCATGCATATCAATAACATCTGTTGATAACATAAGCCATGCCTACCATGCATATCAATGACATATGTTAATAACATCAGCCACGCCTACCATGCATATCAATGACATCTGTTGATAACATAAGCCATGCCCACCAGGCATATCATGCCCACCAGGCATATCAATGACATCTGTTGATAACATAACCACGCCTACCATGCATATCAATGACATCTGTTGATAACATCAGCCATGCCCACCATGCATATACATGACATCTGTTGATAACACAAGCCACGCCCACCATGCATATCAATGACATCTGTTGATAACATAAGCCACGCCCACCATGCATATCATTGGTATCTGTTGATAACACAAGCATGTACACAATAACCAACAATAGCATCATGCCCAATATGCCCAAACGGACATACACTTACTCATTTATCACCTTTTTTACATTCATTTTAGCCCGCCATTTATTAATATGCATGATATCACTACCAAAACATTAGGGCATATCTGCAGACCATGAGTTATCTGTGTACCAAACATGACATGAATCCAGTTCATAGTTTTCAAGATATCGTGCTTACGAGCTTTTTGTTTACAAAGTCTTATTGGGCTCCTACGCATATTCATGAAAGTCAACGTTTTTATACAATGAACACAAACAGACTAGTTAACATTATAATTCTACCAAATATGAAACAAAACAGATATGCGGTTGTTGAAATATGAACATTTCAAAAAATTTACATTAAGCCTCTTCTACTCATTAATATGCATGACATCACAAGCACAATCAATAAAGCACATCTATTTGGATCATGGGCTATCTGTGTACCAAATATGACATAAATCCAGTTTACCATTCTTGAGATACTGTGTTTACAAGCTTTAAAGCAAAATCATATTAAGCCTGGTCCATTTTAATGAAAATATGCGGTTGTTAAAATATTAACATTTCAAGATTTGTACATTAAGCCCCACCTACTCATTAATATGCATGACATCACCAGCACAATCGATAGGGCACATATATGGATCATGGGCTATCTGTGTACCAAATATGACATGAATCCAGTTTACCCTTCTTGAGATACTGTGTTTACAAGCTCTTTACAGCAAAATCATATTTACCCCACCAACCCCCTTCCATATTAATGAAATTCAACGTTTTGACATCATGAACATGTACACACCAGCTAACATCATAAGTATACCAAAACAGGCATGTGGTTGTTTAAGATATGAACATTTCAAGATTTTTACAATAAGTCCTGCCTACTCATTAATATGCATGACATCAACAGCAAAAACAATACAGCACATCTACGGACCATGGGCTATCTGTGTACCAAATATACCATAAATCCAGTTTACCATTCTTGAGATATTGTGTTTACAAGCTATTTTCAGAAAAATCATATTAAGCCCCACCCACTATATATATTAATGATCTTCAATGTTTTTACATCATGAACATCATAATTATACCAAATATGAAACAAAACAGACATACAGTTGCTAAAATATAAACATTTCAAGTTTTTACATTAAGTCCTGCCTACTCATTAATATGCATGACACCACCATCACAAAAAAAATGGGGCACATCTATGGACCATGGGCTATCTGCGAACTACATATTGCATGAATCCAGTATACCGTTCTTAGAAAATTGCGTCTACAAGCTGGCCGTCACATACACACATGTACACACACCCATACATACATACATACACACACACCATCATGACTGCATAGGTTCCAGATGCTATTGCATCAGAACCAAAAAGAAGAATAAGAAAGCCAATATTGAAATCCCTTTGTTTTAGAAAGAAATTTTACAAATAACAAAACAGAAGACGAAAGGGTACACTGTATGACATAAGAAAAGGAACAAAAAGGACCAAGTGAAAAAAAAGTTGAAGGAAATATGAAAGATACTAGCCAAAATTGTTATTTTTTCACCAAGAAAAATACTGTGTAAAAGCTAGAGCCACCACATCTCACCTCGAGTCACAACAACATTAAAGGAGCAAGCTGCAACATTTCCACTGGGATCACTAAAAAGGTACGTAACAAGTGTTGTGCCCACTGGAAACGCAGACCCGGATTCATGACTTCTGGATAACAATGAGGCCGTTCCTGAGTTACCAGTAGCTGTTGGCTCTATCCACTGAACAATCGCCGAGGTGCCAGGTGTAGAGAGTTGCATGTCTTGAGGACAACCTGAAATAACTGGGGGGTCTATGTCGACTGTGGAAATAACAGGTAGTAGATTAGCTACAACAGGTAGTAGATTAGCTACAAAGCTAATTCATTTCATAATAAATTCCCTTGCAATTGAAATATCCTTACAAACATTTTCTGTACCTATATATATTAAATAACTGGGGGACTATGTCGAATGTGGACATAACAAGTAGTAGATTAGCTATAACAAGTAGTAGATTAGCTATAACAAGTAGTAGATTAGCTACAAAGCTAGTTCACTTCATATCAAAGTCCCTTGCAATTGAAATATCCTTACAAACATTTTCTGTACCTATATATATATATTAAATAACTAGAGGGACTATGTCGACTGTGGACATAACAGGTAGTAGATTAGCTACAATGCTAATTCAAATCATACCAAATTCCCTTGCAATTGAAACATTCTTACAAACAATTTCTGTACCTATATTTTACAAATATCCTATCAATCTTTTTTCATATTTCCACCAGAAAAGGAAATAATCTGCAAAAATAACTAACTATAAGAGGGCTACAGAGCCATCTGCACTCTTTTTCACACCTAACAGACTGAAGAACTGCCCTACAGTAAAGCTATTTCATATTAATGAGCATCACTTAGCCCATCTTGAGCTGCACTTCACAAACCTACAACAGTTCCAGTTGTAAGATGTAAAAGAAAACAACAACAAGGAAATTGATGAAGAAAAACATGGCATATGAGTAAATACACATAATCCATAAAACCACTGTAGGAACAGAAATAATTGTCATCATCTTGATTGCAGACAATTATTTCAATTTTTTTAAATAATAGAAAATACATCACAAAAACAATTATTTTCCATTAAAGCTATAAGGTAACACATATGGTCTATAACATTGATAAACAAGACTTAATACCAGTGCAGAAAAATTATGCTTGTAAGAAAAATCAACAAGTAACCACTTAGTCCATAGATATAAACAGAAAATATTTTCTTCATTTGTAGAGATAGATAACAAAAAGTATCACATAACCAGTTTTATTTTGGATTTTCAAAGTAAAAACAAAACTTTGTTACATGAATATAAGACAAAGAAAGACCAAATATCCATCAGAGTAACATATTTAGTAAAAGAAATTTATGTTATGCTAATGTATTTCACCAACAAGAAATGAATGTTTGAAAAAAAAGCTGAATCTAAAGAAGTATTTAACCACCAAGTATGATAATCTGCACTTCTTTAAAAGGGAGAAAAGCAACTGAAAGAGGGATAAACATCTACACTGCAAGAAAGGCACAAGAAAGACTTTCATTTCATTTTTAAGAATGCAGCAATTATAAACAGTTGCCCCATCGACAGTTTAAAAGACATCTCCCTTTTAAAAACAAGTAATTATGAAAATAGTACAGAGATGTAAATAAGAGAAAATAATAGCTTCAATTGCAGAGATAGACAAATCAAAGTATTCCACAACCAATTTTCTTTTTCTTTGGCAGAACAACAGAAAACCTTGCTACACGAAAAAAGAAGAAATGTTCATAGAATGAACATACTCAGCAAAAGAAAATTCTGTTATGCTTTTTTACTAACAAGAAATGAAATGTTTAGAAAAACAGCTGAATTTAAAGAAGTACTCAATCACCATAATAATCTACACATCTTCAAAATAGAACAAGAGGACACAAAAAGAGAGGGATAAACATCTACATTGAACGTAAAGAATGCAGCAGTTAAAATAGTAGCCATAGCAACAGATTCAAACACATCTTAAAGCAGTAAGTATTCACATAGATGTCAACAAGAGAAAATGTTATCTTCATTTACAAAAGGAACATAATCAAGGAAATTTCTGTTATGTTATTTCACCAACAAGAAATGAAATGTTTGGAAATAAGCTGAATCTAGCTTAAAGAAACATTCAACAACCACCAGCAAAGTCCAAACTTCATAAAATTTGGAGGAAAAAAGAAACATCTACATGAAAGTACGACACAGCAAAGACTTTCATCTGCAATGGATGGCATAAGTGCAGCGCTTACAAACAGTCACAACAGCAACAGTTTCGGAAAATATCTCACCTTGAAACACTACAACATAAAATAAACAACTTGCTGCATTTCCACTAGGATCTGTAAATATGTACCCAACAATTGTGCTGCCCAATGGAAAGGCAAATCCAGGAGTATGACTCCTAGATATCAAAACAGCCACTCCACTCTCATCTGTTGCTGTTGGCTCCTCCCAATTGACAATTGCAGTGTTGCCAGAGGCACTGAGTGATATATCTTGAGGACAACCTGAAATTACTGGGGATCTTGTATCAACGACTGTGAATACAAAACCAAGAATTTCAAAACTGATTAAAAATACTGAAGAGTCACTAAATTCTTGCAATATATACATTTTAAAGGTGTGAGAGCCTATAGAATCTCAGTCAAAAGAACAATTATTTTTCAGATGACTCAAGTGAGTGGAAATCAGAAATTTAATTCCCCATAGTTTTAATTTAAATGGTCACCAAATTTGATGATCTAGTCAGTATGGGCACAAATGTAGCTTAGGGGTTTCACTTTCAGACCCAAGTTATTTAATCCTTCCCCGAGAAAATGTATTATTTTCAAAGCAGCTTTTTCCTTGTAATGAGAGAAAAAAGCAGCCAGAAGCAAAAGGTTTTGTGGTTCCGATGCTTTTTTCATGAGCTGATTGATTTGCAAATTTGGTATTAACTGTCATGTCATTGCATATCATAAAATATTTGTTCCATGATATTTATTCATAAGTCCTACCCACCATGCAGATCAATCAAATAGAATCTGTTAACAACATTAGGATGTGCACAATAATTAACAACACTATCATACCAAATATGGTGCAAAAACGGTTTAGCATTTGTCCGATGTCAAGAATTTGTCAGTAAGCCCCACCTGCTCATTAATATTCATGACATCACTACCACAACATTAGAACATATGTACAGACCATGACCCATTTCTGTACGATATATGGCATAAATCCGATATAATACTTATGAAATACAGTGTATGGTGTTTACATCTGTTTGCACTTTCACATTAAGCCACGCCTACCATACATATCAATGACATCTGTTGATAACATAAGCCACGCCCACCATGCATATCAATGACATCTGTTGATAAAATAAGTATGTACACAATAACCAACAATAGCATCATGCCCAATATGCTCATGCGGACATACACTTACTCATTTATCACTCTTTTTTCAAAAATCATTTAAGCCCCGCCCATTTATCAATATGCATGATATCACTACCAAAACATTAGGGCATATCTGCAAACCATGAGCTATCTGTGTACCAAACATGACTTGAATCCAGTTCATAGTTATTAAGATATTGTGTTTACGAGCTTTTTGTTTACAAAATCTTATTAAGCCCCTATGCATATTCATGAAAGTCAATGTTTTTATACAATGAACACAAACAGACTAGGTAACATTATAATTATACCGAATATGAAACAAAACAGACATGCGGTTGTTGAAATATTAGCATTTTAAAAATGTTACATTAAGCCCTCCTACTCATTAATATGCATGACATCACTAGCAAAATCAATACGGCACATCTATATGGATCATGGGTTATCTGTGTACCAAATATGACATAAATCCAGTTTACCATTCTTGAGATACTGGGTTTACCAGCTTTACAGCAAAATCATATTAAGCCCGGTCTATATTAATGAAAATATGCGGTCGTTAAAATATTAACATTTCAAGATTTGTACATTAAGCCCCACCTACTCATTAATATGCATGACATCACCAGCACAATCAATAGGGCACATCTATGGATCATGGGCTATCTGTGTACCAAATATGACATGAATCCAGTTTACCATTCTTGAGATACTGTTTACAAGATCTTTACAGCAAAATCATATTACCCCCCCCCCTCCCATATTAATGAAATTCAACGTTTTGACATCATGAACATGCACACACCAGCTAACATCATAAGTATACCAAATATGATACAAAACAGGCATGTGGTTGTTTAAAATATGAACATTTCAAGATTTTTACAATAAGTCCTGCCTACTCATTAATATGCATGACATCAACAGCAAAAACAATACAGCACATCTACGGACCATGGGCTATCTGTGTACCAAATATACCATAAATCCAGTTTACCATTCTTGAGATATTGTGTTTACAAGCTATTTTCAGAAAAATCATATTAAGCCCCACCCACTATATATATTAATGATCTTCAATGTTTTTACATCATGAACATCATAATTATACCAAATATGATACAAAACAGATGTACAGTTGCTAAAATAAAAACATTTCAAATTTTTACATAAAGTCATGCCTACTCATTAATATGCATGACACCACCATCAAAGAAAAAATGGGGCACATCTATGGACCATGGGCTATCTGCAAACCACATATTGCATGAATTCAGTGTACCGTTCTTAAAATATTGCGTCTACAAGCTGGCCGTCACATACACACATGTACACACCCTTACATACATACATACACACACACCATCATGACTGCATAGGTTCCAGATGCTATTGCATCAGAACCAAAAAGAAGAATAAGAAAGCCAATATTGAAATCCCTTTGTTTTAGAAAGAAATTTTACAAACAACAAAACAGAAGACGAAAGGGTACACTGTATGACATAAGAAAAGGAACAAAAAGGACCAAATGAAAAAAAGTTGAAGGAAATATCAAAGATACTAGCCAAAATTGTTATTTTTTCACCAAGAAAAATACTGTGTAGAAGCTAGAGCCACCACATCTCACCTTGAGTCACAACAACATTAAAGGAGCAAGCTGCAACATTTCCACTGGGATCACTAAAAAGGTACGCAACAAGTGTTGTATCCACTGGAAACGCAGACCCGGATTCATGACTTCTGGATAACAATGAGGCCATTCCTGAGTTATCAGTAGCTGTTGGCTCTATCCACTGAACAATCGCTGAGGTGCCAGGTGTAGAGACTTGCATGTCTTGAGGACAACCTGAAATAACTGGGGGGTCTATGTCGACTGTGGACATAACAGGTAGTAGATTAGCTACAACAGGTAGTAGATTAGCTACAAAGCTAATTCATTTCATAACAAATTCCCTTGCAATTGAAATATCCTTACAAACATTTTCTGTACCTATATATAATAAATAACTGGGGGACTATGTCGAATGTGGACATAACAGGTAGTAGATTAGCTACAACAGGTAGTAGATTAGCTACAAAGCTAATTCATTTCATAATAAATTCCCTTGCAATTGAAATATCCTTACAAACATTTTCTGTACCAATATATATATTAAATAACTGGGGGACTACAGTATGTCGAATGTGGACATAACAGGTAGTAGATTAGCTACAACAGGTAGTAGATTAGCTACAAAGCTAATTCATTTCATAATAAATTCCTTGCAATTGAAATATCCTTACAAACATTTTCTGTACCTATATATATTAAATAACTGGGGACTATGTCGAATGTGGACATAACAGGTAGTAGATTAGCTACAACAGGTAGTATATTAGCTACAAAGCTGGTTCAATTCATATCAAATTCCCTTGCAGTTGAAATATCCTTACAAACATTTTCTGTACCTATATATATATATTAAACAACTGGGGACTATGTCGACTGTGGACATAACAGGTAGTAGATAAGCTACAAAGCTAATTCAAATCATATCAAATTCCTTTGCAATTGAAATATCTTACAAACAATTTCTGTACCTATATTTCACAAATATCCTATCAATCTTTTTTTTTAGATTTTCACTAAAAAAGGAAATAATCTGCAAAAATAACTAACTATAAGTGTGCTACAGAGCCACTGCACTCTTTTTGACACCTAACAGACTGAAGTACTGCCCTACAGTAAAGCTATTTCATATTTAAGGAGCATCACTTAGCCCATCTTGAGCTGCACTTCACAAACCTACAACACTTCCACTTATAAGATGTAAAAGAAAACAACAACAAGGAAATTGATGGAAAAAAACATGGCATATGAGTAAATACACATAAACCATAAAACCACTGTAGGAACAGAAATAATTATTATCATCTTGATTGAAGACAATCATTTCAATTTTTTTAATTAATAGAAAATACATCAAAAAAACAATTATTTTCCATTAAAGCTATAAGGTAGCACATATGGTCTATAACATTGATAAACAAGACTTGATACCAGTGCAGAAAAATTATGCTTGTAAGAAAAAAGAAAAATCAACAAGTAACCATAGATATAAACAGAAAATATTTTCTTCATTTGTAGAGATACAGTACAGGTTAGAACTAACGCAAGCGGTTACCGTGTGCGCTTACCTCCCTTACCGCATTTACCTCAGGTGATGAATAGCTGAACCTTACCGCAAATCGCGGGTTAGCGCGAGTAAACGCGCTAAAATCAATATCCTCCTATGCTCCATGTTGTGGAGAAAACCTAAGCATTAGACCTTAAAACGTGAGTTACAGCGCTAAAATCGATATTCCATTGTCCGCCTCCGTCAATCAACTTCTAAGTTCGCAACTTGTGCAAGAAGATTAAGACTTTCAAACATGCACGCCATTGTGTTGCCTTTGTAAGCCATCACAGTTAGGCTATAATCCGTCAAAATCATTCGAACTTGAGCTAGGCTTTGTGACTGCAGACCCTATTCTCCTGGTCGGAGTCAACGTAACCTAGTACGAGCTCAGTGCAGTTTAATTTGTACTGTATTTGTATAACGTAACATAATGGGCCTCTGCACTCTGGTTTCAGATCTGACACTGCATGCAGTACAGTACATGTATACAGTGCGCCTACATAATGTATGGCCTATATCGGCGTTTTTACACGTTAAGTGTGTGCATTATACTTGCATATAAGTTGTGGGTCACAGTGGGTGTATGTCATCATCAGCTATTCTAACTTTTAAATGTTTTTTTACCACTGATTTTAAAGATATATCTTTAAATAAAATAAAACATGAAAACGGATCGATGCAAATTATATCTTCAAGAGTAATCAATTAAGCCAAATAGCATGGCCATTGGCCAACACTCTATCAACCAACCCCCAGTTTGAGATGGTTGCGCACATGGGCGGAATTTGCCTACCAATACGTTAGGGAAAATTCCAAGAAAAGGTTATACAATAAATGTTACGTTTGTTTACAATAGGCCTATCTGGTTCAAATTTTGTTTTTAGAAGCCAAGTTATGATATCTTTTGGGGTCAATTTCTGATTTTGCAATGGGCCATATAGGGCTATTTTTTAAGGGATACAGCGGGTCCAAGTAAGAGATGTATGCCACATAGCCTGGTATAAAAAAAAATCGTACTTTTCGTTTTTAGCAAACTTAATAACCACATGTATTTGCGATGACTTGCCTTCTGATGTTTCCCACTGCACTCGCATCTTGTCTATCATGCAAGCCAACTTCTCCAACTCCAACTTCTCAGTAGGATTTCCTAATTCAGCACTAGAAGAACTACTTGGTCATCAATTGTCCTCTTCCCACCCCCTCCCATTGTGTGGCATGGGCGGGAAAGCTAGGGGATTCAGCCCCCCAAAATGTTAGGTGAACATATGTTATCATGCTACCCGACCTATAGCCTCCAATATTGTTATCAAATGTCACCTGACCTCAAAAGGATTATTCTAATCGGGTTTACAGTTTGTAAAAAGTCATTGATTAACAATTTTGTCAGCCGAATGTGTGTGTGATTTGAATCATAATGTTCTATAATGTACCTGCAGATAACAGCTTCGATGATGCTATGTATTTGCGTCTTCTTTTGTCAAACGAAAAAAATGTATCTCCGTGCTATCACCAGTATTTACAAACCAAGCTGGTACGATTCACATTGAGTGAAAACAACCATCAATTCCCTCAAAAAGTGTATTCCTTTCCCTTATCTTATTTTTTATGTGTATAATAAACCTCTGAACAACAGTCCCGGTCAAAATTTTCGGATATTAAAAGAATGAAAGATTTCATCAATTTTGTTTCTTACAATCTCCTGTGATTATGTTTATTTATAGTAGCCTACGAGCGATGTAATTGACCTGTACCATATCTTATTCGCTTGTGAGTACAAGCTCAAATGATTTCATTGGTTCGAAGTGGAGAGAGTTTATATATATATTTTTGCGGACCCGTTAGGTGATAGCCTGTTGGTATGCATAAAATAATAATGTAATGGCAAAGCAGCCTTGTTGCCTTAGTGATTCAGGCACTTGATAAGAATTAATAAAATGATACTTGCACATCGAGTCATGGTTTTTCTTTGCATTCGTTTGTATTATTTTATTTGTACTGGTTTTATTAACATAATGTCCTAACGTGACCTTAGATACACGGCGGCTTAATACACTGTCCGTTGTGTATGTATAATCAGGGAAATATAACATCCCCCTGGTATAATATAGGCCCTACCAGCGAATATCGCATAATACATGCAGCTATGAGATGTATTACGGCAAACCAATAATCTCTTAATAACTCTATGGGTAAACTCAACCGTTATTTTCAACAAGTCAGTCTTAAACCCTGATAATCTCTTAATAACTCCATGGGTAAACACAACCGTTATTTTCAACAAGTCAGTCTTAAACCCCGATAACAATACATCGTTTTGCTTCAGTGATTAAGAGGATTTCTTCACGCGTTTACTCACAAGGGGAGGGACATATCACAACTGGATTATATAACGCGTTTACCGTCGACTGTGGAGGCATATCAGTGCCGATCGGCGGCAAGTAAAAGGGGTGCTGAACAAAAGATACGCTTACCGCGGTAAGTGCGGTAGCTTAGTAGCGCTAAACGCGACAACCGTGCGTTAGCTCTAACCTGTACTGTAGATAACAAAAAAAGTATCACATAACCAGTTTTATTTTGGATTTTCAAAGTAAAAACAAAACTTTGTTACATGAATATAAGACGAAGAAAGACCAAATATCCATCAGAGCAACATATTTAGTAAAAGAAATTTATGTTATGCTAATGTATTTCACCAACAAGAAATGAATGTTTGGAAAAAAAGCCTAATCTAAAGAAGTATTCAACCACCAAGTATGATAATCTGCACTTCTTTAAAAGGGAGAAAAGCAACTGAAAGAGGGATAAACATCTACACTGCAAGAAAGGCACAAGAAAAACTTTCATTTCATTTTTAAGAATGTAGCAATTATAAACAGTTGCCCCATCAACAGTTTAAAAGACATCTCCCTTTTAAAAACAAGTAATTATGAAAATAGTACAGAGATGTAAATAAGAGAAAATAATAGCTTCAATTGCAGAGATAGACAAATCAAAGTATTCCACAACCAATTTTTTTTTCTTTGGCAAAACAACAGAAAACCGTAATTGCTACACGAAAAAAGAAGAAATGTTCATACAATGAACATACTCAGTAAAAGAAAATTCTGTTATGCTTTTTTACTAACAAGAAATGAAATGTTTAGAAAAACAGCTGAATCTAAAGAAGTATTCAACCACCATAATAATCTACACATCTTCAAAATAGAACAAGAGGACACAAAAAGAGAGGGATAAACATCTACATTGAACGTAAAGAATGCAGCACTTAAAATAGTAGCCATAGCAACAGATTCAAACACATCTTAAAGCAGTAAGTATTCACATAGATGTCAACAAGAGAAAATGTTATCTTCATTTACAAAAGGAACATAATCAAGGAAATTTCTGTTATGTTATTTCACCAACAAGAAATGAAATGTTTGGAAATAAGCTGAATCTAGTTTAAAGAAGTATTCAACAACCACCAGCAAAATCCACACTTCATGAAATTTAGAGGAAAAAAGAAACATCTACATGAAAGTACGACACAGCAAAGACTTTCATCTGCATTGGATGGCATAAGTGCAGCGCTTACAAACAGTCACAGCAGCAACAGTTTCGGAAAATATCTCACCTTAAGTCACATCAACATTAAATGAACAAGTTGCTATATTATATCCGATATAATGCTTATGAAATACAGTATAGGTGTTTACATCTGTTAGAACTTTCACATTAAGCCACAGCTACCATACATATCAATGACATATGTTGATAACATAAGCCACGCCTACCATGCATATTAATGACATAATGTCGATAACATAAGCCACGCCTACCATGCATATCAATGACATGTTGATAACATAAACCACGACTACCATGTATATCAATGACATCTGTTGATAATATAAGCCACACCTACCATGCATATCAATGACATCTGTTGATAACATAAGCCACGGCTACCATGCATATCAATGACATCTGTTGATAACATAAGCCATGCCTACCATGCATATCAATGACATATGTTGATAACATAAGCCACGCCCACTATGCATATCAATGACATCTGTTGATAACATAAGCCATGCCCCCCATGCATATCAATGACATCTGTTGATAACATAAGCATGTACACAATAACCAACAATAGCATCATGCCCAATATGCCTAAATGGACATACACTTACTCATTTATCACTTTTTTTTCAAAAATCATTTTAGCCCTGCCATTTATTAATATGCATGATATCACTACCAAAACATTAGGGCATATTATCAGACCATGAGCTATCTGTGTACCAAACATGACATGAATCCAGTTTATAGTTAGTTATTGAGATATCGTGTTTATGAGCTTTTTGTTTACAAAATCTCATTAAGCCCCTACCCATATTTATGAAATTCAATGTTTTTATGCAATGAACACAAACAGACTAGTTAACATTATAATTATAACGAATATGAAACAAAACAGACATGCAATTGTTGAAATATGAACATTTCAAAAATGTTACATTAAGCTCCTCCTACTCATTAATATGCATGACATCACCAGCACAATCAATAGGGCACATCTATATGGTTCATGGGCTATCTGTGTACCAAATATGACATAAATCCAGTTTACCATTCTTGAGATACTGTGTTTACAAGCTTTACAGCAAAATCATATTAAGCCCAGTCTATATTAATGAAAATATGAGTTGTTAAGATATTAACATTTCAAGATTTGTACATTAAGCCCCACCTACTCATTAATAGGCATGACATCACCAGCACAATCGATAGGGCACATCTATGGATCGTGGGCTATCTGTGTACCAAATATGACATGAATCCAGTTTACCCTTCTTGAGATACTGTGTTTACAAGCTCTTTACAGCAAAATCATATTGACCCCCCCCCCCACCCCCCTCCCATATTAATGAAATTCAACGTTTTGACATCATGAACATGTACACACCAGCTAACATCATAAGTATACCAAATATGATACAAAACAGGCATGTGGTTGTTTAAAATATGAACATTTCAAGATTTTTACAATAAGCCCTGCCTACTCATTAATATGCATGACATCAACAGCAAAAACAATACAGCACATCTACGGACCATGGGCTATCTGTGTACCAAATATACCATAAATCCAGTTTACCATTCTTGAGATATTGTGTTTACAAGCTATTTTCAGAAAAATCATATTAAGCCCCACCCACTACATATATTAATGATCTTCAATGTTTTTACATCATGAACATCATAATTATACCAAATATGAAACAAAACAGACATACAGTTGCTAAAATATGAACATTTCAAGTTTTTACATTAAGTCCTGCCTACTCATTAATATGCATGACACCACCATCACAAAAAATAGGGCACATCTATGGACCATGGGCTATCTGCGAACTACATATTGCATGAATCCAGTATACCGTCCTTAAAATATTGCGTCTACAAGCTGGCCGTCACATACACACATGTACACACAATCCCTTACATACATACACACACACACACCGTCATGACTGCATAGGTTCCAGATGCTATTGCATCAGAACCAAAAAGAAGAATATGAAAGCCAATATTGAAATCCCTTTGTTTTAGAAAGAAATTTTACAAACAACAAAAGAGATGACGAAAGGGTACACTGTATGACATAAGAAAAGGAACAAAAAGGACCAAATGAAAAAAAGTTGAAGGAAATATCAAAGATACTAGCCAAAATTGTTATTTTTTCACCAAGGAAAATACTGTGTAGAAGCTAGAGCCACCACATCTCACCTCGAGTCACAACAACATTAAAGGAGCAAACTGCAACATTTCCACTGGGATCACTAAAAAGGTATGTAACAAGTGTTGTATCCACTGGAAACGCAGACCCGGATTCATGACTTCTGGATAACAATGAGGCCGTTCCTGAGTTATCAGTAGCTGTTGGCTCTATCCACTGAACAATCGCCGAGGTATCAGGTGTAGAGACTTGCATGTCTTGAGGACAACCTGAAATAACTGGGGGGTCTATGTCGACTGTGGACATAACAGGTAGTAGATTAGCTACAACAGGTAGTAGATTAGCTACAACAGGTAGTAGATTAGCTACAAAGCTAATTCATTTCATAATAAATTCCCTTGCAATTGAAATATCCTTACAAACATTTTCTGTACCTATATATATTAAATAACTGGGGGACTATGTCGAATGTGGACATAACAGGTAGTAGATTAGCTATAACAAGTAGTAGATTAGCTATAACAAGTAGTAGATTAGTTACAAAGCTAGTTCAATTCATATCGAATTCCCTTGCAATTGAAATATCCTTACAAACATTTTCTGTACCTATATATATATATATATATATTAAATAACTGGGGGGACTATGTCGACTGTGGACATAACAGGTAGTATATTAGCTACAACAGGTAGTAGATTAGCTACAATGCTAATTCAATTCATATCAAATTCCCTTGCAATTGAAACATTCTTACAAACAATTTCTGTACCTATATTTTACAAATATCCTATCAATCTTTTTTCATATTTCCACCAGAAAAGGAAATAATCTGCAAAAATAACTAACTATAAGTGTGCTACAGAGCCATCTGCACTCTTTTTCACACCTAACAGACTGAAGAACTGCCCTACAGTAAAGCTATTTCATATTAATCAGCATCACTTAGCCCATCTTGAGCTGCACTTCACAAACCTACAACAGTTCCAGTTGTAAGATGTAAAAGAAAACAACAACAAGGATATTGATGAAAAAAACATGGCATATGAGTAAATACATAAATCCATAAAACCACTGTAGGAACAGAAATAATTGTCATCATCTTGATTGAAGACAATTATTTCAATTTTTTGATTAATAGAAAATACATCACAAAAACAATTATTTTCCATTAAAGCTATAAGGTAACACATATGGTCTATAACATTGATAAACAAGACTTAATACCAGTGCAGAAAAATTATGCTTGTAAGAAAAATCAACAAGTAACCACTTAGTCCATAGATATAAACAGAAAATATGTTCTTCATTTGTAGAGATAGATAACAAAAAAGTATCACATAACCAGTTTTATTTTGGATTTTCAAAGTAAAAAACAAAACTTTGTTACATGATTATAAGACAAAGAAAGACCAAATATCCATCAGAGTAACATATTTAGTAAAAGAAATTTATGTTATGCTAATGTATTTCACCAACAAAAAATGAATGTTTAGAAAAAAAAGCTGAATCTATAGAAGTATTCAACCACCAAGTATGATAATCTGCACTTCTTTAAAAGGGAGAAAAGCAACTGTAAGAGGGATAAACATCTACACTGGAAGAAGGGCACAAGAAAGACTTTCATTTCGTTTTTAAGAATGCAGCAATAATAAACAGTTGCCCCATCGACAGTTTAAAAGACATCTCCCCTTTAGAAACAAGTAATTATGCAAATAGTACAGAGATGTAAATAAGAGAAAATGAGAGCTTCAATTGCAGAGATAGACAAATAAAAATATTCCACAACCAATTTTCTTTTTCTTTGGCAGAACAACAGAAAACCTTGCTACACGAAAAAAGAAAATTCTGTTATGCTTTTTTACTAACAAGAAATGAAATGTTTAGAAAAACAGCTGAATCTAAAGAAGTACTCAACCACCATAATAATCTACACATCTTCAAAATAGAACAAGAGGACACAAAAAGAGAGGGATAAACATCTACAGTGAACGTAAAGAATACAGCAGTTGAAATAGTAGCCATAGCAACAGATTCAAACACATCTTAAAGCAGTAAGTTTTCACATAGATGTCAACAAGAGAAAATGTTATCTTCATTTACAAAAGGAACATAATCAAGGAAACTTCTGTTATGTTATTTCACCAACAAGAAATGAAATGTTTGGAAATAAGCTGAATCTAGCTTAAAGAAGCGTTCAACAACCACCAGCAAAATCCACACCTCATGAAATTTGGAGGAAAAAAGAAACATCTACATGAAAGTACGACACAGCAAAGACTTTCATCTGCATTGGATGGCATAAGTGCAGCGCTTACAAACAGTCACAACAGCAACAGTTTCGGAAAATATCTCACCTTGAGTCACATCAACATTAAATGAACAAGTTGCTGTATTTCCACTAGGATCTGTATATAGGTACTCAACAACTGTGGTGCCCAATGGAAAGGCAAATCCAGGAGTGTGACTCCTAGAAATCAAAGCAGCCACTCCACTCTCATCTGTTGCTGTTGGCTCCTCCCAATTGACAATTGCAGTGTTGCCAGAGGTACTGAGTGATATATTTTGAGGACAACCTGAAATTACTGGGGGTCTCATATCAACGACTGTGAATACAAAACCAAGAATTTCAAAACTGATTAAAAATACTGAAGAGTCACTAAATTCTTGCAATATATACATTTTAGAGGTGTGAGAGCCTATAGAATCTCAGTCAAAAGAACAATTATTTTTCAGATGACTCAAGTGAGTGGAAATCAGAAATTTAATTCCCCATAGTTTTAATTTAAATGGTCACCAAATTTGATGATCTAGTCAGTATGGGCACAAATGTAGCTTAGAGGTTTTACTTTCAGACCCAAGTTATTTAATCCTTCCCCGAGAAAGTGTATTATTTTCAAAGCAGCTTTTTCCTTGTAATGAGAGAAAAAAGCAACCAGAAGCAAAAGTTTTTGTGGTTCCGATGCTTTTTTCATGAGCTGATTGATTTGCAAATTTGGTATTAACTGTCATGTTATTGCATATCATAAAATATTTGTTCCATAATATTTATTCATAAGTCCTACCCACCATGCAGATCAATCAAATAGAATCTGTTAACAACATTAGGATGTGCACAATAATTAACAGCACTATCATACCAAATATGATGCAAAAACAGTTTACATTTGTCTTATTTCAAGAACTTGCCAGTAAGCCCCACCTACTCATTAATATTTATGACATCACTACCACAACATTAGAACATATGTACAGACCATGACCCATCTCTGTAAGATATAGGGCATAAATCTGATATAATGCTTATTAAATACAGTATAGGGTGTTTACATCCGTTAGCCCTTTCACATTAAGCCACGCTACCATACATATCAATGATATATGTTGATAACATAAGCAACGCCTACCATGCATATCAATGACATCTGTTGATAACATAAGCCATGCCCACCATGCACATCAATGATATCTGTTAATAAAATAAGCCACGCGTGCCTACCATGCATATAAATGACATTAAGCCACGACTACCATGCATATCAATGACATCTGTAAATAACATAAGCCAAGCGTACCATGCATATCAATGACATCTGTTGATAACATATCACACCCACCATGCATATCAATGACATCTGTTGATAACATAAGCCACGGCTACCATGCATATCAATGACATATGTTGATAACATAAGCCACGCTTACCATGCATATCAATAACATCTGTTGATAACATAAGCCATGCCCACTATGCATATCAATGACATCTGTTGATAACATAAGCCATGCCTACCATGCATATCAATGACATCTGTTGATAACATAAGCCACGCTTACCATGCATATCAATAACATCTGTTGATAACATAAGCCATGCCTACCATGCATATCAATGACATATGTTAATAACATCAGCCACGCCTACCATGCATATCAATGACATCTGTTGATAACATAAGCCATGCCCACCAGGCATATCAATGACATCTGTTGATAACATAACCACGCCTACCATGCATATCAATGACATCTGTTGATAACATCAGCCATGCCCACCATGCATATACATGACATCTGTTGATAACACAAGCCACGCCCACCATGCATATCAATGACATATGTTGATAACATAAGCCACGCCCACCATGCATATCATTGGTATCTGTTGATAACACAAGCATGTACACAATAACCAACAATAGCATCATGCCCAATATGCCCAAACGGACATACACTTACTCATTTATCACCTTTTTTTTACATTCATTTTAGCCCCGCCATTTATTAATATGCATGATATCACTACCAAAACATTAGGGCATATCTGCAGACCATGAGTTATCTGTGTACCAAACATGACATGAATCCAGTTCATAGTTTTCAAGATATCGTGCTTACGAGCTTTTTGTTTACAAAGTCTTATTGGGCTCCTACGCATATTCATGAAAGTCAACGTTTTTATACAATGAACACAAACAGACTAGTTAACATTATAATTCTACCAAATATGAAACAAAACAGATATGCGGTTGTTGAAATATGAACATTTCAAAAAATTTACATTAAGCCTCTTCTACTCATTAATATGCATGACATCACAAGCACAATCAATAGGGCATATCTATGGATCATGGGCTATCTGTGTAACAAATATGACATGAATCCAATTTACCCTTCTTGAGATACTGTATTTACAAGCTCTTTACAGCAAAATCATATTAAGCCCCCTCCCCATATTAATGATCTTCAATGTTTTTACATCATGAACATCATAATTATACCAAATATGAAACAAAACAGATATACAGTTGTTAAAATATGAATATTTCAAGTTTGTACATTAAGTCCTGCCTAACTCATTAATATGCATGACACGACCATCAAAAAAAATGGTGCACATTTATAGACCATGGGCTATCTGCGAACCACATATTGCATGAATCCAGTGTACCGTTCTTAAGATATTGCGTCTACAAGCTGGCCATCATATACACACATGTACACCTAAATACATACATACAAACACACACACTGTCATGACTGCATAGGTTCCAGATGCTATTGCATCAGAACCAAAATGAAGAATAAAAAAGCCAATATTGAAATCACTTTTTATTTTTTAGGAAGAAATTTTACAAAAAATAAAAGAGATGTCGAAAGGGTACATTGTATGACATAAGAAAAGGAACAAAAAGGACCAAATGAAAAAAAGTTGAAGGAAATATCAAAGATACTAGCCAAAATTGTTATTTTTTCACCAAGAAAAATACTGTGTAGAAGCTGGAGCTACCATATCTCACCTCGAGTCACAACAACATTAAAGGAGCAAGCTGCAACATTTCCACTGGGATCACTAAAAAGGTACGTAACAAGTGTTGTATCCACTGGAAACACAGACCCGGATTCATGACTTCTGGATAACAATGAGGCCGTTCCTGAGTTATCAGTAGCTGTTGGCTCTATCCACTGAACAATCGCTGAGGTTTCAGGTGTAGAGAGTTGCATGTCTTGAGGACAACCTGAAATAACTGGGGGGTCTATGTCGACTGTGGACATAACAGGTAGTAGATTAGTTATAACCTTGCGACAGTAACTTCATGATTTTCACACAGTCATATGAAAACGACTAAGTGATTAGCAAATTACTAATATGACCTTCATTCTTTTTTTTCCCAAATGCTGCTATGGGAAAATTATACCCTTAAGAATTTCAAGCAGCAATAGTTACATACAAAATATATGTAAACTGAGTTGTAGTACCAATATCATTTTACCAAGTGCAAATCAACTCCAAATTCCCATATCTCACTCCAAATTCCCATATCTCACTCCAAATTCCCATATCTCACTCCAAATTCCCATATCTCACTCCAAATTCCCATATCTCACTCCAAATTCCCATATCTCACTCCAAATTCCCATATCTCACTCCAAATTCCAATATCTCTCTCACTGTAACCATATCCGAACTACTGTAACCGACTCCGAACTACTGTAACCGACTCCAAACTACTGTAACCGGCTCCGAACTACTGTAACCGGCTCCGAACTACTGTAACCGGCTCCGACCTACTGTAACCGGCTCCGAGCTACTGTAACCGGCTCCGAACTACTGTAGCCGGCTCCAAACTACTGTAGCCGGCTCCAAACTACTGTAACCGACCCCAAACCACTGTAACCGGCTCCAAACCACTGTAACCGACTCCAAACCACTGTAACTGACTACTGCGACCGGCTGCTCCAAACTACTGCGACCGGCTACTCCATACTACTGCGACCGACTACTCCAAACTACTGCGACCGACTACTCCAAACTACTGCGACCGACTACTCCAAACGACTGCGACCGACTACTCCAAACGACTGCGACCGACTACTCCAAACTACTGCGACCGACTACTCCAAACTACTGCGACCGACTACTCCAAACTACTGCGACCGACTACTCCAACCTACTGCGACCGACTACTCCAACCTACCACAACCGACTACTCCAAACTACCACGACCGACTACTCCAAACTACCGCGACCGACTACTCCAAACTACCGCGACCGTCTATTCCAAACTACCGTGACCGACTACTCCAAACTACCGCAACCGACTACTCCAAACTACCGCGACCAAATACTCCAAACTACCACGATTGACTATTCCAAACTACCGCGACTGTCTATTCCAAACTACCGCGACCGACTACTCCAAACTACCGCGACCGACTACTCCAAACTACCGCGACCGACTACTCCAAACTACCGCGACCGACTACTCCAAACTACCGCGACCGACTACTCCAAACTACCGCGACCGACTACTCCAAACTACCGCGACCGACAACTCCAAACTACCGCGACCGGCTACTCCAAACTACTGCGACCCACTACTTCTAACTACCGCGACCGACTACTCCAAACTACCGCGACCAACTCCAAACTACCGCGACCAACCCCAAACTACCGCGAGCAGCCCCAAACTACCGCGACCAGCCCCAAACTACCGCGACCAGCCCCAAACTACCGCGACCAACTCCAAACTACCGCGACCAACTCCAAACTATCGCGACCAACTCTAAACTACCGCGACCAACTCCAAACTACCGCGACCAACTTCAAACTACCACGACCAACTCCAAACTACCACGACCAACTCCAAACTACCGCGACCAACTCCAAACTACCGCGACCAACTCCAAACTACCCGACCAACTCCAAACTACCACGACCAACTCCAAACTACCGTGACCAACTCCAAACTACCGTATCCAACTCCGAACTACTATAACTAACTCCAAACTACTATAACCAACTCCAAACATAAAAAGTAATATATAAAAAAGGGGAATAATAAATCAAGTACATATACGTTTATATTCAAAATTACATATCTGTTATTAGGTTAAAAGAAACAATAATTTCAAATCTGTTGATTGAATTGCGTCTTTCAAATATTGGATTTTATTGCAAATATACCACATAAAAACATTCAATTTCAAAACAGATATAAAATTGCAGCAAGAGTTCTAAAATCAGCATATCATTATGCAGAATAATAAGTCTGTAGAGGGCTGAAAATTAACTTACTACAGACTGCAAGAAAGTATTACCACTACACACAGACTTTAACAAATACAGCAGAAATAATATCTGCATTTGAAGAAATAGGAGAAATTGAGATTGTTACAGAAAACTAGTTTGTTTGTTTGATGAGGGCTTAATGGCACCATGACAGTGAAGGTCAAATTGTGCCTGAAAGGTTAAGATCCAGAGGTAGGAAGAAAAGAAAATATGAGTCTGAGAGAAGTATAGGGACATAATAGCCAGGATGCTGGGATCGAGAGAGGAAGTGCAAGGGTGCAAAATAAGGGGCAAATGTAGGTAGAGGGGGTGGGAGAGGACTAAATATGGTTGTAGAGTGAGGCACGATGAAGGAAGGAGATCATTTTTATCCAGAGGGTTTTTCTGGAAGAGCTCGGCTACAGAAAACTAAAACTCTATACTGATGAAACAGCTATTTCACATGCAAGAAATGCAGCAACACCTTGCTATATTTACTAAAGTAAGGTTGGAAGAGAATCAAGCAAGTATCCACTTCACACAGCTTTTAACAAACTGTCAGAATAATATCCGAATTTGAAGACCTAGAAAACACTTGCATTTGCCACAATAGAAGTTACACAGAGAAATAACATTATACAGTGCTGAAAAATAAAACTGTATACCAGCTCAGAAAGGGAACTTTAATGCTATTTTCCATGAAAGATGTGCAGCAGCATCCTAACTACTCAAGCTACGAAAATTGGAAGAGAAACCAGCAAATATTACCACCACTCACAGATTTTAACAAGTACAAATAACATCTGCATTTGTAGAAAATGCAGGAAATGAATCTGTTTAAATGGAAGTTATTTATACAGAAAAATAGCAGTCTATCCTGCTAAAAATTAACATTGGATACCATTACAGAAAGTGAACTCTAAGAACTACAGCAGCATCTCAATTACTAAACTTTGTTTATTAAAGTAAGGCTGGAAGAGAAACAAAGCATCTCAACTACTAAACTTTGTTTACTAAAGTAAGGTTGAAAGAGAAACAAAGCATATTAATTACTAAACTTTGTTTACTAAAGTAAAGTTGGAAGAGAACCAAGTGAGTAACCACTATGCACAGATTTTAACAAATTAAAATAAAATCCGCATTTGAAGAAATGAAATAAACAGTTTGCTACAGAGGAGAAAAAACTGACAGAGCATTTTATTATCAGTTTCATATATGCAAATAAGAAAAGGAAAAGAAACATGTCAATCAAATGAACGACTAGCAAAAGAAACCACAAAGAAATTATTTAGACGAGGAACTACAGAAGTATCTATAAAAGGATCAGGTTCACTTCAGCATTATCCACAGGATGGAATAAAAGAAAAATTTATGCTGGTTGCATGGCATAGTGAAACTCCCTCTGTTACTTCAGTTGCAAGTATGCGGAGGTGACAAATAGTGGCCAACTGCTCAGAACATCTCACCTTGAATCACAGTAACACTGAAGGAACAAGTTGCTGTATTTCCATTGGCATCTATAAATATGTACTCAACAACTGTGGTGCCCAATGGAAAAGCAAATCCAGGAGTGTGACTCCTAGAAATCAAAGCAGCCACTCCACTCTCATCTGTTGCTGTTGGCTCCTCCCAATTGACAATTGCAGTATTGCCAGGGGTACTGAGTGATATATCTTGAGGACAACCTGAAATTACTGGGGGTGTTACATCAACAACTGTGGATACAAAACCAAGAATTTCAAAACTGGTTAGATACTTATGAAGATTCGAATGGATCTTATGATATACAACTAATAGAGGTGTGAGGGCCTATCAAAATGTTTTGTTTTAAGTGGAATGACCTTGATTACTTCTATAAGATTCTGAGGAGTAGAAGCTTTTAATAAAACATCAATCAATTACAAAATTCTTTCAAGGCAGTGGCAAACTGAAGGTAACTTTAGAATTAAATTTCCTTTGACTTTAACTCATTCACATTAAGTCAAACTTTTCAATTCTAGTTGTATTTTTTACATGTCTTTGAAATTGTATCCATTTGATTGCATTTTTAATGAATGATATTGCCACATATATTACCTGGAGAGGTTAAGATCGACACGAACATCACAAATATCAAAACAGAAGTTTAATATTCCCAAGGAAAATAAATAGTGATGGTTATTTCCACTGAGGAATTCACAAAATTGTTCTTCTTAGGTACACAAGTTTGTACCATTAGAAAGATGCTCAGACACAAACTCATTAGATTGGACTCTAAACTAAGCAGAGAGACAAGAAAATGACAAACACCACACAGAAACTTCATTCACGAATGAAGAGATTCCAAGAATTATAATCAGCATAAGACTACCGGATGAAAAATGAAAATCCATGGCAGGAAAAAATGCAAGGAACAGATTCTATGCTACACTTTCAGACCCAGAGTCAAGACAAAATGCAAGAGCTCATCTCATGCCGAGTCACAACAATCCTGAATGAACAAGTTGCTGTGTTGCCAGCGAGATCACTAAAAATGTACTCTACAAGCATTGTTCCTACTTGAAAAGTAGAACCGGATTCATGGCTTCTGGACATTAATGTACTTCCTAACTTATTGGTTTAAGCCACTAAGCAATTGCAAAATTGTCCGATGTATATAGTTGTTGATCTTGAGGACAACCTGAAATAAGTGGGAGGACTATGTCGACTGTTGATATGAAAATTACTCATTCACTTCCTGATTTAGAATTCTAATCACTCTTAAGCTCTAACTGATTTGAACTATGCTACCATGAGGTCAAATCTACAACAAAAGCTTTTTGCAAAGTTCCAGAGAAAAAAATAAAATGATAATAACTTTTCAAGTACACTTCGAGTAACAAATGAAATCTTCTGAAAGATGTGAATGTTCTGTATGAATTAGCTCGATCAGTGGTAGCTATTGTAAAGCAAGGTGTGATATAAGCATTCACACTTATCTAATTATTAATTGTACAAAGTATGTTCCTAATTGAAGAAATTTCAATTTGTTACAAATTCGGCTTCAGAATGAGAAAAGATTGGTCTCTGAACAAAAAATAATATTTCAGATGCATAATGTAAGGTCACATAAAGAAATCTTGCTCAAAATAATCAACATATGAACGGGACATGTGGAAGAATGAAAACGGTTGATCCATGTGAATACAAAAATAACCACACTTTTGTGTCCTCTCATGATAACGCTAAAACTTAGCATTTTAGGGTAGATTCCCTGGTTCAAAGAAAAGACATTATACCTTGTAGGATTCTGCAACATGCTAAAAATCACAAAATGCTAAGATCTAACTGACATACAGTAATGACAACTCCATCTTCAGGGGATTAAGCAATAAACTGATATTTTGTAGGGTTCATGCAACAGTATGTGCAAAGGCTATGATGCACATGCTGCCAATAATATCTTCCTTATATGAAACTAAGGAGTCATGCCTGTATTTGAGAGGTACTGAGTTCGATTCCTGTCGTGAGTGCTGCATTGCATCCATGAGCAAGACACTTTACTCTACTTGCTTCATTCCACTCAGCTGTAAAATGAGTACCAGCGCTGCTGGGGAGTTAATCTTTAATGGACTGGCAACCTGTTCAGGGGGAGTCATGTACTCTCATCCGCTTGCGCCATGGAAACCAGGGATAAGCACCGGCTCAATGAGCCTAATGGCTCGGATGGATTTAGCTTTTCATATGAAACTAGAACGGTAAATACCGTCATGGTTCGCATGCCCATGCAAATTGACACCCATATTATATGACCCGGCCAATTATAAAAATGGCCTCGCACACTAAGTCCCACATGGCATCCCATGTACCACATGGCATTTCACCCCATGTCCCACATGGCATCCCACATGGCATCCCATCCCATCCCATCCCACATGGCATTCCACCTATCTTCCACATGGCATCCCACCCCATGTCCCACATGACATCCCATGTCCCACGTGGCATTCCATCATATGTCCCACAGGGCATCCCATCCTATGACCCACATGGCATTCCACCCTATGTCCCACATCCCATGTACCAAATAACATCCCACCTCATGTCCCACATGACATCCCATGCCTTGTCTCACATGGCATTTCACCATATCTCCCACATGGCAAATCACCATACAGTGTCTCACATGGTATTTCACCATATGTCCCACATGGCATTCCACCATATGTCTCACATGGCATCCCATGCTATGACCCACATGGATCCCATCCTACATGTATGTCCCACATTAATCCAACCATATGTACCACATAACATCCCTCCCTATGTCCCACATGGCATCCCTCCCTGTGTCCCCCATCAGTGGCTTCCCACCTGATGTTCCACATAGCATCCCACCATATGTTCCACATGGTATCCCTCCTTATGTCCCAATGACATCCTACTTAATGTCCCACATGGCATCACATCCCACGTCCCATGTCCCCATGGCCTCCTACCCTATGTCCCACATAGTCTCCTACCCTATGTCACACATGGCATTCTACCTTATGTCACACATGGCATCCTACCTTATGTCACACATGGCATCCAAACCTATGTCACACTCTGTGTTACTCCTGCATCCCACCATGTCCCACATGGCATTCTACCCTGTTCCACATGGCATCCCACCCCATGTCCCACATGGCATTCCATTCCATGTCCCACATGGCATCCCACCCCATGTCCCACATGACATCCCATAGGCTCCATAAGAAGTCTCATCCTAGCTATCACAGTCCCTGATTAAGCATACTATGTATGAAAGTGTCACTTCATATAATAACTTATATGCAAATGACTTATTAAAATGGGGTGCGATGCCATGTCCCACATGACATCCCATGACATTCCATCCCATGGCAATCCACCCTATGTCCTGCATGGCATTCCACCACATATCCTACGTGGCATTCCACCCTGTTCCACATGGCATCCCACCCCATGTCCCACATGGCATCCCACCCCATGTCCCACATGGCATCCCACCCTATGTCTGACATGACATCCCATAAGCTCCATAAGAAGTCTCATCCTAGCTATCAGTCCCTGATTGAGCATACTATGTATTAAAGTGTCAGTTCATATTATAACTGATATGCAAATGACCTGTTGAATAAGAAAAAAGGGTGGAGTCAAATAATTATGCCTGATATAGCCCTTGGTGTATACAACATGGTAAATAATAAATCATATGTCCTGTATCCATGTCCCACATGGCATCCCTCCCTACGTTTATATGCAATCACATCCTGTCACACTCCCTGACTAAGCATATCAGATAAAAAAGTCTGGTCAGGTCATAATACTGTAGCAACTTTATGCAAATGAGCACAATAATAAAGGTGAAGTTTAAAAAATCATGCCTGATACAACTGTTGGTGCCCAAATAATTTGAAGAATTTGAAGGATTTTAAATCTCAAGTACTACAAGAGAGACTTAAAGATCTCTGAAGAAAATCGGAAAATTATATCATTTCACAATTATCTTCTAAGAAAATATCAAATGTATTGTAGACTTTTTAAGGAAACTAGTCTTCAATCCTATCTTAAATATCTCTGAAGAACTTTAACATTTTACAAGGAAATTCTAACCTTCCATAAGGATATCTGAAAAATCTTTAACTTTTTCATAGGAACTCTGAAGAAACTTTAGCATTTTCTGAGGAATTCTCAAAAAACTTTAACATTTCTGAGGAAATCTCAGGAAGGGCCGGCCGGCCGAGCGGTCGGATGGACGTAATCGCCATTACATAGGTTCCCATAATGCTATGCATGCGAACCAATTATTAAAACCTCATTATGGAATACTAACAATCCCTGATTTTCTAGGTATCACCCTAAAAAAAAAAAAAAAAATCAAACTGCAAGAATCCTCAAGAGTGTTCACTGCACTTTCACACATTACATGGGTATGACCAAAAATTTAGAATCTCCAAATTTTCTGACACCTAAAACATTGCCCTCACAAATGGCCCATCTAAAGTCGAGCCATTTAACCCTCGCTAAAGTCCTTTGCCCAGTGCATTAAATGCATATATAAAACACTCTGCCTCAAAATTAGAACCCTTTTATTATTAACAAAACTAAAGGACCATTCTGCTTGAAATTCTTTCTACTATACTATTTTACTCTATAGATGTCCACAGACCCGAAAGAGATCAAAAATCTATTCAAGTAGTGATATTATTAACAAAAAAAACATCAACAAACATTCTTTACAAAGTAAATCATCATATAGCATTGAATATGGTGGAAGAAAATTGTTGTACCACAGATAAAGGAATATATTCCCTAAGACTAAAGCGTAATAATAAACTGAAACAATAAGACCTCAACTTGTTGATATCGTAATGAATATACAAAAGCAAAGACACTGTTTGCACAATAATAATTTCTCAAGTATTGAGAACAAAAATCGAATAGGTAAAAAAAATAATGTAAAAGCATTTAAATTGCTTTTGCGAGAAATGCAATTTATATAAATGCAGTCTTGCAAATGTTAATACCCTCTGAAAAATTAAGCCAATGTAAAATCCTAAATGATAAATTGTTTAATATTCTTTGAAAATCTCAGGCTTGCATGATATATGCAAGTCCTTGTTAGACGTGTTTTTGTTGGAGTCCTCGGTACATAGAGCAACGCACATATGGGTGTATTGGAAGAAATGGGTACATCGGCAAAGAATAAATACTTTCCTACAAAAGATTGAAAATAGGATATAATAATACAAAAAGACTAGAATTACACAGGGACCTGCTTATGGGGTTGTGGGTAATATTACCCCAATTATTATGAAAGTTGGCCAAGCTGGTAAAATTAATCAAATCGAAACAATACAGAAAATTACGTTGTTTTTGCTTTTCAAAAGTTTTCTTGTAGGGAAATAGTCACAATCTGCCAAAAAGTTGGCATAATTGGTCCAGTACTAAACAAACGGTTTTTGTTATTCCAACCTTTATCATGAAAAAGTTGCTAAACTGTACTGTACATGCCACCTCCTGCCCATTCCAAATCTCAAAAAGATTTGCCTCTGCTATGTCCCTGCATGAAAACATGGGTTCATAGGGTAAGTAATCCCACTACCCATCTGCAAATATTGAGAACAGTGCTTTATGAAACTTGATTATAAAGCTACTTCGCAAAGAAAAGCAAAATAAACCAAAACAAAATTACAAAGTACAAGAAATACATTCCATGCTATCTTACAAGTAGGAAGTGCATGCAGAAGTGGCAGAGCTGCTTGAAAAAAACTTACTTTGAGTCACACGAACAGTAAAAGAACAAGTTGCTAAATTTCCATTTAGATCTATAAACATGTATTCAACAACTGTGGTGCCCGCTGGGAAGGCAGTTCCTGGGAAATGACTCCTAGATATTAAAACAGCCACTCCACCATCATCCATTGCAGTTGGCTCCTCCCAAGTGGCAACTGCAGTAGCCTCAGTAGTACTGAGTGATATATCTTGAGGACAGCCTGTAATAACTGGGGGGTTGTCAACTGTGAATAAAAATATCACCATGTTAGATTGATTTAAGAGAAACAATATCACCATGTTTGATTGGTTTTGGACGAGCAATATCACCATGTTAGATTGGTATGGGACGAGCAATATCAGCATATTAGATTGATTTAGGAGGAGCAATATCAGCATGTTAGATTGATTTGGGAGGAGCAATATCAGCATGCTAGATTGATTTGGGAGGAGCAATATCAGCATGTTAGATTGATTTAAGAGGAGCAATATCAGCATGTTAGATTGATTTAAGAGAAACAATATCAGCATGTCAGACTGATTTGGGAGCAATATTAGCATGTTAGATTGATTTGGGAGGAGCAATATCACCATGGTAGATTGATTTGGGAGGAGCAATATCACCATGTTAGATTGATTTGGGAGCAATATCACCATGCTAGATTGATTTTGGAGGTGCAAAAGCACCATGTTAGATTGATTTGGGAGGAGCAATATCAACATGCTAGATTGATTTGGGAGAAGCAATATCATCATGTTAGATTGATTTGGGAGGAGCAATATCACCATGTTAGATTGATTTGAGAGGAAAAATATCACCATGTCAGACTGATTTAGGAGGAGCAATATCACCATGTCAGATTGATATGGGAGAAGCAATATCAGCATGTTAGATTGATTTGGAAGGAGCAATATCAGCATGTTAGATTGATTTGGGAGAAATATCAGCATGTTAGATTGATATGGGAGGAGCAATATCAGCATGTTAGATTGATATGGGAGGAGCAATATCACCATGTCAGACTGATTTGAGAGGAGAAATATTAGCATGTCAGAATGATTTGGGAGGAGCAATATCACCATGGTAGATTGATTTGGGAGGAGCAATATCACCATGTCAGACTGATTTGGGAGCAATATCACCATGCTAGATTGATTTGGGAGGAGCAATATCAACATGTTAGATTGATTTGGGAGGAGCAATATCAGCATGTTAGATTGATTTGGGAGGAGCAATATCACCATGTTAGATTGATTTGAGAGGAGCAATATCAGCATGTTAGATTGATTTGGGAGGAGCAATATCACCATGCTAGATTGATTTGGGAGAAGCAATATCAGCATGTTAGATTGATTTAGAAGGAGCAATATCACCATGTTAAAGTGATTTAAGAGGAGCAATATCAGCATGTTAGATTGATTTGGAAGGAGCAAAATCACCATGTTAGAATGGTATGGGAGAAGCAATATCACCATGTTAGAGTGATTTGAGAGGAGCAATATCACCATGCTAGTTTGATCTGAGAGGAGCAATATCAGCATGTTACATTGATTTGAGAGGAGCAATATCAGCATGTCAGACTGATTTGAGAGGAGCAATATCACCATGCTAGATTGATTTGGGAGAAGCAATATCAGCATGCTAGATTGATTTGAGAGGAGCAATATCACCATGTTAGATTGATTTGGGAGGAGCAATATCAGCATGTCAGATTAATATGGGAGAAGCAATATCAGCATCTTAGATTGATATGGGAGGAGCAATATCACCATGCTAGATTGATTTGGGAGAAGCAATATCAGCATGTTAGATTGATTTGGGAGAAGCAATATCAGCATGCTAGATTGATTTGGGAGCAATATCACCATGTTAGATTGATTTGAGAGGAGCAATATCACCATGTTAGATTGATTTGGGAGAAGCAATATCAGCATGCTAGATTAATTTGGGAGAAGCATTATCAGCATGCTAGATTGATTTGGGAGAAGCAATATCACCATGCTAGATTGATATGAGAGAAGCAATATCACCATGCTAGATTGATTTGAGAGGAGCAATATCAGCATGTTAGATTGATATGGGAGGAGCAATATCACCATGCTAGATTGATTTGAGAGGAGCAATATCACCATGCTAGATTGATTTGGGAGAAGCAATATCACCATGCTAGATTGATTTAGGAGGAGCAATATCACCATGTTAGAGTGATTTAAGAGGAGCAATATCAGCATGTCAGATTAATATGGGAGGCGCAATATCAGCATGTTAGATTGATATGGGAGGAGCAATATCACCATGCTAGATTGATTTGGGAGCAATATCACCATGTTAGATTGATTTGGCAGGAGCAATATCACCATGCTAGATTGATTTGAGAGGAGCAATATCACCATGTTAAATTGATTTGGGATGAGCAATATCAGCATGTTAGATTGATTTGGGAGGAGCAATATCACCATGCTAGATTGATTTGAGAGGAGCAATATCACCATGTTAAATTGATTTGGGATGAGCAATATCAGCATGTTAGATTGAATTGGAAGGAGCAATATCAGCATGTTAGATTGATCTGAGAGGAGCAATATTAGCATGTTAGATTGATTTGGGAGGAGCAATATCACCATGTTAGATTGATTTGAGAGGAGCAATATCACCATGTTAGATTGATTTGGGAGAAGCAATATCACCATGTTAGATTGATTTGGGAGGAGCAATATCACCATGTTAGATTGATTTGGGGGTGCAATATCAGCATCTTAGATTGATTTGAGAGGAGCAATATCAGCATGCTAGATTGATTTGGGAGAAGCATTATCAGCATGCTAGATTGATTTGGGAGAAGCAATATCACCATGCTAGATTGATTTGAGAGGAGCAATATCACCATGTTAGATTGATTTGGGAGGAGCAATATCAGCATGTTAGATTGATTTGGGCGGAGCAATATCAGCATGCTAGATTGATTTGAGAGGAGCAATATCAGCATGTTAGATTGATTTGGGAGCAATATCAGCATGCTAGATTGATTTGAGAGGAGCAATATCAGCATGTTAGATTGATTTGGGAGCAATATCACCATGTTAGATTGATTTGGGAGGAGCAATATCAGCATGTTAGATTGATTTAGAAGAAGCAATATCAGCATGCTAGATTGATTTGAGAGGAGCAATATCAGCATGTTAGATTGATTTGGGAGGAGCAATATCAGCATGCTAGATTGATTTGAGAGGAGCAATATCAGCATGTTAGATTGATTTGGGAGCAATATCACCATGTTAGATTGATTTGGGAGGAGCAATATCAGCATGTTAGATTGATTTTGGAGAAGCAATATCAACATGTTAGATTGATTTGGTAGGAGAAATATCAGCATGTCAGATTGATATGGGAGGAGCAATATCACCATGTTAGATTGATTTGGGAGGAGCAATATCAGCATGTTAGATTGATATGGGAGGAGCAATATCACCATGCTAGATTGATTTGAGAGGAGCAATATCACCATGTTAAATTGATTTGGGAGAAGCAATATCAGCATGCTAGATTGATTTAGGAGGAGCAATATCACCATGTTAGAGTGATTTAAGAGGAGCAATATCAGCATGTCAGATTAATATGGGAGGAGCAATATCAGCATGTTAGATTGATTTGGGAGAAGCAATATCAACATGTTAGATTGATTTGGTAGGAGAAATATCAGCATGTCAGATTGATATGGGAGGAGCAATATCAGCATGTTAGATTGATTTGGGAGGAGCAATATCAGCATGCTAGATTGATTTGAGAGGAGCAATATCACCATGTTAGATTGATTTGGGAGCAATATCACCATGTTAGATTAATTTGGGAGGAGCAATATCAACATGTTAGATTGATTTGGGAGGAGCAATATCAGCATGCTAGATTGAGTTGAGAGGAGCAATATCACCATCTTAGATTGATTTGGTAGGAGCAATATCACCATGTTAGATTGATTTGGGAGGAGCAATATCAACATGTTAGATTGATTTGGTAGGAGAAATATCAGCATGTCAGACTGATATGGGAGGAGCAATATTACCATGTTAGATTGATTTGGGAGGAGCAATATCAGCATGTTAGATTGATTTGGGAGAAGCAATATCAGCATGCTAGATTGATTTGAGAGGAGCAATATCAGCATGTTAGATTGATTTGGGAGCAATATCACCATGTTAGATTGATTTGGGAGGAGCAATATCACCATGTTAGATTGATTTGGGGGGTGCAATATCAGCATCTTAGATTGATTTGAGAGGAGAAATATCAGCATGCTAGATTGATTGGGAGGTGCATTGCTGTAATAAATCTGAGTATATATGACTTTAAAAAACCAAAGAATGCCCAATGTCTACTATGGGTGTTAATTAAGTGATGGCTCATATAGGCCAGTGCTTATACCCAGTTTCCTTGGTACAAGCGCACGAGAGTATAGCAAACTGGTGCTCATTTCATAGCAAACTGGTGCTCATTTCATAGCAAACTGGTGCTTCATTTCATAGCAAACTGGTGCTTCATTTCATAGCAAACTGGTGCTCATTTCATAGCAAACTGGTGCTCATTTCATAGCAAACTGGTGCTCATTTCATAGCAAACTGGTGCTCATTTCATAGCAAACTGGTGCTCATTTCATAGCAAACTGGTGCTCATTTCATCACAAACTGGTGCTCATTTCATAGCAAACTGGTGCTCATTTCATAGCAAACTGGTGCTCATTTCATCACAAACTGGTGCTCATTTCATAGCAAACTGGTGCTCATTTCATAGCAAACTGGTGCTCATTTCATAGCAAACTGGTGCTCATTTCATAGCAAACTGGTGCTCATTTCACAGATGACTGGAGCAATCGGAAATAAATTGTCTTTAGGTGGTACACAGAGTTGGAATCAAATCCACAGTAGAATTAGTAGTTGGAGGTTCTACCCCTGGGTTATATCAACTACTATGGATGTAGCAAAATACTATCCCTATTCCTGATTTAAAATGATTAATAATACAGTCAGAAATCCTTAACATGCACCAAAATATTCATTCAAAATCAAATGCAGTTATTTATTTAAGTGCTGGCATGAAGAGGTTATGCTGGGTCATTTGTGCTGCTGCTTATGGAAGGCAGTGTTCTATCATTTTATCAAAGATTCTTTCTTGCGGATGAAAATAAATACACTTCAATTTCTAGACAATTACAAAAACAATGTGGAAACACATCTGGCTAACAGCAACATGCACCTAAGTGTCATCACTTTTGTCAAGAATGATGCATGAAATTGCATAATCAAATTCAACATGGCATAGAGAAATGATTCGAATGTTTCCTTAGACATGATCTGATTGTAATACAAATGGATACAATACTTGAATATCAACAGATGGGAATAATTCTGTTGAGAATTGCCAAAATGTTGCTGCCGACTGGGAGTATAATTTAAAATGGACAGCAAACATCTCCAAGTTTGTATTCAATTTAGCCTATGGATCCCATTGTTATAAACATTACTTCTCCTCTATTACATACAAATTGCAATGGTATTTTCTCCAGGCTGATAAAAACATTTGAATTATGTGAATTCAGTGTCATCACTTATGTCAAGAATCATGCATGGAATTGCATAATCAAATTGAACATGGCATAGAGAAATGATTCAAATGTTTCCTTAGACATGATCTGAGTGTGATACAAATGGATACAATATTTGAATATCAACAGATGGGAACAATTCTGTTGAGAATTGCCAAAATGTTGCTGCCGACTGGGAGTATAAACCAGAAAAGCAAAAGATGGGAGCCAAGACAGATGGACTATATCTCACCTTGTATCACTATCACATTGAAGGTACACGTTGCTCTATTGTCCCTCGGATCTGCGAATACGTACTGGACAATAGTGGTGCCCACTGAAAATTGGGAATTGGGAGTATGACTTTGGGATACCAGATTGACTGTTCCAGAGTTGTCCGTGGCAGTTGGTTCCTCCCATGAAACTAGTGTAGAGGTGCCAGTTATAGTGAGTTGTATATCTTCAGGGCAATTTGCAACAATAGGAGGAAACATATCAGCTGTAAACAGAAAAAATACCAATTCAGTCAGAACACTTGAAGTGTGAAAAATGTCCAGCCTATTGAATGTAATGGGAATGACAATAATTTGCAAATGCACCTTTGCATGTTGCAAGAAAAAATATTAGTTTATTTCTCCTACAGTATTATCACATATCATATGTAAGCAAGCTTACTTTCTCCAACATTAATGTTTAAAAAGAGGCCCCCTGTAACAAGCAATTAAAAAAAATCCTGAATTAATTAACCAAAATAATGGAAGCTTGCATAATTCCTTTAAGTTCATTTTAACTTGACAATACAATAGCTCATGAAAATTGAAAAATGACAGCAAACATCTCCAAGTTTGTGTTCAATTTAGCCTATAAATCCCATTGTGATATCCATTACTTGTCCTCTATTACATACAAAATGCAATGGTATTTTCTCCAGGCTGATAAAAACATTTGAATTATGTGAATTCAGTGTCATCACTTATGTCAAGAATCATGCATGGAATTGCATAATCAAATTTAACATGGCATAGAGAAATGATTCAAATGTTCCCTTAGACATGATCTGATTGTGATACAAATGGATACAATATTTGAATATTAACAGATGAGGATAAATTTGTTTGTTTGTTTGATGATGGCTTAACGGCACCACAACAACTAAGGTCAAATTGTGCCTGCGAGGTCAGATCATTCTAGAGGTAGGAAGTAAAGGAAACAGGGGGAGAATGAGAGAAATTTTAGGACAAAAGGTCAGAAAGCTGTGATTGTGAGGGGAGGTGCATGGTTGAAACAAAAACAAAGTAGAGAGGGGGTGGAAGAGGAGAATTAAATATGGTCGTAGAGGAAGGCATGATGAAGAAAGGAGATAATTTTATTCAGAGGATTTTTCTGGAAGAACTTAGCAATTGAGTTGTGAGGAGCTAGGGAAGCTCTGGGAAGGTTGTACAGTGGGCAAGCAAGGAGAACGTGATGGATTGTGAGGGTGCAATGGCAATTGTTGCAGAGGGGTTGGGGGAGCCAATAAGGTGGGAGTGGGTGAGATGGGTGTGACCAATTCTAAGACGGGTAATATGAACGTTGTCAATACAAGAGAGGTTGTTGATGGTGGCTTTGATTGGAATTGTGGGCTGGATGACATGGAGTTTGTTATCAATTTGGGACTTCCATGAGGTTTGCCAGCGGTCCCGAACAAGGGAAGCGATAAGCGGTTTGATGTCAGAAAGGGTTTTGTGAAAAAAGGCAGGGAGGAGGGTGAGGGCGAGCTTAGCGGCTGCTTCAGCCAACATGGCTGGGTATCCAGAAGAAAAGAATACTTTTCCTGCAGAGGGTGGGAGAAAGGAGTTTGCAGAGGAGGAGGTGGCATGTGAGGTTATCCCATTTAAGATTGAGTAAAGAAGTAAGAACAGCCTTTGAGTCGGAGAAAATAACAAAGTGGCTGAGCGGGGAGTACTCAATAAAGTTGAGGGCAAGGAGAATGGCCTTAGCCTCGGCTGAAAAGATGGATGAGTAGTCGGGAAGTCTGCTACTGAGGGTGATGTCTTGGATGACCGCAGCAGCAGCTGTCTTGTTGCCCTCCTTGGACCCATCAGTATAGATGGAGGTGTAATTTGAGAGTTGGTCTTTGACTAGGTTGTGGAGATTGATGAAGAGGTTAGGATGGGTTTGAGCTTTGTGATGAGTGGAGAGGCCCAGGTGGACAGAAGGGAGGGGGGTAGCCCAAGGAGGAAAAGTGGGCAAGGAGAAGGTGCTGAGAGTGGTGGGGTTGATGCCGGGATGGAAGAGGTCTGATTTAATGCGTAAGCTGAAGGGAGGGGATAGGGTTTTAGTCCTATCAAAGAGGGTGGAGAAATTGGGGTACCTAATGAGGTTGTAAACAGGGTTCTGGGTGTTGGTGAGGACCCTAAAAACATAGGATAGGCTAAGCTTTCTACATCTAAGTAGAAAGGGGGATTTGTTGGCTTCAACATGAAGGCTGGTGATTGGGGAGGTCCTGTAAGCACCTAGACAAAGCCTGAGGGATTCATTTTGGATGGTCTTGATGTGGTTGAGGTACGAGTTGTGAGCGACACAGTAGACAATATTGCTGTAGTCAAGCTTGGCACAAATGGTGAGCCTGAAAATTTTGAGAAGAGCAAAGCCGTTTGCACCCCAAGTGGTGTTGGAGAGGAGTCTGAGGATGTTGAGGGAGCTGTTGCATTTCAGTTTCAGGTTGGTGATGTGTTGCTTGTAGGTAAGCTTAGGGTCTAGAGTTAGACCCAGGAACTTTGTGTGTTCAACTTTAGGGATGCGATTACCATTGAGCACAAAGTTCGGGTTAGGGTGGAGGTTATTGAAATGACAAAAGTGCATGCAGACTGTCTTGTCTTTGGAGAATTTAAAACCGTTTTTGTTGCTCCAGTCTTGCAGCAGGTCGAGGCTGGTTTGGAGCCTACTTTCAACAATAGGAAAGCTAGGGGAGGAGTGGAAGATGGTGAAGTCATCCACATATAAGGTACGTTTGATGTTGGGGCAAAGGTTATCCGCGATGTCATTGATGCTCAGGTTGAAGAGAGTGGGAGAGAGGATGCTGCCTTGGGGGATGCCCTCTTCTTGGGGGTACGGGTTGAAGAGGGTGTGGCCAATACGAAGTTGGAACCGCCTGGATGAGAGGAAGTTTTGAATAAAGATGGGGAGATGGCCTCTGAGGCCGATGGTGTGAAGTTTGCGGGTAATACCGTATTTCCAAGTAGTGTCGAAAGCTTTCTCAAGGTCAAAAAATATGGCAATGAGGTGTTCCTTTATTGCAAAGGATTCCCGAAAAGCGGTGTCGAGCGTAATTAACTGGTCTAGGTTATTGCGACATTTTCGGAAGCCGCTTTGGTCAGGGGAGAGGATTCTGTTGGTCGCAAGAAACCAGTTTAGTCTCTGATTAATGATTCTTTCCATAATTTTACAGAGACAGCAAGTGAGGGCGATGGGGCAGTAGCTGGAGGGGTCGGTACCGTCTTTCCCCGGTTTAAGGACGGGGATGACAATAGCTGTCCTCAATATAAGGGGAAAGGAGTGTGAGGTCCAAATGTTGTTGAAGATTGTGAGTAGGGTAGTGGTGGCCTTGATGGGGAGGTGTTTTAGGAACTGGTAGGGGATGTTATCTGGACCCCTGGAGGTACAGCCAGGGTCTTGGATGTCTAGGTTTAATTCAGAAAGGGTGAGAGGGGCGTTGTAGCTTTCGGAGTTGTCGGAAGGAAAAGTGATTCTCAGGGCTTCATCAGAAGCTTTTTTGGTTTTGAAGGCATTGGAGTAGTTGGTCGAGGATAAGATGTTGCTGAAAGTGGCGGCGAGGTGGTTAACGATGTCCTTTTTTGCGGTGAGAAGGTCACCATTCTAAAAGAGATGGGAGATGGAAGATTTGCCCATTCTGCCGTGGAAGCTGTTAACCATTCTCCAAATCTTCTTAGTGGGGGTGTTGGTGGTGAGAGAAGAGATGAAGTTGTTCCAAGTGTTAGTTTTACTGTCCTTGATAGTGCGTCTGGCCTTGGCACTGCTGATGCGAAAGAGGTTGAGGTTATGGGTGGTCGGGTTAGTTTTGAAGTTCCTGAGGGCTCTTTTCCTGTTCTTGATGGCGGTTTTGCAGTCATCAGAAAACCAGGGGTTGGGGGGATGATTTGGGGGTTTGAAGGTTTTGGGAATTGAGCAGGTGGCGATGTTGATAAGGATATTACTGAAGTTTGACATGGGTTCCTCATCCTCAAGAATATGGGGGGAGAGGTGTGAGTCACAGAGGGTTTCGAAAAGGGGCCAGTCAGCCTTCTCCAGGTTCCAATTTGGGGTGTGGTCAGTGGGGGTTTGAAGGTTGGAGTGTATAAGAAGAGGGTAGTGATCACAGAGGTCAGCAGTGACTCTCCAGCTAAAATCAGGGAGGAGGTTGGGGGAACAGATAGACAGGTCAATACAGGTAGGGGAACCTGTGGCAGGGTAAAGGTAGGTCGGGAGTTAGTGTTGAGCACCGAGAGGCTGTGTTGACGAAGAGTGTTCTCGATGAGCTTGCCTCTGGGGGTGGTGGTAACAGAGCCCGACAGAGGGTTGTGAGCGTTGAAGTCACCAAGAAGGATGAAGGGGGAGGGGAGCTGAGAGATGAGGATAAGTCTGTTGAGAATTGCCAAAATGTTGCTGCTGACTGGGAGTATAAACCAGAAAAGCAAAAGATGGGAGCCAAGACAGATGGACTATATCTCACCTTGTATCACTATCACATTGAAGGTACACGTTGCTCTATTGTCCCTCGGATCTGCGAATACGTACTGGACAATAGTGGTGCCCAATGAAAATTGGGAATTGGAAGTATGACTTTGGGATACCAGATTGACTGTTCCAGAGTTGTCGGTGGCAGTTGGTTCCTCCCATGAAACTAGTGTAGAGGTGCCAGGTATAGTGAGTTGTATATCTTCAGGGCAATTTGCAACAATAGGAGGAAATATATCAGCTGTAAACATAAAAAATACCAATTCAGTCAGAACACTTGGAAGTGTGAAAAATGTCCAGCCTATTGAATGTAATGGGAATGACAATAATTTGCAAATGCACCTTTGCATGTTGCAAGAAAAAATATTAGTTTATTTCTCCTACAGTATTATCACATACCATATGTAAGCGAGCTTACTTTCTCCAACATTAATGTTTGAAGAGTGGCCCTCCATAATAGGCAATTAAAAAAAAACATCTTGAATTATTTTACCAAAATAATGGAAGCTTGCATAATTCCTTTGAGTTCATTTTAACTTGACAATACAATAGCTCATGAAAATTGGAAAATCGACAGCAAACATCTCCAAGTTTGTGTTCAATTTAGCCTATAAATCCCATTGTTATAACCATTACTTGTCCTCTATTACATACAAATTGCAATTCTGTTTTCTCCAGGTTCATAGAAACATTTGAATTACGTAAATTCAGGAAGTTCCATTCTTATAATCAGTGCTCAGTTGCCCTCTATTATACAACATTTACAATAATTGAATTTTCCGCCAGCTTCACCAATCAAAACATCTCAATTCTATAATACACAAAAAATATTAAAATTGCAAGCCTGGATAAGAAAATGTCTCCTCTGTTGTAATAAACAAATGCAAATAAACATATTTGTTGACAAAAGCTACCTCAACAAAAGCAAAATGATTTGGTCACTTGGGTCTAGAAATTTCAAATTATGAAAAAGTAACACTGTCTTCTTTTATACATTCAATAATTTATTCTGCAATACACCCTGATAAAAACACAGCATGTTCCATATTGGGACAGTCCAACATTTATAGTACATTCTGGCAATATCTTTGCAAGTCCAGAACCTGCTACAGTTAATGTTACACCTAAAGATAAGAATAAGAAACATGAGCACAAGCAAAGTAATGCATTTTTGTTTTGTTGTTTATAGAAAAAGTGGGAAGTGAAAAAGGAGTATTAACCAAATGCAGTGCAAAGTAAGAAAATATCTGGTACATAGGGAATAATATAAAAGAACAGAAAAGTCTTTAACAAAATTCCATGTGCAGCAAATGATCAAGATAATAAGTAAGAGGAACAAAAGCAAAGTACTCTAATGTATGTTTTAGAAGCCACACAAAGAGTAAACCAAAAGAAGGGAACAGAAAAAAAAGATCTGATACATGGGGAGTTGTTATAGACCTTTTCAAACCGAGTTTAGCCGAACGTGATTACTTCAGTACTTCGATCAATAAAATGCTGGGGGAACTTTTCTTTTGTTTCCCAACCAATCAGGTGCAGGTTTTAGGGGGAAAATGTAGGTAACAATCGCGCGTATTTCCTTCATGCCTAACGCACGTATGATACGTGCGCTTGCAAACATTTTTTTTCATACGCTTGGTCCCATACCGTGCGTAAATTGTGCAGACGCTCAAGATTCCTCCAGTATTTTATTGGTCAATAAAAAATCCTCCTGTATACGATTGATCCATTATGGACACGTGAATCTCGGCCATGTGACATTATTTAAATTAGTTATCCGGAAATTGCTGATTCAGATTTGAAAAGGTCTATATATAGAACAGAAACAGCCTCAGGAGTACGCATATGGGTTAAATGATCCACGATAAGAATAAGAAACAGAAAATTAAAGCAAATAGTCTGTCTAGGATGAGACCGGGAACAGGGATATTAGCCCAAGCATGTCTTACTTTGTGCCACCGTCACTGTGAAAGCACACGTAGCTCTATTGTCACTGGGATCCCTGAATACATACAGGACAGGCGTCATGCCCATAAAAAATTCCGAATTGGGTGCATGACTTCTGGATACCAAAGTGGCAGTTCCAGAATTATCAGTGGCGAATGGCTCAGCCCACAGAACCATTAAGGATGTGCCAGGTATAGTGAGTTGTATATCTTGTGGGCAGTCCATAATGATTGGTGCGATTGTGTCAACTGCAATAAAGAAATATCCCAAGTCAAGAGCATAGGATCTCACTGGGGCACGACTTGCCACATATCCCATAAGTATAAAATATATATTCTTCACTGGGAAAGGGGAGAAAATTAAGACCCATATACTCCAATTTGTGAAACTTAAGTTCAAGCAACCTACATACTGTACTTCACAACTTTTGGGTTTAGGCCCAAAGGTTTGTGCATCCTGTGCACCCCTGATTTAATGCAACCACATTCCTACCATGAAATAGATGTTATAACCACTCCAAAGGTTGTTATATCATGCAGGGCCAAACATGAAATATAAATTTGTATGTGAGCAATTTAATAAAAATTCCTAATAATACCACTTTGACCCTCCCACACTGAATGCAGGAATATTTTTACACATTAAGAATTTTTGGCCCTTAGACCCCTCCGTCCCGACACCCCCAATTTTCTCAAAATCAGGGGTAATCCACATCATTTAACCCGAGAGATTCTTCACAATTCATTGACTAGCATCCAGGTATTGTTATACCATACACAACACAGGGGTAATCTATACCTTCTTAACTGACAACATCTTCATAGTCTATTCACAGTTCACTTGTTAGCAACCAGCTACTGTTACACTGTCTGTACACAATAGGTCATTCATCTTGGGCTCAAGACACATAACTGCTGTTCAGTTATACGAATCAGATTAGTCCTTGGCAGAGCCTAAATAAAAATAGACATTATATGCTTGGGAGGACTTTGTGCAAAACCCATGAATGATTGACGGACCATTCCTCATAAGGATGGTTATTTCATCATGATAGAAAGCAGTAACAATTCACCGGAAATCTCACCTTGAAATACTGTCACGCTAAACGTACAAGTTGCTATATTGTTACTGGGATCACTGAACATATACTGGACAACTGTGGTGCCCACTGGAAATTGGGAATCGGGTGCATTGCTTCTGAATATGAGTATGGCAGGTCCAGAATTATCAGTGGCAGTTGGTTCCGCCCATGAAACACCTACTGAATCGTTAGGTGTATTTACGAATATATCTGCTGGGCAGTTTTCTATGACTGGTAAGATCACATCAACTGTGAATAAAAATCATCAAATCAAACATGAACTTTGGTACTATTCCATCTCTCAACTGCTCTTTGAAATGTCCTTTACCAGGGTCATCCCCCCCCCCCCCACCCCCTTCAATAATCCTGAAAGCACACATTATCAAATAGGTCTTCTCAGATCTTTGCAGACAGGCAATTTGCCAACATATGTCATGCCGCCAATCTGATTTCATGGTAGAACTCTGTGATTGTTTTAGAGAGGGTAAGGGGGACTCTGTGGATGGCACAGAGAGGACCCGGAGGACCATCTGAAGTATTCATTAAATGTTGAAAGATGGATGGTGCTCTAAGATGGAGGGATGGACAAAAACTCTCTAAAACCACATCCATACAGATATAAATCACATCCACTGTAACAAATTCCTACAAATGTTTTAAGTGCTTTATTCCACAAGTGACAATACCAACACTGCTGGTTAATGTAAGAAATTGCAATTTAAAATTAATAATGACGCTGAGCATAAATGCAGGACAAATATCTGGAGAATGCGTAATCACTGCAGAATGATGTGATGATGCAACTAAAGATATGATTTCAAGTTATAAAACAACTTATATGAAACTTACATGGATGGTACAAAAGGAGAATGCCTCACAATGACAAACACAGATGAATGCACAGCTGCACATCACACTACTACAAGCAACAACAAATGTAAGAATGCTTTAGTCCAAAGATCCCCAAGACCAACACTAATGAAAGTCAGAAATCAAGAAACGAAATTGATGATATCAGAGAAACTACATTAAGAATTTTTGGCCCTTAGACCCCTCCAACCCGACACCCCCGATTTCTCAAAATCAGGAGTAATCCACACCATTCAACCCAAGAGACTCTTCACAATTCATTGACTAGCATCCAGCTATTGTTACACCATACACAACACATGGGTAATCTATACCTTCTTATCTGATAAAATCTTCATAGTCTATTCACAATTCACTTGTTAGCAACCAGCTACTGTTTCACTGTACACAATAGGTCATTCATCTGGGGCTCAAGACACATAACTGCTGTTCAGTGATGCAAATCAGATTAGTCCTTGGTGGAGCCTAAATAAAAATATACATTATATGCTTAGGAGGACTTTGTGCAAAACCCATGAATGATTGATGGACGATTCCTCGTAAGGATGGTTATTTCATCATGTCACCCAAAGTAAAAGAACGATTCCGATGGCATTCACCGAAAATATGCATGGTAAGAATGAAAACTGCATATATGGTTTAAACACTATGGCAGTCTGTGGTTCTAGGCTAAGATAAGAAAACAAACAGAAGAAAACTAAGAGCAATGATACAGCAGGCCTTAACCAACCAGATAAAATGTAAGAAATATATCACTGCAAAGGCACAAGACTAGAACTACTGCATATAAATGAGAAGAATGGAAGGTAATAGATGGATAAATTGAGGTAACACTACAGCTTCAGTGTTTCCAGTTACATCACTCTAAACTACAGAAATTGTTTAATATTTTTATCAAATCAATTGGACAGTACTTGTTCAATTTAGCATTTTTAGTAATTTTAGGTGTACTAACTAACTGCACAGGCATTCTCATCATTTTCAATGATTTCATTCGAAAAAGAAATTTTATTGATAAGTGATTGGAATTTTTACCATCTGAAAATATTTTTCAAGTGTCAAATCAAACTCAAATTTACTTTGAATCTGACATACCTAATTGATCTAAGTCACAACATTTGTAGTAAAGATAGTGCAACCATCGACCTGACATTTCAATAACAACTCCTTGTCAGGTCAGTAAGAGGAACAGTATTCTATAAGAACTGCAAGTATGTACTGCATCAAATGTGGAAGTCAAGAAAGTCAGAAATATAGAAAATGTGCTTAAAGACTGCAACTACTGCATGACAGACAGAAGTCAAGAAAAGCAGAAACGTAAGGTGCAAACGGCTACAACTAATGCATGACAGACAGAAGACAAGAAAAGCAGAAATGTAAGGTGCAAACAGTTACAACTAATGCATGACAGACAGAAGTCAAGAAAAGCAGAAACGTAAGGTGCTAAAGACTGCAACTACTGCATGACAGTTTGAAGTCAAGAAATGCAGAACAACTAATGCATGACAGGTATAAGTTTTAAAAAAAAACAGAAATGTAAGGTGCTAACAAATACAACTAATGCATGACAGATAGAAGTCAAGAAAAGCATTAGGTGCAAACAATTATAGCCACTGCATGACAGGTAGATGTCAACAAATGCAGAACAACTATGCATGACAGGTAGGAGTTTAAAGAAAACTCAGAAATGTAAGGTGCTAACAGTTACAACTACTATATGATAGGATGGAACAATGAACCTCAGATATCTAAAGTAATGCACTACTTTAGAAGGGCTTTGGAGTGGTTTACGTCTTACTTGAAGGATCACAAACAAGCTGCTAGTGTAAACACAACCCTATCAGATCCGATTCAACTACATTATGGCGTTCCACAAGGATCGGTCGCTGGTCCCGTTATGTTCACAATGTACAGTGCTCCAATTGAAGATATAATAGAGTCAAACGGAATTCAGTGTATGTCATACGCTGACGACACGCAGTTGTACATCCCTATGAAACCATCCGATAGAAACACTTGTATTGCCAAATTGGAAAAAACGTCTTGTTGACATAAAAGCTTGGTCCATTAGCAATAAACTTAAACTGAACGATAGCAAGACGGAGATTCTTCATATCACGTCGCGCAATGTCAAATCAAGCAATATTGCTGGCATTCAAGTAAATGGAACTGTAGTAGAACCTGTGCAATCAGCTCGCAATCTCGGTGTCATTTTTGACAAGCAGCTGTGCATGACACAACACTTTAACAACATTTGCAAGAACGCCACACACGCAATCAGATGCATTGGTCGAATCAGACACTATCTTGATAATGACACTACCGAGAAACTAGTACATGCTTATGTGACTTCTAGGTTGGATCAGTGTAATTTCCTTTTATATGGATTGCCTGATATCGAGATCATGAAATTGCAACGAGTCCAACATACCGCCGCCCGACTTGTAACACGCTCGAAAAAGCACGAGAGTATTTCCGAGATTCTGCGAAGACTCCATTGGTTGACCATTCGTCAGAGGATTTCCTTCAAGATTAATCTACTCACCTACAAAGCGCTTGACGCATTGACACCATCATACATATCAGATCTTGTTACACAATATGCCCCATCGCGGTCCTTACGTTCTTCGTCGCAAAACCTTATCAAGCCCCCTACATGTCGTTCTCGCACTTCTTATGGAAGACGTTCTTTCATGAAAGCGGCTCACACCGAATGGAACAAACTGCCTTTGCATGTTAAACTTGCGTCTTCAATAATTGTCTTCAAATCAAAACTTAAGACTTTTCTTTTTACACAATGACCGTAGATCTATATTTTTGTATTCTGTATATACCATAATCATTTTTACTCTTTTACACCTATTTCTACATAATTGTTTTTTAAATCTGCATTTCCATTTTAAATTTGCATTCCATTTTAAATATGCATCTTAATTTTAATGTTCGGTACTTTGTAACTTATGAATTTTAAGTTTTTTTGTTTTTTCTCTTCCATTTTTATTGTATTGTACAGCGCTTTGAGATTCTTCTGAGTTAAAGGCGCTTTATAAGCACCAGCTATTATTATTATTATTAATATTTAGCAAAAGCTGAAATTACAAAAGCCTTCATAATACTAGAATTGGAACTTGGAAGACCAAAATTGGTGCTATTCTACCAATAGGGTGCAAAAGCTCTCACCTAGAGTCACAAGAACATTGAAGGAGCATGTTGCTGTATTCCCGCTGGGGTCGACAAAGACATACTCGACTCTTGTTGTGCCAAGTGGAAAGTCAGTGTTGGGTCCATGGGTTCTTGACTGCCTTGTGACCGTTCCTGAATCATCAGTCGCAGATGGCTCTACCCAATCAACAGTTGCAGTGGCGCTGGCAGTAGTAAGTGATATATCTTGAGGACAATTTGAGATAACTGGGGACATCAGGTCCTCTGTGTGCAGACAAGGATGAAAGAAAATGAATGGCATGTAAAACAGCATAATGTATAACATAACAATACAACAAGTATACTCTAAGATACTAATATTCACAACATCGAAAAAGGTCTGGTGATATGTACCAGTTTTTACATACATCAAAAAACATTCAACGAAAATGCCCTTAAGTCTTTGAAAAAGCTTGTGAAAGTTTTGACTTATGATCATTCAAAGTTTCAAGATTTTAGAATTCAGGCAAACTTTGTGATGTCATCAGATGAACACAACTAAGTAATTCATTCAAATGTATTCTTCAGTTGTATAACCAGTTATAAACTTTTATTTCTTCTTTGCTGTTTATGTGTTGCCCTAGGAGTATAACCAAGTGTTAAAATATCCAGATAGAATCAGATATTGACCTTCAAAATATATTTTAGAGAAGATTAAAAAACAAAGGATTTACACAAACAATCGAAAATGTGTTTATTATCTGTTTATGTCACAAATTATTGCAAAATATGGCAAAAAAACTTTAAATGCTGTAAAATGGTTCATTTTTAACTGAATTTCATAAATGTTTTGCTGTATTCATTCTGGTTCATTCTATATTTTGAAGTGGAAAGAAAATAAACCTGGAAACAAGACGCTGACTTGCAAAATTGCATGTAATATAATGTCATTTCTGATTAAAATACACACATATTTCTAAGCAAAACAACACCTTTTGGTCAAGCAGTTGTAGATGTACTATATATTGAAGTTTATAATACAGCAGTAAATTTATCCAGTCGCAAAAGCATCAATTTATTTCAGAGATGTACACCAATCTCACGAACTCAAAAAAAGCATCAATTTATTTTAGAGGTAAACACCAATCTCACGAACTTAAAATAAGCCTTGATTTATTTTAGAGGTGAACACCAATCTTACGAACTCAAAACAAGCATCAATATATTTCAGAAGTGAACATCAATCTCAAGAACTCAAAGCAAGCATCAATTTATTTCAGAGGTGAACACTAATCTCACGAACTGTAAACAAGCATTAATTTTTTTTCAGAATGAACACCAATCTCACAAACTGAAAACAAGCACCAATTTATTTCAGAGGTGAGCACCAATCTCACGAACTCAAAATAAGCATCAATTTATTTCAGAGGTGAACACCAATCTCACAAACTCAGAATAAGCATCAATTTATTTCAGAGGTGAACACCAATTTCACAAACTAAAAACAAGCATCAATTTATTTCAGAGGTAAACACTAATCCCACAAACTCAAAACAAGCATTAAATTATTTCGGAGGTGAACACCAATCTCACAAACTCAAAACAAGCATCAATTTATTTCAGAGGTGAACACCAATCTCACAAACTCAAAATAAGCATCAATCTATTATAGGTTGAACACCAATCTCACAGAGTCAAAACAAGCAACAATTATTTCAGAGGTGAACACCAATCTCACGAACTCAAAACAAGCATCATTTTATTTCAGAGGTAAAAACAAATCTCACGAACTCAAAACATGCATCAATTTATTTCAGTGAACATCAATCTCACCAATTAAAAACAAGCATCAATTTATTTCAGAGGTCAGAGGTGAACACTAATCTCACAAACTCAAAACAAACATCAGTTTATTTCAGAGGTGAGCACCAATCTCACAAACTTAAAACAAGCATCAATTTATTTCAGAGGTGCACACTAATCTCACAAACTCAAAACAAGCATTATTTTTTTTTCTTTTCAGAATGAACACCAATCTCACAAACTCAACATAAGCATCCATTTATTTGAGAGGTGAACACCAATCTCAGGAACTCAAAATAAGCATCACTTTATTTCAGAGGTAAACACCAATCTCACAAACTCAAAACAAGCATCAATTTCTTTCAAAGGTGAACACCAATCTCACAAACTCAAAACAAGCATCAATTTATTTCAGAGGTGAACACTAATCTCATGAACTTAAAATAAGCATCATTTTATTTCAAAGGTAAAAACCAATCTCACGAACTCAAAAAAAGCATTAATTTATTTCAGAGGTGAAAATCAATCTCACAAACTTAAAACGAGCATCAATTTATTTCAGAAGTCAGAGGTGAACACTAATCTCACAAACTCAAAACAAACATCAGTTAATTTCAGAGGTGAGCACCAATCTCACAAACTTAAAACAAGCATCAATTTATTTCAGAGGTGCACAATAATCTCACAAACTCAAAACAAGCATTATTTTTTTTTCTCAGAATGAACATGAATCTCACAAACTCAAAACAAGCATCAATTTATTTCAGAGGTGAACACCAATCTCACGAACTCAAAATAAGCATCAATTTATTTCAGAGGTAAACACTAATCTCACGAACTCAAAACAAGCATCATTTTATTTCAAAGGTGAACACCAATCTCACTAACTTAAAACAAGCATCATTTTTTTCCAGAGGTGAACACCAATCTCAAAAACTAAAAAAAAGAATCAATTCATTTCAGCTTTTCCCAGTCCACAGCCTTGTGTCAATTGTAGTACTTTACTATGTATCACCAGAGATCTGTTCCCAAATAAGAGATCCCTGTTATCACTAAAAAAATCAGTTTTGCATTTTTTTTTCTCAAAATAAATATTTATCTGCAAAAGTTTTTTTAATCCTATAAAACAATACTGTCTTTTTCTACCCACACCATTTATTTGCTTTTTTTTAGTTTCAAAACTTCTTCATTTCATAATATAATTATATTTGTTCATTTTTACTGAACAAAGCACCTTTCACCACATCCCAATGACAATATTGGTATTCACCTCCCTCTCTTATATTTGTATATTGATTGAATTTGGTGATTGTTTGACCTACAATGACGGTGCTATCAAATTAATGAAAAGGACCAGAAAAAGTCATTTATAATTGTTGTGGTTTATTTGCGGTAGTTTGGTTTAAATGATCAATAGTACAAAACCAAATGAATTACAACAGTGACAATTGTAGTAAAGATAGTCCTACCATCGACCTGACATTTCAATAACAACTTCTTGTCAGGTCAGTAAGAGGAACAGTATTCTATAAGAACTGCAAGTATGTACTGCATCAAATGTGGAAGTCAAGAAAGTCAGAAATATAAGGTGCTTAAAGACTGCAACTACTGCATGACAGACAGAAGTCAAGAAAGGCAGAAATGTAAGGTGCAAACGGTTACAACTAATGCATGACAGACAGAAGTCAAGAAATGCAGAAATGTAAGGTGCAAACAATTACAACTAATGCATGACAGACAGAAATCAAGGAAAGCAGAAACGTAAGGCGCAAACAATTACAACTACTGCATGACAGACAGAAGTCAAGGAAAGCAGAAACGTAAGGTGCTAAAGACTGCAATTACTGCATGACAGACAGAAGTCAAGATATGCAGAAACGTAAGGTGCAAATGCTTACAACTAAATGCATGACAGACAGAAGTCAAGAAATGCAGAAATGTAAGGTGCAAACAATTACAACTAATGCATGACAGACAGAAGTCAAGGAAAGCAGAAACGTAAGGTGCTAAAGACTGCAATTACTGCATGACAGACAGAAGTCAAGATATGCAGAAACGTAAGGTGCAATTGCTTACAACTAATGCATGACAGACAGAAGTCAAGAAAAGCAGAAATGTAAGGTGCAAAAATTACAACTAATGCATGACAGACAGAAGTCAAGAAAAGCAGAAACGTAAGGTGCAAACGGTTACAACTAATGCATGACAGACAGAAGTCAAGAAAAGCATTAGGTGCAAAGAGTTATAGCTACTGCATAACAGATAGATGTCAAAAAATGCAGAACAACTATGCATGACAAGTAGAAATTTAAAAAAAACTCAGAAATGTAAGGTGCTAACAGTTACAACTACTATATGATAGGATGGAACAATGAACCTCAAATATCTAAAGTTCTGCACTACTTTAGCAAAAGCTGAAATTACAGAAGCCTTTATAATACTACCACGGGAACTTGAAGACCAAAATTGGTGCTATTCTACCAATAGGGTGCAAAAGCTCTCACCTAGAGTCACAAGAACATTGAAGAAGCATGTTGCTGTATTCCCGCTGGGGTCGACAAAGACATACTCGACTCTTGTTGTGCCAAGTGGAAAGTCAGTGTTGGGTACATGGGTTCTTGACTGCCTTGTGACCGTTCCTGAATCATCAGTTGCAGATGGCTCTACCCAATTAACAGTTGCAGTGGCGCTGGCAGTAGTTAGTGATATATCTTGAGGACAATTTGAGATAACTGGGGACATCAGGTCCTCTGTGTGCAGACAAGGATGAAAGAAAATGAATGGCATGTAAAACAGCATGATATATAAAACATAACAATACAACAAGTATACTCTAAGATACTAATATTCACAACATCTGAAAAGGTCTGGTGATATGTACCAGTTTTTTAAATACATTAAAAAACAATTAATGAAAATGCCCTTAAGTCTTTGAAAAAGCTTGTGAAAGTTTTGACTTATGATCATTCAAAGTTTCAAGATTTTAGAAATCAGGCCAACTTTGCGATGTCATCAGATGAACACAACTAAGTAATTCATTCAAATGTATTCTTCAGTTTTATAATCAGTTATAAGTTTTATTTCTTCTTTGCTGTTTATGTGTTGCCCTAGGAGTATAACCAAGTATTAAGATATCCAGATAGAATCAGATATTGACCTTCAAAATATATTTTAGAGAAGATTGAAAAACAAAGGATTTACACAAACAATTGAAAATGTGTTCATCTGTCTATGTCACAAATTATTGCAAAATATGGCAAAAAAACTTAAAATGCTGTAAAATTGTTCATTTTTAACTGAATTTGATGAATGTTTTGCTGTATTCATTCTGGTTTATTCTATATTTTGAAGTGAAAAGAAAATAAACCTGGAAACAAGCGCTGATTTGCAAAATTGTATGTAATATAATGCCATATTTAATGAAAATTCACACATATTTGTAAGCAAAACAACACCTTTTTGTCGAAATAGCATATCGTTCATTTCTTGCTTCAAATTTTCAGTCCTTTCCCCCACAACAACATCCATGTTTGAGGGCATGACTTTAAAATTGTCCTAGAAGTAATTAAGAAACCTGCCACTTAATAGTCGGTGACTGTACATATCAATAACCACGCTACCTTTCCTTTGTATACAAACATTGGGGCTTAATGTGAAGGGCCAGGTTTGATGGCTAGAGTAACTACGGGGCCAGACCATCTGTGTAATCGCAGGGCAAAGGATTCATTCTTATGTTGAAAGGTTGTTTTCTCTATGAGTTATCATCTCTTTGATGGGTATGAGTGCAATAAACTCAAACTTTATAGCCTAAAAAATTCATCATAAACAAACAAAAACAAACATATTCCCGTCAAGTTTCATTTTCATATTGACGGTAGAGGACTATAGAAACAATTTAGTGATAAAATGTTTATATCTTATTTTGTTTAAAGGCTACGGCTACACACTGAACACGACGTGGAGAGCGATTTTTTAGATAATCATACAGGAAACAAATATTATAAGATACTTTGACTTTTTGCTTACACATGATGAAATTTACAATTAAGGCTTTCTAATGATATTAAAAATTTGTTAGAAATGCTTTTTTGTTCAAACTGTGAAGAAATTCACTTTGATGGGGCACAATTTTCTGTTGCGACACGAATTTTGCTTTAATGGGCGTAGAAAGGCCCTTTCAATCAATTCTTAGTTATCATCTGAATAGCCATGCGATGATGATGCTTTTCTGAAAACAAGAAGTTGATGTTTCTTTTTCTTTGTTTTATTCAATTTTGTTTAGGGAATCGTTCTCAGCGTCGCGTTCAGTGTGTAACAGCCTTTAGAGTTATTGCGTTTCATCACTGTGATGAAAAGATGACTTTGCAGTGAACAGTGTAATGTCATACTTACAGCTCCATGTCAATTCATGTATTTCTATCAAATGAACATTTATTTTCTGTTACATAGAGTGTAAGGTACATGAGCAGATAGGCAAAGTATATTCTTGTAATGTGTATGTGTGTGTTACAACCCATCTCAATAATTAACAAAACAAAATGTTTCCAATAGTGTCACATGGTGGACGAGGGTTCGCACTGCGGACCTTCTTCTAGATACAAATGAAAAACAGGAGGCCTGAATTGAAGTATCTCAAACTTATATTAAACTTATATTATGACGAACTTCAAAAGACATTTAGCAGATATACATACATGTATACAAATATGTGAATGAAAAACCAAACATGAATCACGAAAAAACTTAAATTATACCTGTATGTTCTACCCCTTGTGCTTCTGATTGTTGCACAATACCGGCATATCAGCTGGGTCTCCAAAACCGGAACAGCAATGTTACTCTAGTCGTGCAAATTGACTTTATGCGACCTTGTTTTCATTATCATGCTTCTAGTTCCTGGGACTATTTGTTGCTGACCAAAGCATCCAGACTATAACAATGGAACCTTGCACCAACACCAACTCCAACACTACCCACTGTGACCAACTCCAACACCACCCACCATGACCAACTCCAACACCACCCACCGTGACCAACTCCAACACCACCCACCATGACTAACTCCAACACCCACACCAACTTCAACACCCACACCAACACCAACACCAACCCCAACACCAGGCCTATACAAGATGATAGTTATCATTCTTGCCTCCCTTGGTATGCCTCTCCAAGTAATCTAAATCCTCCCGTCTGTTATCCAGTTCCAGTCCCCTGAGTTCTCAACTCCACTGGCCTATCACTACAGGTTTAACGGATTTGTTGTGAAACGAAACGACTGTTTTGGCCCTCAAGACCCTCCTTAATCGGGCGATCCTTTACAGGCTCTGCCCTCCCAAATACTCGTTTAAATTTACTCAATTTTTCCAGTTACACAAAAGCTGGTTGATGACTAAATTAGCATAAAGCACTGTCTTTGATAGTGTCAAGGAATCCATCACGATCTAATCCTACCTCTTACAGTCTTAAAGTTACATAATGAGCTATGCTCTACGGATTGTCAACTTCTTCAAATCGATCTTCGCCCTCTTGATTATTTACACCCAAATTTAGATCTGGGACAAATAGTTTAGAAAGACAAATAATATTCAAATACATATATTGTTTTAAATCTGCAATTATGACATCACACTGTGTACTGCAAGGTCACTTTTTAACACTGGTGAAATCTTTGAAATGTAGCAACTCCGAAAAGGAATAAAATGGACTTAACACCAATTTGGTCTTTTAATAGTCATCTATCACAAAAATGAAAATAAAAATCCACAGGAATATCCCTTTAATGTTTGTTCATGTACAGGCTTGTTTCATTTATAGAAAAGTCACAGCATGATGAATAATACATTTTCAGTCTATTGCACACAAACTCACCAGTGTGTTTATAATTCACCGATGACATTATTTTTTTTAAACCAATTGAATCTTCAGCCCCACATTACACACCTGCCCTGGACCATGTTCTTATCCTATCCACAATACCTGGTTCTTTACAATATTAGTTACATTGTGTGCATATAGCTGATTGGGAGTGTAATAACTGATGCAAAAAATCACTGAATCATGGGTGGTGGGTTTATTAATTGCTTCTACCAGTCTAAAAGTAATACCCGCCAAAATGAAGCTTGTTGCGGGTGAAAAGACTGAAAATTTGTAGGGAGGATTGGACATAATGGGAATATTCCCTAAAAAATTGTGGTGATCTAGCTGTTCCTGTTTCCTAAATATCAAGCTTGCCTGCTTAAACACAGATCAAACAAAGCAAGCAATACATATGGGTGTCTTACCTGGAAGTACAACAACATTAAAGGAGCACTGAACACTGTTGCCACTGGGGTCAGCAAAGTTGTATACAACAACTGTTGTTTCAAGTTCAAATTGATCGCCTGGTTTGAAATTGCTGGATGTTGTAATACTGCCGGAATTATCTGTAGCCGTGGGTGGTATCCAATTAACAATTGCAGATGTTCCTGTAGTTCTGACTGTGATAGCACCTGGGCAGTTGAGAACTACCGGAGGCTCTGTGTCTGCACCTGAACATTTGAAAGAAACAATGAAGGATGATACGACTTGATATTTATATTTCAAATAATATTCACTCCATTTAAATCTCTACTTTTCAATTTTTGATTTACAAGCAACATTACGATCCTAGGGCTGCATTAAAAATGTGTCCTAAACACCTGATTGTAACAGAAAACTGGTCAGGTGATCACATTACGTACCCGCCTTCGGATTTGCATTACTTGCTTACTCACGCATTACATGTAGGACACAGTTTCCAAACTCAGCAACACAATTCATGCATAAGTGATTAAACTAACATGAATGATTGTTAGGCATGAAATCGTGTCTGAAAATTATCCTGCTATGCTTGAAAGTTGATATTACTTTTGTGGGTTTTTCCAATTAGTTTGTTTGTTTGTTTGTTTGATGAGGTCTTAACGGCACCACGACAACGAGGGTCAAATTGTGCCTCAGAGGTCAGATCATTCTAGAGGTAGGAAGGAAAGAAAATGGGGGAAAATGAGAGAAATTCAAGAACAAAAAGTCAGAAAGTTGTGATCGAGAGAGGAGGTGCATGGGTCAAACAAAAACAAAGTAGAAAGGGGGTGGAAGAGGAGAATTAAATATGGTTGTAGAGGGAGGCATGATGAAGGAAGGAGATAATTTCATCCAAAGGATTTTTCTGGAAGAACTCAGCAATTGAGTTGTGGGAAGCGAGGGAAGCTCTGGGAAGGTTGTACAGGGGGAAAGCAAGGAGAACGTGATGGATAGTGAGGATGCAGTGGCAATTGTTACAGATGGGTTGGGGGAAACCAATAAGGAAGTAAGAGTGAGTGAGGTGGATGTGACCAATTCTAAGACGGGTAATATGAACGTTGTCGATACAAGAGAGGTTGTTGATGGTGGATTTGATCGGGATTGTGGGCTGGATGACATGGAGTTTGTTATTAATTTGGGAGTTCCATGAGGTTTTCTAGCGGTCACAAACAAGGGAAGTGATAAGCTGTTTGATGTCAGAGAGGGTTTTTGGAAAAGGGGTAGGAAGGAGGTTGAGGGCAAGCCCCAATTAGTGGAGGTGAGATGTTGCATGCATCATTAGACAGGTATACCCCCAGTATGGACAACTTTTCAATGCGGCAGTTAGATCATCATGAATACAACAAATAACATACTTATTACCTATAACAAACAATCTATACTGTGAAGTCACAGATTTTGTAGCTAGGTGTTCTACAGGGCCAGATGTACTCTCAGGGCAGAACATTCAGTTGAAAGGATGTTCTAATCATTTAGGCATTAACACTTTGATGACTTTGAGTGCATTACACTGAAAATATACAACCAGAGTTATTCATGATGAATAATCTCCTAACAATTTAAAAATAAAAACTCTGCAGCTGCAATAGAGGGCATTGCAGAGTTCAACAAATCACCAAGACAAATGATTGTATCGGAGAGCTTGTCCACTAGAGCTATCCAATACAAATTTTACTTGTACAGATGAAACTGGTTAACCCTTACTCTACCACGCTGCGATATTATTGCCGTTTTGGGTGCCCAATCTTTAACTCAGCCTCCCAAGCGCATTTTCAAAAAAGTGCTGGTAGAGTAAGAGTTAATCAACCCGCAACAAGTGTGCCAATTCGAAAATATCAATGGGTCACTGAAGGGGAACAAGCCGGACTCTGCTGCTTGGAAGACAGAGGACCTTTCGATAATCAGCCCTTGATTAAATCTTACTCTACCATGCGGCGATATTATCAGAGCAGTTTGGGTGCCCAATCTTTGACTCCACCTCCCAAGCACATTTTTAAAAAAGTGCTGGTATAGTAAGGTTTAATCAACCCGCGACAAGTGTGCCAACTCAAAAATATATGCAGCATGATCCCAGTGGACGGCCCAGCAGGTCACTAAAGCGGAACAAGCCCGACTCTACTGCTTGGAAGACAGAGCACCCTTCAATAACCAGCCCTTGATTAACCCTTACCACGCGGCGATATTATCACCATTTCTGTGCCCAATCTTTTCTCCGCCTCCCAAGCGCATTTTCAAAAAGGTGCTGGTAGAGTAAGGGTTAATGGACAGTTGCTGAGATTGTTTTGTTTCTTCACATTGCACAGATCTTTTTATTCAGGCAGAGGGTTTGTCAAAACTTATTTCGTTTGTCAACATTCTTCTTATTAAGATTTGTCCTGCACTCCTCCCTGTCGTCCCTGTATGGGAAAATTTGTTTGGTCTATAACTGGGTAGGTGCAGTCAAATCTAGTTGCATTAGGCAATGATCAGTGAAAGTAGGTGTGTGTGTGTGTGTGTCGATAAGATAGCAAAATTACTCACCACTTGGTATAACGGTCACAGTAAAAGTGCACAGTGCTTCATTCCCATAATCATCTGAAAATAAATATTCAACAATTGTTGTGCCTAAGGGAAAGAAGTCACCAGGTTCATGGCTCCGACTCACTAATCCACCAGTATTAGAATTATCCATATAGAGTGGTTCAATCCAATCAACTGTTGCCCTTATGTTCTCAGTAGAGGCTTCCCTGTTTTGAGGGCAGGAGGATATAGTTGGTGGTGCAACATCAACTGCAAAGATAAAAATCAATAAAGGCATTGATAAGTATTGAGAAATTACTTAACCTTTCAATCTCCAACCGGTCGTCGAACAATTGGTTTAAACATGCACTTTTTAAAAAATTATTTTCTTTCGTCAAATAGAGCCACAGCAGTGATTCTGATATCACTTGAAAGAACTTGAACATTTCTGTCAGAAAATGTAACTTTTAGATGGGGGTTATGTTGAATATTTTGGAGAAAAAATGGGTTGAAACAGAGCAAATAAAAAAAATGCACAAAATTGAACACAAATTTTCTTCAAAAACTTACTTGCCATAATTCCAGACCTTGCTTTTGTCTGAAAAGCCATGAGAGACTGTCAAAGACATCAATGCATCCAATTATGGTCTAATTTTGACTGCCCCTACCATCTTCCTTTTTTTTTTGGCAAAGTTGTACAAAATTTCATGATTTTTAGCCTTTTTGAGACAATTTTTGACAAAAATCGTAGTTCCTGATCACAATACAACTGCCATTGCCAGAAAGCTTACTCCACATATTTTCATTGGAAACGAAAAGGGAAACTACTCCCTCTCTATTCTTACCAAAATTTAAGTATTAAAATAAATCCACACACTAAAACATATGTAGTCTAGTGTAGTGATTAGTGTTCAAGAGTGCAACATGCAGCAGCGATGTGCGGCTTTTGTTTTTCGCGAGTAATTACAGCAGTGATTCTTTTTTCCATGTCATGCTTTGAGAAAAAAATCTAGACTGGTATCAATGGAAAGGAAATTTCACAAACATTCTAATATTTAAAAAAAAATCCTCCATTTTTTTATTCACAAGAAATAATACAAGTTCAAAAAAATTGAGTAATTTTGACCAAATTTTGCCTAACATTTGCAATTTTTCATATTTATTTCAATATTTTCTTTAGTTTGAATCTTTTATTAAAAAGGTTATTGTCTTAGCATTCAAATAAAGCAAAATTGTGATGACAGAAAACGAAAGGAAGGTTGTGAAAATTAATTTAGAAAAAAAAAAGTTCTGAAAAATTGCAGTCACGTTTTAAACACACTGGGGATTTAAGGATTAAACCACCGAAACATTTTTCTTGTTTGTCTGTACTGTATTTTCCAGACAAATTCATCAACTCATTCATGCACAGTTATGCAACCAATGGTTTAGCGGAAGAGGACAGGGGACAGCAGCCTTTCTATATTATGCAACCAATGGGTTAGCATTATGCAACCGATGGGTTAGCGGAAGAGGACAGGGTACAGCAGCCTTTTTATATTATGCAATCAATAGGTTAGCGGAAGGGGACAGGGTACAGCAGCCTTTCTATATTATGCAACCATTGGGTTAGCGGAAAAGGGCAGGGGACAGCAGCCTTTCTATATTATGCAACCAATGGGTTAGCGAAAGAGGACAGGAGACAGCAGCCTTTCTATATTATGCAACCAATGGGTTAGCGGAAGAGGACAGGAGACAGCAGCCTTTCTATATTATGCAACCAATGGGTTAGCGGAAGAGGACAGGGGACAGCAGCCTTTCTGTATAATGCAACCAATGGGTTAGCTTAAGAGGACAGGAGACAGCAGCCTTTCTATGTTATGCAACCAATGGGTTAGCGGAAGAGGACAGGGGACAGCAGCCTTTCTGTATAATGCAACCAATGGGTTAGTGGAACAGGACAGGGGACAGCAGCCTTTCTATATTATGCAACCAATGGGTTAGCGAAAGAGGACAGGAGACAGCAGCCTTTCTATATTATGCAACCAATGGGTTAGCGGAAGAGGACAGGGGACAGCAGCCTTTCTGTATAATGCAACCAATGGGTTAGTGGAAGAGGACAGGGGACAGCAGCCTTTCTATATTATGCAACCAATGGGTTAGCGGAAGAGGACAGGGGACAGCAGCCTTTCTATTTTATGCAACCAATGGGTTAGCGGAAGAGGACAGGGGACAGTAGCCTTTCTGTATAATGCAACCAATGGGTTAGTGGAAGAGGACAGGGGACAGCAGCCTTTCTATATTATGCAACCAATGGGTTAGCGGAAGAGGACAGGGGACAGCAGCCTTTCTATTTTATGCAACCAATGGCTTAGCGGAAGAGGACAGGGGACAGCAGCCTTTCTATATTATGCAACCAATGGGTTAACGCAAGAGGGCAGGGGACAGTGGCCTTTCTATATAGATATTTCACGGCATGCTACCTACATAAAATTTAACACTTCATCAAAATGAAATAGATTTTACTAAAAGAATTTGGAAAGACCCCACAGTAATTGTAAAAATGTTGGTTACTTTTTCCAAGAAATTGATTATGGGATCATGCAGTCAAAGGTGCAGTGAATGCAGGGAGAGATGAACATAGCCCATGTTGAAGTTCACTTCTTGGGATAAAGTCAAAGTGGCAGAGGTAGCAATGCTGCAATCTAATCAGAATTAATTTTCCCATGGGTGCCTGGAATCTACAAATCACTTTTCTGGCCACCTCGCACATCCAATAATCCTGTGTTCTGAAGACAATGGAAATCTTGAGAAATTGTTTCTTGTTGTGCTTTACAAGTTGAACATGTGGTGCAGTAGTTATATGAGGTGTAATTCCAGATTTGAGTTTTTCTTGGAGTCTTATGCTGGAATTTGTGCATGAATAAACTAAGGATTCTTTTGCAGTCACAATGTTAACAGAATAAGATAGCAAAGTCTTTTTCAGCAGGTGTGGTGGGGTAAATTGTGATCTTTTCAACAAGAAAATGACCTTCTATTCTAAGAACCAGTGCAGAAGCACAAAAGCCCATTACAAGAGAGTCCATGTGTTAATATGGATGTTTAAGCACCAGTTATTGTGTTCATGTGGACAGAAATATATATTATAATTGAACTTTTAATTGGTCTAAATGATTGCACATATAATGACAAACCAATCAATAAATGCCATGGAAGTGACATTACTAGTATGCATTAGAATTACAGGCGGCGTGGAAAAGACATTACTAGTATGCATTAGAATTACAGGCGGCGTGGAAGTGACATTACTAGTATGCATTAGAATTACAGGCGGCGTGGAAGTGACATTACTAGTATGCATTAGAATTACAGGCGGCGTGGAAGTGACATTACTAGTATGCATTATAATTACAGGCGACGTGGAAGTGACATTACTAGTATGCATCAGAATTACAGGCAGCGTGGAAGTGACATTACTAGTATGCATTAGAATTACAGGCGGCGTGGAAGTGACATTGCTAGTATGCATTAGATTTACAGGCGGCATGGAAGTGACATTACTAGTATACATTAGAATTACAGGTGGCGTGGAAGTGACATTACTAGTATGCATTAGAATTACAGGCGCCGTGGAAGCGACATTACAAGTATGCATTAGAATTACAGCTAGGCGGCATGTCAAGCAATTTTTTTAAAGACAAGATTCCCTCTTTGGTGATTTCAACGAATTGAATCCATGATTTCAAATTCAAGAGGGAAATTGTTGGTCGGTTTTGGACAAAGATAGACAACACTATCAACAGATTAAATCCGATATCAGCCACATTTCCTTAGGAGTTAAATTCGTAATTACCAATTTAATTGTTCTATTACTGATTTGCTAAAGTTGATAAAATATTATATTGATAATGAATGGCATGCATTGGCTTCTTTACAGTAGCACAGGTTATGTATCAAAAACTGATTTTCACTTCTCACCAACTGTGACTGTGAAGAAACAGGTGGCAGCATTCCTACTCATATCCTCAAATATGTACACAACCTCAGTAGCTCCAATATTGAAAGCAGTTCCTGGAGAGTCACTTCTTAGAACAAGTGTAACAATCCCTAAATTATCAGTAGCAGTTGGTTCATCCCATACAGCTGGTTGTGTGGTTCCAACTGTATTCACTGTTATGTCTGAAGGACATCTGGAAATAACAGGTGGAGTGCCGTCACCTTGGGAAAGAAAAGAGAAAAGAGTTATAAGAAGAAAATTACAAATTTCGATTTGGATTATCAAGATCCAGGTTGTTTGAAGACATGTAACAAAAAGTGAATTTAATTTTTCCGAAACAGTTCACTATTTCAAGATTTGTGTGAAACTTCTACTTACTCATAATGCTGTTTAGGATTTATTCACTTGAATACCTGAACAAATCTTGTCTGATGGAATCTGAAACATCTGCCTGAAATATAACTTGCTTTCACACCATTTTGTAAATTTGGCCCATGATAAAGAAATTTGTGATATTATTCAATCTTTTATAAAGTATGTATCAGAACAAGTAATCATGATGAAATAACCATCCTTACGAGGAATGGTTTATCAGTCATTCATGGGTTTTGCACAAAGTCCTCCCAAGCATATAATGTATAGTTTTATTTAGGCTCCGCCAAGGACTAATCTGATTTGCATCATTGAACAGCAGTTGTGTGTCTTGAGCCCAGGATGAATAACCTATTGTGTACAGACAGTGTAACAGTAGCTGGTTGCTAACAAGTGAACTGTGAATAGACTATGAAGATGTTGTCAGTTAAGAAGGTATACATTTTTACCCCTGTGTTGGGTATGGTGTAACAATAGCTGGATGCTAGTCAATGAATTGTGAAGTCTCTCAAGTTGAATGGTGTGGATTACCCCTGATTTTGAGAAAATCGGTGGTGTCAGGTTGGAGGGGTCTAAGGGCCATAAATTCTTAATGTAAAATCCTGACAAATCAAACTGATGACCTTTTTGGGAAAACTTGATCCTCCTGGTGACTCTAGAGTATGACAAATTGCTCCAATGGGTCCAACCATCTTTGTAGTGCCTTCAAGTACACATTTAGAAGGACTTGTAGCCCAGGGCAGCCTGCTCCATGTGCCCCAGTTCACGGCTCTGCTATAAAACAACAGATTCTAAAGGGCTTTCATTTTAAGGAGAGTAAGAATTTAAAATCAACATTGGGCCTACTGAATTTGCAGACAACAAATTCGGTTGTTGTTAGTTGTCTTGAAATAAAATTAACAAAAACTTCAATATCGCTGATGACCACATTTCTTTTTATTTACTTCAGCGGAGCATTCTAACAGAAATAGGGCATTTGGAAACACACTTAATTATAATGTTGATTTACTCCAGAATACTTCCTTACTCAATGTTAATGTTTGTTTGTTTGATGAGGGCTTAACGGGGCAACAGTGAGGGTCAAATTGTGCCTGAGAGATTAGATCATTCCAGAGGTAAGAAGAAGAGAAAGTAGGAGTCTGAGAGAAGTACGGGGACTAATAGCCAGGAATTCGGGATCAAAAAAGCAAGTGTAGGGGTGCAAAAAAGGGGTAAAAGTAGGTAGAGGAATACTTCCTTACTCAATATTTGTTTGTTTGTTTGATGAGCTCTTAACAGCACCACAACAGTGAGGGTGAAATTGTCTCTGAGAGGTTAAATCATTCCATAGGTAGGAAGAAATTAAAACAGGGGGAGAATGAGAGAAATACAAGAACTAATGGTCAGAAAGCTCGGATCGAGAGAAGAGGTGCATAAGTGGAAAAAAAAAGTAGAGAGAGGGAGGTGAGAGAGGAGGACTAAATATGGTTGTAGAGGGAGGCACGATGAAGGAAGGAGATAATTCTATCCAGAGGGTTTTTTTCTGGAAGAGCTCAGCTATGGAGTTGTGAGGGGTGAGAGAAGCTCTGGGGAGGTTGTACAGGGGAAGGCAAAGAGGACATGATGGACTGTGAGGGGGCAATGGCAATTGTTGCAGAAGGGTGGAAGGGAACCATTAAAGAGGTGGGAGTGAGTGAGGTGGGTGTGACCTATTCTAAGGCTGGTAATGTGGACATTGTCTACACAGGAGAGGTTGTGGATGGTGGGTTTAATCAGAATGGTGGGATGGATGACGTTGAGTTTGTTATCAATTTGGGAGTCCCATGAGGTTGGTCAGCTGTCACGAACAAGGGACGCGATAAACGGTTTGATGTCAGAAAGGCTTTTGGGAAAAGGGGTAGAGGGAGATTGAGGGCAAGCTTAGCAGCTGAATAAGCTCTGTCATTGTCGGGGATGCCAGCATAGCTGGGTATCCAGAAGAAAAGATACTCTTCCCGCAGAGTGGAGGGCGAAATGAGTTTACGGAGAAAGTGGGATGTGGGGTTATCCCACATAAGCTTGAGTAAAGAAGTTAAGGACAGACGTCTGAGAAGTGGCTGAGTGGGGAGTACTCAATATAGTTGAGGGCGAGAAGGATGCCCTCGGCCTCGGCTGAGAAGATGGACGAGCAGTTGAGAAGCCCCCGAGAGTGATGTCTTGGATGACGGCAGCAGCAGTTGTCTTGGAAGACTGCAGCAGAAGCTGTCTTGGATGACGGCAGCAGCAGCTGTCTTGGATGACGGCAGCAGCAGCTGTCTTGGATGACGGCAGCAGCAGCTGTCTTGGATGACGACAGCAGCAGCTGTCTTGGATGACGGCAACAGCAGCTGTCTTGGATGACGGCAACAGCAGCTGTCTTGTCGCCTTCCTTGTAGTTATCAGTATAGATAGATGTAGGTGTAGTTTGAGAGTTGGCCTTTGATTTGCTTGTGGAGGTTGGGGTGGGTTTGGGGTTTGTGATGAGTGAAGAAGCCTAGGCGGATGGAAGGGAGGTGGTGGCCTAGGGAGAAAAAGTAGGCCAGGAGAAGGTGCCAAGAGTGGCGGGGTTGATGCCAAGATAGTAGAGGTCGGGTTTGATGTGTAAGCTGAAGGGAGGGGATACGGTTTTAGTCCTATCAAAGAGGGTGGAGAAATTGGGGTACCTAATGAGTTTGTATAGAGGGTTTAGGGTGTTGGTGAGGACCCTAAAAGCATAGGAGAGGCTAAGCTTTCTACACCTTAGCAGAAAGGGAGGCTTGTTGGCTTCAACATGAAGGATGGTGATGGAGGAGGTTCTGTAGGCACCCAGACAAAGCTTAAGAGCTTCATTTTGGCTAGTGTTGATGTAGTTGCGGTGAGAGTTGTGAGCGGCACAGTAGACAATATTGCCATAGTCGGGATTGGTACTAATGGTAAGCCTGTTTGTTTGTTTGTTTGATGAGTTTAATGGCACCACATCAGCAAGGGTCAAATTGTGCCTGAGAGGTTAGATCATTCCAGAGGTAGGAAGGAGAGTAAACAGGGGGAGATTGAGAAAAACACGAGAACTAAAAGCCAGAAATCTGGAATCGAGAGAGTTGTATGGGTGAAAAAATAATGTAGAGAGTTAGGGGGTGGGGAAGGAGGACTAAATATGGTTGTAGAGGGAAGCATGATGAAGGAAGGAGATAATTTTATCTGAAGGTTTTTTTTCAGAAGAGCTTGACTATTGGGTTGTGGGCAGCAAGGGAAGCTCTGAGAAAGGGGAAAGCCAGGAGAATGTGATAGACTGTGAGGGTGCAATGGCAATTGTTGCAGAGGGGTGGGGGAGCCAATAAGGAGGTGGGAGTGACCTATTCTAAGGCGGGTAATGTGGACGTTGTCAACACAGGATAGGTTGTGAATGGTGGGTTTGATCGGAATGGTGGGCTGGATGATGTTAAGTTTGTTATCAATTTGGGAGTCCCATGAGGTTTGCCAGCGGTCACGAACAAGGGAAGCGATAAGCAGTTTGTTGTCAGAAAGAGTTTGGGGAAAGGGGAAAGCGTGAGGGCAAGCTTAGCAGCTGCATCGGCCCTGTCATTGCCAGGGATGCCAACATCGCTGGGTATCCAGAATAAAAAGACACTTTTCCTGCAGACGATGGGATAAAGGAGTTTCCGGAGGAGGAAGGGGCAAGTGAGGTTATCCCATTTAAGATTGAGTAAAGAAGTAAGAACAGCCTTTGAGTTGGAGAAAATGGCAAAGTGGCTGAGAGGAGAGTACTCAATGAAGTTGAGGGCGAGGAGAATGGCCTTAGCCACGGCTGAAAAGATGGATGAGTCCAGAAGTCTGCTACTAAGGGTGATGCTGTCTTGTCGCCTTCCTTGGAGTCATCAGTATAGATGGAGGTGTAGTTTGAGAGTTGGTCTTTGATTTGCTTGTGGAGATTGATGAAGAGGTTAGGGTGGGTTTGAGTTTTGTGATGAGTGGAGAGGTCCAGGTTGACAGAAGGGAGGGGGGTGGCCCAAGGAGGAAAAGTGGGCCGGAAGTAGGTGCCGAGAGTGGCGGGGTTGATGCCGAGATGAAAGAGGTCTGATTTAATGCGTAAGCTAAAGGGAGGGGATAGGGTGTTAGTCCTATCAAAGAGGATGGAGAAATTGGGGTTTCTAATGAGGTTGTAAACAGGGTTCTGGGTGTTGGTGAGGACTCTAAAAGCATTGGAGAGGCTAAGCTTTCTACACCTTAGCAGGAAGGGGGGTTCGTTGGCGTCTACATGAAGGCTGGTGATTGGGGAGGTCCTGTAGGCACCCAGACAAATCCTGGGAGCTTCATTTTGGATGGTGTTGATGTGATTGAGGTTAGAATTGTGAGCGACACAGTAGACAATATTTCCATTGTCAAGCTTGGTACGAATGGTGAGCCTGAAGATTTTGAGGAGAGCATGCTGGTTTGCACCCCAAGTGGTATTGGAGAGGAGGCAGAGAATGTTGAGGGAGCTGTTGCAATTCTGTTTCGGGTTGGTGATGTGTTGTTTGTAGGAGAGCTTGTGGTCTAGCATTAAACCCGGGAACTTAGTGTGGTCAACTTTAGGGATGCGACTGCCATTAGGCACGAGGTTTGGGTTGCAATCACAGCCCAATAAAGAACATTACCCAATTGCAATCACAGCCCAACAAAGGACATTACCCAATTGCAATCACAGCCCAATAAAGGACATTACCCAATTGCAATCACGGCCCATTAAGGACATTGCCCACACCCAATTGCAATCACAGCCCAATAAAGAACATTACCCAATTGCAATCACAGCCCAATAAAGGACATTACCCAATTGCAATCACAGCCCAATAAAGGACATTACACAATTGCAATCACAGCCCAATAAAGGACATTACCCACACCCAACTACAATCACAGCCCAATAAAGGATATTACCCAATTGCAATCACAGCCCAATAAAGGACATTACCCACACCCAACTACAATCACAGCCCAATAAAGGACATAACCCACACCCAATTGCAATCACAGCCCAATAAAGGACATAACCCAATTGCAATCACAGCCCAATAAAGGACATCACCCAATTGCAATCAAAGCCCAATAAAGGACATTACCCAATTGCAATCACAGCCCAATAAAGGACATTACCCAATTGCAATCACAGGCCAATCAAGGACATTACCCAATTGCAATCACAGCCTAATAAAGGACATTACCCAATTGCAACCAAAGCCCAATAAAGGACATTACCCAATTGCAATCACAGCCCAATAAAGGACATTACCCACACCCAATTGCAATCACAGCCCAATAAAGGACATTACACAATTGCAATCACAGCCCAATAAAGGGCATTACCCAATTGCAATCACAGCCCAATAAAGGACATTACCTACACCCAATTGCACTCACAGCCCAATAAAGGACATTACCTACACCCAATTGCAATCACAGCCCAATAAAGGACATTACCCAATTGCAATCACAGCCCAATAAAGGACATTACCCACACCCAATTGCAATTAATAAATATTCAGCATGATTTTTTTTAGAATGATCAAATAAATAGTTTACAACTGATACAAAAGCCATAACTTGCAATAGCAAGAGTTCCAACAACTCTTTAAAAAGCAGCATTGACAGCAATTTAAATATTTGACAAGAGACAGCAGCATAATCATTGGCATAAAGCAGGAAAGAAAAGCTAACAGCAAGTCAGCCATCACTGCAAAGACAAGACACAATGGTTGGTTGGTGGGTATAACAGCACCCTGACAGTGCCATTTACCAAACGATTTGACGACATATTTGAGATTCTTTTGATAAGCTTACAATTCCATGATTTTTTGGTATCTTTTAATGTAGTTATAATAGCAAAAAATCCTCTATTTTTCTGTAATATGATTTTTCTCCTAAAATTGCATTCAAATTTGTAGAATGGTTGCATCCTCTCTGCACAGATCCATCTTTGGTAGTTGAAGTGAATAGCATGACCATGAGAAGGAGAAAGGCAATTGGTCTTCTCCACCTCAGGTTTTTATAACTTATCAAGGCCCCTTGACCTCCATTCACATCCCTCTCCACACCTCTCCCCACACCCCGCCCCTCCCTTAAACGCACTTTTTGCTTTTGCTGACATTTGCTGAGCTGTATGTTTTTGTTTTGTGTGTTTTATTTTTTTTAAGCTGCGATGAACAAACACAAATTGAGATGCTGATGCAGGATGGTGAGAGAAAAGGTCAAGTAGATATACGCTAGTGTTAGCAAGGAGGAACATACTTCCTGAGATGTTCTCATAGACAGTTAATAGATTTGCTGAACTGGAATTCCACTACAAATCCAATCCAACTTGCTTTACCCAGGTGGCAAATAATATCATAATTGCACTATTTTTCATAAATTTTGTTAAGACTGTATTTATACTTAAAGACACCTTTTGCCCATTCAAAAAGGAAATAACAAAAATAAACCAACCTCACAGAACCTCTTTAATATACACAAAATAACATTAAAGAGACATAAATTATTCATTACCAGATATCAATTCTGTGCAAAATATCCAAAATCTACCTAGTCCCAATACAAGACTGGTATGTTAATTGGGAAGTTCCCACCTTTACCCAACTCAGACGTATATTTCAGTTTTGCATTTCATTGATTCAAACTTAAGAAAGTTGAAACGTTAGCATACCTTGTGTTGTTACAAATATGTTGAAAGTGCATGCAGATAAATTATCACTTGCATCTCGAAAGAGGTAAAGGACCATGGTCTCGCCACGGGGGAAGCTGCTTCCCGGTTCGAAAGTTTTTGTATCCAGGATGACGTTGCCAGAATCATCTGTTGCCGTGGGTTCTATCCAATCAACAACAGCCATTATCTCATCGGTGACGACAGTGATGTCATCAGGACAATTACTAATGACTGGAGGATCTCTATCCACTGAATAGGAATAAAAGAACAGAATTGCCAAAAGGATGTTTTTCACCAACCAGAAGATTGACAACAAAACTGCTCATGTTGCCTTGCTCCTTCTAAATAATGCCAATTGCACCCTGGGAAAACCTCACATTCAGGTTACACCAAGGTATATGCACAGCTTTCCTGACTGGCTACTAATAAAAAAAATCAATCTTTTTGACCATGACTTTTCAGCGAAGTAGTTATAAAGTTGATCAATAAATTGATCAATTTATGAGACATTTTGCTATTTTCATAGGTTTCAATAGATTTCAAGTCAATTTAGCTGCCATTTCCTCTCCTTGTCCTGGGTCCTAGCACATTTCTACATTGAAGAAATGGGTTCAAAATCTAAGGTCCATTTTTTTTTAATTATGAAAATAACATGTTTAATTTCCAAATTATTGCTCATCAAAGTTTTTAATGTATCATAACTTAGTGATGTTTAACTGGGCAGACCACTCTAAATTTTATGCAACTCTTTTAATCCCTTCATCTCAGACACTGAAATGAAGACTTCCAACTAGAATTTGATTGAATGTATGATGAAGACCCGATAACTTTTGGTCAAAATTTGCTGCATCTCTTTGAATGATTATGATAGACAATAAAACAAACTGAAACAGCAAAGCAATTTTAATTGCAAAATGCAGAGTTTTTTTTTTTGCTTTCATACTTTTTAAGCATTTTAAAGCAATTTAGCAAATTTTACTTCTATTTCTCTACAGACTTTTTAAATGCAAGCAGATTTGTACACACAATTTGATGTTATAATCTTAAGATTTTTTAGAGAAAAAAATATTTGCTTTCATACTTTTTAAGCATTTTAAAGCAATTGAGCAAATTTTACCTCTATTCCTCTACAGACCTTTTAAATGCAAGCAGATTTGTACACACAATTTGATTTTATAATCTTAAAACTTTTCAGAGAAAAAAATAATTGTGTTTGTTTGGTGAGGTTTAACGGCACCACAATATAAAATGTCAAATTGTGCCCGAGGGCATAGATTATGATGAAATAACCATCCTTACGAGGAATCGTCTATCAATCATTCATGGGTTTTGCACAAAGTCCTCCCAAGCATATAATGTATATTTGTACTTAGGCTCAGCCAAGGACTAATCTTATTTGCATCACTGACCAGCAGTTATGTGGCTTGAGCCCCAAATAAATGACCTATTGTGTACAGTGAAACAGTAGCTGGTTGCTAACAAGTGAACTGTGAATAGACTATGAAGATGCTGTCAAATAAAAAGGTATAGATTACTCCTGTGTTGTGTATGGTGTAACAATAGCTGGTTGCTAGTCAATGAATTGTAAAGAGTCTCTCCGGTTGAATGGTGTGGATTACCCCTGGTTTTGAGAAAATCAAGGGGTCCGGTTGGAGGGGTCTAAGGGCCAATTTTTTTTAATGTATGTCAGAATTCATGTCAGACTTACTAAGAAATTAATGAATCACTTGATTTAATTATTTTATGAGCATTGGTAAGGGGAGCGGGGGGTAATGGCTCCCCTGACGATTAGCATCCTACCAAATTCCAGCTTCATATCTAACAACAGTTTGTCACCATTGATCAAAACAACATTTTACCCTTTAAGTAATTGACTGTTATCCCCCTAAATTTGTGAACAAAACATCGTTTTACCCTTTAAGTGATTGTCTGTCTTCCCCCTAAATTTGTGATCGAAAGATTACTTTACCCTTTAGGTGATCAAAGCATCATTTTACCCGGCCTTTAAGTGATTGTCTGCCTTCCCCAAAAATTTGTGAACAAAACATCAATTTATCCTTTAGGTGATCAAAACATCATTTTACCCGTTAGGTTATTAACTGCCTTCCCCCTAAATTTGTGATCGAAACATCATTTTACCCTTTAGGTGATTGACTTGTCTTCGCCCTAAATTTGTGATCGAAACATCATTTACCCTTTAGGTTATTAACTGCCTTCCCACTAAATTTGTGATCGAAACATCATTTTACTCTTTAGGTGATTGACTGTTTTTCCCCTAAATTTGTGATCAAAATCATTTTACCCTTTAGGTTATTAACTGCCTTCCCCCTAAATTTGTGATCGAAACATCACTTTACCCTTTAGGTGATCAAAACATCATTTTACCTGGCCCTTTAAGTGATTGTCTGTCTTCCCAAAAAATTTGTGAACGAAACATCAATTTATCCTTCAGGTGATCAAAACATCATTTTACCCTTTAGGTTATTAACTGCCTTCCCCCTAAATTTGTGATTGAAACATCATTTTACCCTTTGGGTGATTGACTATCTTCCCCCTAAATTTGTAATCGAAACATCATTTTACCCTTTAGGTGATTGACTGCCTTCCCCCTAAATTTGTGATTGAAACATCATTTTACCCTTTAGGTGACTGACTGTCTTCCCTTAAAATTTGTGATCAAAACATCATTGCATCAGTGCATTTTGAGTAAGTTAACAGCGAGGAGTAAGTGGGAAAATATTTTAGAATTTCTTCCATCAGTTTTTTCTCTGTCTGCCCCTAAATGTCCAATTTATACAATGATTCCTGAAATGTCCAATTTATACAATGATTCCCTAAATGTCCAATTTATACAATGATTCCCTAAATGTCCAATTTATACGATGATTCCCTAGATGTCCAATTTATACAATGATTCCCTAAATGTCCAGTTTATACAATGATTCCCTAAATGTCCAATTTTTACAATGATTTTATACAATGATTCCCTAAATGTTCAATTTATACAATGATTCCCTAAATGTCCAATGGTTAAGATCAACAACCCACTGCTTTTTTTCGAATGATTGTGGAAGACCAGAGAGAAATTTGAACAGTCCATGTAGTCATACACCACAAATTGCATTGATATGACAGAATATTCAAAACACTGTAAAACTAAACAATTCTAACCATCAATAATGTTGAACTTTCTTGATCCATGTATGGTTTGTCATATATTTGAAAGAAGCTAAGTTAATTGTGCATGTTGCCATTAAAGTTAAATGTAAATCCTCTAGAGCCACTTCAAGCTTATATAGGACGGTGCTTATGCCCGGTCTCCTGGGTTCAATTGGAAGAGAGCTCTTGACACCTCCTGGATGGAACAACAGTCCATCGCTGGCTAACTCCCCAGCGAACTAGTACTCATTTCACAGCTGAGTCAACTGGAGCAGTCGGAAATTAAATGTCTTCCTCAAGAACAAAACATGGTAACCAGAGTTGGAATTGAAGTCACTACCTTTGGAGTATAAATTGAACACTCCACCATTGAGCAACCACCCTTACCAATGTTGCCTGTACCATCCTTTGGAGTACGATTTGAACACTCCACCATTGAGCTACCACCCTTTTCAATGTTGCATGTACCATCCTTTGGAGTATGAATTGAACACTCCACCATTGAGCTACCACCCTTTTCAATGTTGCCTGTACCATCCTTTGGAGTATGAATTGAACACTCCACCATTGAGCTACCACCCTTCCCAATATTGCCTGTACCATTCTTTGGAGTATGAATTGAATACTCCACCATTGAGCTACCACCCTTCCCAATAATGCCGGTACCATCCTTGGAGTACGAACTGAACACTCCACCATTGAGCTACCACCCTTCCCAATGTTGCCTGTACCATCCTTTGGAGTACGAATTGAACACTCCACCATTGAGATACCACCCTTCCCAATAATGCCTGTACCATTCTTTGGAGTACGAATTGAACACTCCACCATTGAGCTACCACCCTTCCCAAAGTTGCCTGTACCATCCTTTGGAGTACGAATTAAACACTCCACCATTGAGATACCACCCTTCCTAATAATGCCTGTACCATCCTTTGGAGTACGAATTGAACACTCCACCATTGAGCTACCACCTATCCCAATGCTGGTTATACCATCCTTTGGAGTACGAACTGAACACTCCACCATTGAGCTACCACCCTTCCCAATGTTGCCTGTACCATTCTTTGGAGTACGAATTGAACACTCCACCATTGAGATACCACCCTTCCCAATAATGCCTGTGCCATCCTTTGGAGTACGAATTGAACACTCCACCATTGAGCTACCACCCTTCCCAAAGTTGCCTGTACCATCCTTTGGAGTACGAATTAAACACTCCACCATTGAGATACCACCCTTCCCAATAATGCCTGTACCATCCTTTGGAGTACGAATTGAACACTCCACCATTGAGCTACCACCCATCCCAATGTTGCCTGTACCACCATCATCCATAAACAAATGCAGTTGTCTACAAAAACTCTTCAAAATGAACACTTTGAAACAGCAATATGAATGCCATTTCTGTTTAAGCAAAAATGACTTACAAGCAGGCAAAACTAGACCGGGCAAAAGCAAAAACAAGCAAATGGAAATCAAACAATGATAAATTGCAAATAGTAAGCATATAAATCATTGATATGAAATAACAAGAACCATATCAGCAATGGCAATGCTTTCTTTTCAGAGAGCTTCTAGGATGAGGTGACAAGTATGACATAAAAAAAGCAATGCAATGAGTACAAAAATAAAAGAACATAACGTTTCCCTGTAATAAGCAAAGAACAGAAGACATGTATTATTGAGAGGATTTGTTATCATCATTATACTCTCAGCCATGAAGCTCAACCTGGTGGTGCTATGTATGTTTTTAGTCAAGGCATTAGGTATTATTTGAGTCGCTTTAAAACCTGACCATGAAATACCCCTGCTCGGGAGGGGGTATTATATACTGTACTTGGGTCAATTTGTATGGTTCCAGCCTCAAATTACTGTAACATATTCAGTGAGCCAAAGAACAAAGATAGTTTTAATACTGTAATAGGCAAGATTTGTACTACGTCAATGCATGAAAAACAATTATTTACTTTCCATTTCAAACAATAAAATGTTTCATAAGAGAGAATTGTTACATAAAAAAAATATTAAAAAATGAAAATAATTCATTAAAGAAAATGATGAAGCAGTATGATATGAATTATGGAAAGGTAAATGACTTTTAATAGCAGGGCATTACACCATGGACATACCTGCTGAAGAGATTTTTAAGACTAAGTGGGATCATTGTCTTGCTCTTTCTTTTCCTATTTTGTTTTGTCCAGTGCAGAAGATTGATATCTTAATTGAAGTTAATACTTATGAATGTCAAACTTTCTTCTAAAATATGCTAACGTTTCAGTGGTTCATTCATTTGCAGACATTTTAGAGATTTGCACTGGAACCTTCACCGAAGAAATGCCCTAGATCCCACCTTGATTCAGTGATCACTTAGATCAGCTGTATTTGGTCCCTTTTCTAACCAGTGCAATATCCTTGATAATACAATACAGTCTATAATAGCTCTGGCTTCAGATGATGCAGTTGTGTGTATGAGTCCATGCTTCTATTTTGGAGATAAGTGGAAGTAAGCTAGTGAGGAGGAGAGGGAGAGAGGAGGGGTGAAGGGGGAGAAGCTGTGCATCAATCATGCATCCACTTGGATTCATGCATCATAACAACATCCCCTAAATAAACACCATGGCTTGGCAGGTTTTTCAGCTGAATAATTTACTCATGTACTCTCAGCAGCATGGTCATCAGTTTTTGCTGTACTCTTCCCATGCCTTTTTTTGTTAATTGTCATTCCTCTAGTCCAAAAACATGCCCCTATGCTCACTTCACTTTAATAACAAATTGTACCCCTCCAGATATGGTAAGTTTTGTTGTATTCACCACCCTTCTCCAAAACCTGTGATCTTTAACAAAGATTACTTTTCTTCTATTACCGCAACCTTTTCCCATAATTTTCATCAAATTTCAAATCCTCCATTTCAAATTTCCCATAATGCATTGTTATAACCTTTTAAACATATACTTAAATCCTAAGATTTTAAGTCCCTGAAAAACAATAGATACAGTTAACCTAAACCAAAATGGAGTGCAATATTATCAATCAGAATACAGTGTGTAGCAAAGAAAGCAGAGAAACCGCACAATTGCTGATCTTTATTTATTTACAAAAATGAGTAATTTACCGAGGACCACCGTAATGGTGAATGAGCAGACTGCTTCATTTCTACTTGAATCCAGAAAAATGTAAGTGATTTGTGTACTTCCCATTTCAAAAAAGGAGCCAGGCCGATGGCTTCTACTAAGAAATGGAGTTCCGGATGTATCTGTTGCGGTAGGTTCGGCCCAGTTCACATTGGTTCCAGTACCTAGCACTTCTCGAGTTATATTCATGGGGCAGCCGGATATTGTTGGTGGGGTAGTATCAGCTGCAATTAAACAAACAAACAAAATAAAAAACTGAATAAAATTTGTGTTTAAGAATAGAAAGACAAGTTTTGTTCATATCTCCTCATTTCATTTTCACTCACCATTATCTCAAGCCAAACTCAGTATATGTAATTACTAAACATGCATGACAAAGTTGCAATTTAAAACATTGAAATAAAAGCAAAATGATTGATGCCAAGGAGGTTTAGAGACAACCAAAAGTTACCGAAACATCCACGTCATCATTTGAAATTTCATAAAAAAAAGAATATTTACCCATTTGAGGTGAATCCATACTTTGTAATAATAATAATAATAATAATAATAGCTGGTGCTTATAAAGCGCCTTTAACTCAGAAGAATCTCAAAGCGCCGTACAATACAATAAAAATGGAAGAGAATAAACAAAAAAACTCTAAATTCATAAGTTACAAAGTACCGAACATTAAAATTGAAATGCATATTTAAAATGGAATGCAAATTTAAAATGGAAATGCAGATTTAAAAAACATTTATGTAGAAATAGGTGTAAAAGAGTACAAATGATTATGGTATATACAGAATACAAAAATATAGATCTACGGTCATCGTGTAAAAAGAAAAGTCTTAAGTTTGGATTTGAAGACAATTATTGAAGACGCAAGTTTAAGATGCAAAGGCAGTCTGTTCCATTCGGTGTGAGCGGCTTCCATGAAAGAACGTCTTCCATAAGAAGTGCGAGAACGACATGTAGGGGGCTTGATAAGGTTTTGCGACGAAGAACGTAAGGACCGGGATGGGGCATATTGTGTAACAAGATCTGATATGTATGATGGTGTCAGTGCGTGAAGCGCTTTGTAGGTGAGTAGATTAATCTTGAAGGCAATCCTCTGACGAATAGTCAACCAATGGAGTCTTCGCAGAATCTTGGAAATACTCTCGTGCTTTTTCGAGCGTGTTACAAGTCGGGCGGCGGTATGTTGGACTCGTTGCAATTTCATGATCTCGATATCAGGCAATCCGTATAAAAGGGAATTACACTGATCCAACCTAGAAGTCACATAAGCATGTACTAGTTTCTCGGTAGTGTCATTATCAAGATAGTGTCTGATTCGACCAATGCATCTAATTGCGTGTGTGGCATTCTTGCAACAACCAATTTATTCAGAAAAAGAGAGGCCACTGGATCAAAAGCAAATATACACTGTTTTCAGAGATGCCATATGCATGGTTTCACGCATTAAACTTTATATATCACTGAATTTTGCCATTAATGTGCTTCATGAAATGTTGGAATTACATACAGTTCATGAATGAAATACCACTGTGTAACTTTATATAGCTAATGAATGTTCTATAGGAAGTGTAAAATAAGAAATTGGGCACAAAGCAAAGATTGATGATAAAAAATCTACATTTAACATTAATTTTCTTAAATCTCATATTGTACATGATAAACTGCCATTGTTTTTTTTAATTGTGTAACCAGTTGATGATTGGATGTCATTTTGAGAAATCAGCATGGTTTGTTTTTTTGTTTGTTTTTTGAGGGCTTAACGGCACCACGACAGGGAGGGTCAAATTGTGCCTGAGAGATTAGATTGTTCCAGAGGTAGGGAAGAAAGAAAACAGGAGGAGATTGAGAAACACAGGAACTAAAAGCCAGAAAGCTGGGATCGCGAGAGGAAGTGCATGGGTGAAAAAAACAAAATTAGAGAGAGGAGGTGGTAGAGGGGGACTAAATATGGTTGTAGAGGGGAGCATGGTAAAGGAAGGAGATAATTTTATCGGAGGGTTTTTCTGGAAGAGCTTGGATATTGAGTTGTGGGGAGCGAGGGAAGCTCTGGGAAGGTTGTACAGGGGGCAAGCAAGGAGGACATGATGGACTGTGAGCGTGCAATAGCAATTGTTGCAGAGGGGTTGGGGAGCCAATAAGGAGGTAGGAGTGAGTGAGGTGGGTGTGACCTATTCTAAGGTGGGTAATGTGAAATTTGTCAACACGGGATAGGTTTTGGATGGTGAGTTTGACCGGAATGGTGGGCTGGATGACGTGGAGTTTGTTATCAATTTGGGAATCCCATGAGGTTTGCCCAGCGGTCACGAACAAGGGAAGCAATAAGCGGTTTGATGTCAGAAAGTGTTTTGGGGAAGGGGGTAAGGGGAGGTTGAGGGCAAGCTTAGCGACTGCATCAGCTCTGTCATTGCCAGGGATGCCAACATGGCTGAGTATCCTAAAGAAATTAATACTTTACCTGCAGAAGGGAGGGGGGGAAGTTTACGGAGGAAGTGGGATGTGGGGGTTATCCCATTTAAGATTGAGTAAAGAAGTAAGGACAGCCTTGGAGTCAGAGAAGATGCCAAAGTGGCTGAGCTGGGAGTACTCAATAAAGTTAAGGGTGAGGAGGATGGCCTTGGCCTCGGCTGAAAAGATGTAGTCTGGAAGCCTGCTACTGAGGGTGATGTCTTGGATGATGGCAGCAGCAGCTACTTGTCGCCTTCCATCAGTATAGATGGAGGTATAGTTTGAGAGTTGGTCTTTGATTTGGTTGTGGAACTTGATGAAGAGGTAAGGGTGGGTTTGGGTTTTGTGTTAAGTGGAAAGGCCCAGGTGGATAGAAGGGAGGGGGTGGTCCAGTGAAGAAAAGTGGGCCAGGAGAAAGTGCTGAGAGTGGTGGGATTGATGCTGAGATGGAGAAGGTCTGATTTGATGCGTAAGCTGAAGGAAGGGGATGGGAAGGGATAGGGTTTTAGTCCTATCAAAGAGGGTGGAGAAATTGGGATATCTAATGAGGTTGTAAACAGGGTTCTGGGAGTTGGTGAGGGCTCTAAAAGCATAGGAGAGGCTAAGCTTTCTACACCTTTAGCAGGAAGGGGGGTTCGTTGACTTCTACATGAAGGCTAGTAATTGGGGAGGTCCTGTAGGCACCCAGACAAAGCCTAGGGGATTCATTTTGGATAGTGTTGATGTGATTGAGGTTAGAATTGTGAGCGACACAGTAGACAATATTTCCGTTGTCAAGCTTGGTACGAATGGTGAGCCTGAAGATTTTGAGGAGAGCATGCCGGTTCGCACCCCAAAAGGTATTGGAGAGGAGGTGGAGAATGTTAAGGGAGCTGGTGCAATTCTGTTTCAGGTTGGTGATGTGTTGTTTATAGGAGAGCTTGTGGTCTAGACTTAAACCCAGGAACTTAGTGTGGTCAACTTTAAGGATGTGATTGCCATTAAGCACGAAGTTCGGGTTGGGGTGGAGGCTGTTGAAATGACAGAAGTGCATGCAGACAGACTGTCTTGTCTTTGGAGAATTTAAAACCGTTGCTGTTGCACCAGGCTTGCAGCCGGTTAGGGTTGAGTTGAAGCCTATTTTTGACAAGAGGAAGGCTTGGAGAGGAGTAGAAGATGGTGAAGTCGTCCACGTACAGAGCATGTATGATGTTGGGGCCAAGGTTGTCCTCTGTGTCGTTAATGCTCAGGTTGAAAAGAGTGGGAGAGGAGATGATGCTTGGGGGACGCCCTCTTCTTGGGGATAAGGGTTGGAGATGGTGTGGCCAATACGAACTTGTAACTTCCTGGGTGAGAGGAAAATTTGAATAAAGGTGGGGAGGTGGCCTCTGAGGCCGATGGTGTGAAGTTTGCGGATAATGTCGTATTTCCAAGTAGTGTCAGAAGCTTTCTCGAAGTCGAAAAAGATGGCAATGAGGTGTTCCTTTTTTTGCAAAGGATTCCCGGATAGCGGTGTCGAATGTAATTAACTGGTCCAGGGTGTTGCGACGATACCGGAAGTCGCTTTGGTGAGGGGAGAGGATTCTATTGGTCTCAAGTAAGCAGTTTAGTCTCTGGTTAATGATCCTTTCCATAATTTTACAGGAACAGCAGGTGAGGGCGATGGGGCGGTAGCTGGAGGGTCGGTACTATCCTTTCCCAATTTGGCAACAGGGGTGACGATAGCTGTCCTCCAGATAGGGGGGAAAGGAGTGTGAGGACCAGATTTTGTTGAGGATGGTGAGTAGGGTAGTGGTGGCCTTTTTGGGGAGGCCCTTAAAGGTACAGCCAGCATCATAGATGGCTTGATATAATTCAGAAAGGGTGAGAGGGGTGTTATAGCTTTCGGTGTTGTCGGAGGGAAAGGTGATACTCTGGGTTTCATCGTAAGCTTTTTTGGCTTTGAAAGCATTGGGGTAGTTGGCCGAGGATGAGATGTTGCTGAAATAGGCAGCAAGGTGGTAAACGATGTCCTTTTTTTGTGGTGAGAATGTTACCATTCCAGGAGAGATGGGAGACTTGCTCACCCTGCCGTGGAAGCTGTTAACCATTCTCCAAATCTTCTTAATGGGGTGTTGGTGGTGAGAGAAGAGATGAAGTTGTTCCAAGTGTTGGTTTTACTATTCTTGATAGTGCGCCTGGCTTAGGCTCAGCTGATGTAAAAGAGGTTGAGGTTGTGGAAGGTTGGGTTAGCTTTGAAGTTCCTGAGGGCCCTTTTCCTGTTCTTGATGGCGGTTTTGCAGTCATCAGTAAACCAGGGGTTGGGGGGTTGATTAGGGGGTTTGGAGGTTTTGGGAATGGAGCAGGTGGCGATGTTGATAAGGATGTTACTGAAAACTGACATGGGATCATCATCCTTGAGGAGACGGGAGAAGAGGTGTAAGTCACAGAGGGTTTCAAAAGGGGCCAGTTGGCCTTCTCGAGGTTCCAAATGGGAGTGTGGTCTGTGGGGATTTGAAGGTTGGAGTGAATAAGAAGAGGGTAATGGTCACTACCACAGAGATCAGCAGTGACCTTCCAGTTAAAATCAAGGAGGAGGTTAAGGGGAACAGATAGACAGGTCAATACAGATGAGGGAGCCTGTGGCAGGATGAAGGTAGGTTGGGGAGTTAGTGTTGAGCAAGGACAGGCTGTGCTGTCGAAGAGTGTTTTCCACAAGCTTACCTCTGGGGGTGATGGTATTGGAGCCCCACAGGGGGTTGTGGGCGTTGAAGTCACTAAGAAGGATGAAGGGGGTAGGAAGCTAAGAGATGAGGTTGTTAAGGCTGGTTGGTTGAATGTTGGCATTGGGGGGAGATAGATATTGCAAAGAGTAATGGTTTTGTGGAGGGAGATAGATATACAGATGGCCTGAAGGTCAGTCTTCACATGAAGTGGGCTGTGTGTGATATCGTGTCTAACGAGAATGGAGACGCCCCCACAGGCCTTGTCCGCGTCCACTTGAAGTTTATGGTAGCAAGTGAAGTTATTGAGAGAGTAATGGTCAGTGGTTTTTAAGAAGGTGCTGGCCAGTGGGCCAACTTCTTCCGAATTAGCCTTAAGGCTTCTGATGTTCCATTGTATAATGTTGTGAGTGTTAATGTAATTGTTTGTGGAGCACGCTATAAGGAGGCAAGAGGTTATCTAGAGGAAGATCTGTTGGGTCTGAGTTGGTTTGTTTTTTCTTTGGATCTGTTTCTTTGGAAGTGATTGTTTTTTAAAGTTGGACGAGAAGTATGATCTGTGTGTTCGGTAATCCAACAATCCATATTCTCTTCAGTGTCATACATGTGGGTTTGGGTGGTAAGCTGTTTGTTGATTGGTTGTTTGTTAATTGGTTGTTTGTTGATAGGTTGTTTGTTGATTGGTTGTTTGTTGGTTTGTTGGCTAGTTGTTTGTTGGTTGGTTCTTTGTTGGTCGGTTTGTTGATTGTTAGCCTGGTAGGTTTTAGTTTGATGTATGATGGTATTAGAGGTGTTGGTGTAGGGATCGGCGGGGGCTTTAGAGAAGGAAGGGAGTTGAGGAGAGAAGTGGTGGTGGAGGTGGTTTGGGTATTGGGTGTGGTTGGGTTGTTGGCAATGGTGATGGGCTTAGGACTAGGTAAGAAGTTATGTTAGTTGTGTTAGTTGTGTTAGGGGGGTTGGAATTGGTGTCAGAGGAGACTACACTTGAGTAGAAAGGCTTGGTGTGGAGGAAAGCGAGTAATTGTTTCCTGGCCTCTGGGTAAGTAATGTTGGGATTAAGAGTTTTAAGTTTAGTTATTTGTTTTTCCTGAAGCCAGGTGGGGCAGTCTTTCGAGAAGAAGGGATGGTTGGCTGGGTGATTACCGTCAAAATTTGTGCAGAGTGGGGTGTTGGTGCAGGAGGTGTTGTCATGGTCTGGGGCTCCGCAGTTACCACAGCGCGCTTGGCTGCGGCAGGAGTTTTCCCATTACCATACCTCTGGCAGTTATGACAACAAAGAGGGTTGGGAATGTAAGGGGCAACTGGGATTCTTAGGTAGCCGGCAATGATGTGGGAGGGAAGAGTTGTTGTGGCAAAAGTAATGAAGATGGCATTGGTGGGTGTTTCAGTTGTGTCTCTCTTGAGAACAAGACGACGGGCTTTAGTGACGTGTTGGCTAGCCAGTTCCTCTACGTGGTCATCATCGGTCAAGTAAGCTAAGTCTCTGGTTCTTATGACGGCTTTGCTGGAGTTCAGGGAATGATGGGGGGTGACTGTAATGTCAATACCAGTGTTTCCTAGGTTTTGGTGGAGAGAAGGGTGGTGGCTTGAGTGTCCCTGGTGTAGTGCACCAGGAGATCGCCGGATCTAAGGGTAGAGACCTTAGAAAGGGTACCGACAAGGCCGTAGAGCGCTTTGTGTATGAGGGAGGGGGAAACTTTTTTAAAGCTCTCTTGTTTGTTGGTGGCATGTATGATTAAGATTTTAGGAATTGGGGCTAAAGAAAGGTCAATGGAGGTAGCAGGTGGGTCACAGAGAGGGAAGGGAGGGTCAAGGTCAAGGCACAAGGGTTTCATCATGAACATGAATACTCAGTTGCAAGTTACTGCCTTGTACATAAATACTCAGTTGTATTTGCTAAAAAGTTTATCTTGAAGCCTACCCACACCGACACCTGATTTAATCCTGAAAACTTATGTATGACAATTACCAACCCAACTTCCTGTTCAGTGTATTGTGTTTTTACTTCAATCAATGATTGTTTATTTGCCAACCATGCACACCACAGCCAAGTAGCCCAAGGCTATTTTACACAAACCCAGAGCTAAATAATCACGGCACTTTTGTGATTGAAATCACTATCCGTGTTAGGATGTCTTAGTGGGAGAAGTGTTTTTTTTTTCAAACTGGTGATAAAAATAACTGTGTATCTTTATGCCTGAGGTAATGATGTGCATTAATTGTGAATGATTGACAGACCACTTCTCCTAAGAAAGATATTTCTTCATGTAAGTTACTGCCTTGTACATGAATACTCTGTTGTAAGTTAATGCCTTGTACCTAATTCACCGCTTATTTATCAAAACTGCAGTGGTAGTAAGAGTAAGTTCTTCAACTTGGCTCATAAGTATACTGCATACCATAAGATGTACACATATCTTTGGCAACACTGCCAAAATCAGTGGGTTAATATAGATGCATGCTAAAAATTAAGAATGACAGCATAAGATGTCCTAAATCAAAAATTGTTCATTCAAAGTCACAACAGTCCTAGCTTCTTCTCCAATGTAGAGCACACAACACCTGTAATACATACTTATACAGTTATTTTTCTGCCTGTATGTACTAAAGTAGATTGTTGTCTACATGTTCAAATGTTTTAATAATCAAAATAATTTACATGATGAAATAACCATCCTTACGAGAAATGGTCCATCAATCATTCATAAGTTTTGCACAAAGTCCTCCCTGCGTATTCGGTTATGATAGTAACAATGCTATCACGAAACACTTAATATGACCCAGACGAGAACACAGGTACAACGTACAGACAGACATAACATCGACAACCAAGTCAATGTCCACGGCCTTTAATAACCAGTTGTGGTGCACTGGCAAAGTCCTCCCAAGCATATAATGTATATTTATATTTAGGCTCCACCAAGGACTAATTCGCATCACTGAACAGCAGTTATGTGGCTTGAGCCCAAGATGAATGACTTATTGTGTACAGTGTAACAGTAGCTGGTTGCTAACAAGTGAACTGTGCATAGACTATAAAGATGCTGTCAGTTAAGAAGGTATAGATTTACCCCTGTGTTGTATATGGTGTAACAATAGCTGGATGCTAGTCAGTGAATTGTGAAGAGTCTTTCGGGTTGAATAGTGTGGATTACCCCTGATTTTGAGAAAATCGGGGTGTCGGGCTAGAGGGGTCTAAGGGCCAAAAATTCTTAATGATGTAGTTCATATATAGCGCTTTTCTACACACAATGCAAAGGGCATTAAAATGGAAACCTTTGAGGCTCAATGCTGTAATCAACATACAAGCCTGTAATATCATGCTCCAATCTAGCATGTTGAGCACCAAGTGGATGGGCAGCAGGTGCCATTTTTTATTTTTTGATACAACTTCACCTGGCATACAACCCATGCACAACCTTCTGTGCTCTACCAATTGACAGTCAAGCCCTTACACCTTATTTGATTTACATCCTGATATTTAATTTGCTTTATAAGATATGACCAGACATCATTCAAACCACAACACTGTAATCTGTTTTCTTCTTTTTTTATACTATATGCTTTCATTCACCATGCCTTCTGTTTTCTAATTAAATACTTAATTGATTTTTGTCCCAATTTTATGACAAAAGTGACTATTGAAGGCCTTATTTCATTACTTCACCAAGAATGAAAGTTTAATCAGTTATCACATAATTCCTCCCAGTGCTAGCATAAACTTTAGAACCATGGGAACAACAAAAAGATAATAGTTTATTAATTTAAAGGCTATAAATTTTATGACCTCCTTCCCGCTTCAAAGAATTTCTTGAACAAAGGCCTCCTCACACCTAATTTGCAAGTACTGGGTTATTAAAACCACAATTTCAACTGTGGTCGCTCAATTCTACTTAGAGGCTATACCAGGAGTGCCCTTAATCTTCCAAAGTGATCAGCAGAAGAAAAAAAAGTGTGTTATAATTTCCAAGTGAAGCGTGAATGCAAACTTTGAAATGAATTGAACTTCACTTTGAATCTCAAAGGCTAAGATGCTGATTACAATAGAAATATATTAACTGTAGACCTAATTAGGAAGATTCTGTTTGCTCAAAATCTTCCCACCAAGTTTTTGTTCAAACACCAGAAATGAATAACAACAAGTGCATAATACAATTATTTTGCATGCAAAGGAAACATTTGGATGAATGTGTCCCTGCATGACATTATGTGTGTTTCCATTTGATAGTTTTCCATTTGATCAATGTCCTATTTAAACCTTGTGGAGGTATTAAAACAAAGTGCAGAAGTCAGAGTTGTCTGTTTTTTTGCTTGATGAGGGCTTAACGGCACCACGACAACGAGGGTCAAATTGTGCCTGAGAGGTCAGATCATTCTAGAGGTAGGAAGGAAACAGGGGAAGAATGAGAGAAATTCAAGAACAAGAGGTCAGAAAGCTGTGATCGAGAGGGGAGGTGCATGGTTGAAACAAAAACAAAATTAGAGAGAGGGTGGAAGAGGAGGACTAAATATGGTTGTAGAGGAAGCATGATGAAGGAAGGAGATAATTTCATCCAAAGGATTTTTCTGCAAGAACTCAGCAATTGAGTTGTGGGGAGTGAGGGAAGCTCTGGGAAGGTTGTACAGGGGGCAAGCAAGGAGAACGTAATGATTGTGGTTTTCTTTCTTCCTTCTATTAACCCTTACTCTACAACGCGGCAATATCATCGCCGTTTTGGGTGCCCCATCTTTGGCTCCGCCTCCCGAGTGCATTTTCAAAAAGGGCTGGTAGAGTAAGGGTTTATGGCAAGATTGGTCATTGCCAAAACAAAAGCATATTACAACGAATGTATGGTAAATTGAATCATTTACTGACTGGTTGGTCATGTGGTACAGAGTCCCCCTTTCAACCATGAGACCCAGGTCAGATCCTGGGTCAGGTCATACAAGAGACTAAAACCGGGACCTGTTGCATCTTTTTTCTGGCACTTAGTGATAAGAGGTGAAAGTAGGGTTATAATAATGTGGTTGGTAACATGTTGCACCCCTATTGGCTGCACCGGGGCTTACTGGAAGCTCCATTTAGCAGAATTCTGGGGCTGGAGAACAGTCTCGGTTTGTGTGGACGGTTGGCTTCTTGCTTTCTGAAGGCTGTGCATTGGAAAGCTATGTACAAGTACTTCATATTATTATAATTGTAATGACATGCTGTAAAACCTACTAAGCCAACTAAGGGATTTAGGGATACCTCATCCTTCCTTGTTTGATAAAGTTTGCGGTAATTTGAACAATGCATGTGTGAATCAACAGTACTACGGACAAACAAGCAAGGCGCTATGTCCCCAATCACCAACTTCATTGGCGAGGGGCTAACTACACTACACTTAACAAGACAACAATATTATTAAAAGTGTAATACATACCGAATTCACAGTTTGTGCCCTCAAAGCTAGCAATACAATTGCATGTGTACATGTTATCTCCATCTACGCAAACGCCATCATTCATACATGGGTTGCTTGCACAATCATCAATGAGATCTGTATGAGAATGACAAATAATCAGATATGACATTCATATGAGGCCAATAATGGATTGGTTTTCTTAATCACCTCAAAATAGCAATTATTTTAAACATTTATAGTTGTTCACTTGAATGTGAAAGAATGTAGAAACACCCTACTCTAACCAGGGTGATTTGCCAAATGTTGCTAACAGAAGGTTAAATGCAACGAGAGGTAATTGGGGTCAATTGGGGTCTTTTCTTCAATTCCAAAGTGGATCTTCATTTCAATATTCTTAGCAGCAGCTATTTTAACAGAAGTCTTTAAAGATCACTCAATTACCTTCCTGCAAATAGAGGATAAATAATTCTTACCCAAAACGGTGACTGAAACCGAGAATGAACAAGTATCGACTTGGCCTATACTGTCAGTGCATGTACATGTTACAAAACTCTCTCCGACACCAAAAGATGTTCCAGAGGGCGGTGAGCATGACACAGTTGGTGAAGTAGTCGAGTCATCAGTACATGATGGGGTGTTAAAGGTCACAGCAGTCTGAGACTGGGGAGTTGCTACGACTAACTGTTCATTGGCTGGACATGTTCCAATGACTGGGAATAGATCCCCGCTTCCTATGAGAAAAAAGTTACATGGTATGACTCATCAAATTGCACAATATTGCCATCATTTATAAATCACGTAGACCTAAGGCTATCAGTGCACTTATTGACGGACAAGATAAAGCTACCAAAGTGCACTTAATGACGGACAAACTAAGGCTATCAGTGCACTTAATGACGGACAACCTAAGGCTATTAGTGCACTTAATGATGGACAACCTAAGGCTATTGGTGCAATTAATGATGGACAACCTAAAGCTATCAGTGCACTTAATGACGGACAACCTAAGGCTATTAGTGCAGTTAATGATGGACAACCTAAGGCTATCAGTGCACTTAATGAAGGACAACCTAAGGCTATCAGTGCACTTAATAACGGACAATTCCTCAACATACAAAATGTTTGGTTTAAACCATAAAAGTTGTCTGAAAACATTTGTACAAGCAAGCTTTCTCCATTTTCGAATGATGTCTGCAGATAAATGTGTTTCATAATTTGACCTGTTAAAGTGACAATATTGATAGTGATAACTTCAAACCTAAGTAATTTCACTGCCCAAAGCTCAAAAAGGCACTATTTTGAATTTATATAATAAAGTTAACATATAAGCAACCAGAAACTACATGTTCAAAGAACTGACAATTCAACTCAAACAATCTTAAGTAACAGCTAAAGTTGTCCTGTCATGTGTCGAGTTTTGAATATACTCAAATTAATTTATCCAACCTAAAATCTACAAACACTCCTCTTTTAATATAGCTCATTAAGCATCTCTGGGAAACAGTCAGGAAACATGTTCTAAACATTGGGCGATGGGGCTGGTAATGAGGTCAGGTGACATGTAATACAGTATGTCTCAACCGAATGAATTAATTTATGTACAAAGTTTTAACACACTTTCACCTAAATTTATTGGTGGCTGAAGTCCCCCTTGTTACTATCCAGCTATGTTAACATCCCCCCTGTTACTATCCAGCTATGTTAACATCCCCCCTGTTACTATCCAGCTATGTTAACATCGAAGAATAGTATAAAACAACATCTCTGTCCTCCACTTACATGTACCATTGTACATTTCATTGCATCAAGACTGAGCTTCATACGACACATTATACCATGGATATGCAATGCCAACTGATAGCAAAAGCTTGTGTCAAAATGACAAAGCTGTGATTTATGCATATAAACATAGTAACTTTTTTGTGATATATAATATGCAGTGATTGTGATATTTGTCGACCCTTGCAGCATCTTCCAGTACTCTACTACAATAGAGTGTCACTGTTCACAATGCTAAAAAGTGGAGGTACAAACCTATTTCACAGTTTGTGCCCTGAAAATTCCCAATACACTGACACATATACAAGTTGGTTCCATCACTGCAGAGGCCTCCATTACGGCATGGATTGCTAGCACATTCATTTATGTCTACAAACAAGAAAGAATACCACAAAAATAGACAAGTTTCACATTCAAAAATACATTTAATATGAGTATAAGTAGCTCAGTCAGTTGAGCATAGTCCCAGGTTGGAGTCTTAACATTGATTTAACCCACGATTTTGCCACAGATATGCAGAATGATATGCTGAAATGAAGCACAGAGGTTTGTCATCTGCATCCCATCTTCTCTCCATCAACCCTTTGGGAAAAGTACACTCACCTACTATAGACCTTTTCAAATCTGAATCGGCAATTTCCGGATAACTAATTTAAATAATGTCACATGGCCGAGATTCACGTGTCCATAATGGACCAATCGTATACTGGAGGAATCTTATTGACCAATAAAATACTGGAGGAATGTTGGCCGTCTGCACAATTCATGCACGGTATAGAACCAAGCGTATGAAAAAATGTTTTCAAGCGCACGTATCATATGTGCGTTATACATGAAGGAAATACGCGCGCGTATATTGCTGCTTACATTTTTTTCATCAAACCTGCACCTGATTGGTTGGGAAACAAAGGAAAAGTTCCCCAGCATTTGATTGGTTCGGCTAAACTCGGTTTAAAAAGGTCCAAAGGATCATGGCATTAATCAGTCTTTCTGACTGTAATGTCTTCACCCCCTCAAAAAGAGAAGTGATTATCCACTTCTGATCCACGTTCAGACAAACACTGGCATTGCTAAGTTGACGTTGTTTACCCAACATAAGGTTCATGCAGATTTCCGAATCATGAGAGGATCATTACAAACATATTATAAATATGAAAGAGCTGTATTTAGAGGAACATTGCTTACTACAAATATTTTTGAACGAATATAACTGCAAAAAAATGTTGCTACTAACTAGATTCACAGTTTATGCCCGCGAAACCTCCATTGCAAAGACAGGTGTATGAGTTCACTCCATCAATGCAGAAACCATTCACACAAGGGTCCGTTGCACATTCATTGATGTCTAGATAAAAATTGCAGCAAACAAATGTGAAAATATACTGTTTTCAACTTTCTGGGTTATTTACATGTTCAAAAAATGTTCATATATAACTACAAATATCAGCGTAATTTTTTGAGGGGACACAACCAAGGGCACAAAATGTCTTCCTCTTTGATGAAGCAGTTTCATGAAAGATTAGCACCCATACATCAGCGATGTTCTGATTTTCCACATGTTGGAAAATCGAACATTTCAAGGCCAGCAAAAATTCATGCATCACTGCCCTGACACTCCATACATACACTGTACAATTATACACACATACAGAGTTTATTTCGGGAAATTAAGAAATATTGAGTGGGGGCGCTATTAGTAGCAATGTCAGATGTTGAGACGCAATATTGGCATGTAAAAAAACCAGCCAGCAAAACATGGTATCTTAAAAGTTTTTTTTTTCTTCAGTGAATTGATCGTTTGAAAGTTTTACCAGGAGGCAGCAATCTTTTTTAAATGAAGTCTTTGATAATGTCATATACATTGCCAAATTTAAAATCTTAATGTTTTATTTTTCTTTCTTTCAAAGTACTGTAAATGTAAACAAGCAATGCAGTTCATTATAAAGAAATAGGTTAGTGCACTGGCTATGTGCACTGTTGGAAAACAATGCTGCATGTAATCTACAGGCATAGTATCAAGTTTTGATTTAAAATGCTTGCTTGTATGAATGAGTTCTCTAGGCTAAAAAAAATAAAATGAAATCTCATCAAGCCTCAATGGCTTATACCCCGTCTATATACCCCCTGGATAAGACAGCAGTCCATCGCAGGTTAACAAGTGTGCATAAACATGCACAATTCTTTCAAATCTGGCACTTCCAAAACCTTCACTGACACTGTACTTTCTGTGAGCATTATACCTCGTTCACATGTTAATGACATTAAATGTATTTTTGACAAACAGTAATATAATTTATGATATGCATAATTCTTCAGGTCAACAAATGATATCCAATGGACAATTACAAAAAGTTTACAGGGACCAGACATGTATCCTGACATTTAGTTTAAAGCTGAATTGTCATATTACATTCCAAACTCTATTGTTAGGGTTATCCGTACCCCAAACACAATGAAAAATACAAAAAATAAAGAAAGTGTGATGCCAAATACTTCCAAGCATAACACCTTTGCAACCTTTCCCTTTGACGATACTGTAACTTAAATAATTCTTAAATGAAATACTTCAATTGTATAACATGTGTGAAATGTATCATATATTGAGATACTTTTAGGTGTAAGTTGGCATGCTCTTCTAGAAACAAGGGAATTTACAATGCGAATCAAACAAAACAACTATGTGCTTACCTATTTCACAATTATTGCCAGTATATCCAGGCACGCAGCTACATGTATACACTTCAGTGACAAAGTCAAACTGGCAGTTTCCTCCATTTTGGCATGGGCCTGACGTACATCCATTGTTTTCAACTACATTTTTAAAAATAAGATAAAAAAATACCAGAAATAATTAAGTAGCCTTGCCAGTAAGGAAAGCTTTGCAAACAGGGATAAAGATTTCACTCATCCATTGCACAGGATGGTCAAACTCCTTCCTTTGTAAACATAACTTTTGCTTGGACTTGAATGTTTACATTCTTAACATTAAGGCAACCCAAACACTAATCTATAATAGGCCTAGGATCAAGGCAGGTCACCTCCCCTAATGTGATTTTCAAAACATATATGAAAAAGTCTCTCTTTTTAACATAAACGAACACTGATCACATATTTTATTCAGTAGTTGATTGACCACCACAAATCCTGACTGATGGGTACAACTATAGAATACGGGTTCACTTGAATCTCAGTGTAAAAGAGGCAGCGCCCTTCCGAGGTCAAATTACCCATAAATCTTCATTTATCTATCATTCTTGAATAAATCTCAATAAAAATGTCAGGTAAATTTCACATTTGACTTCAGAAGTCCGTTGCACTGCCGAGAATCTTCATCTAGCCACCTTGAAGTGTGCTACAGCTGCACAGCCATGATTGATGATTTGATTTAATTTTCATTGCACAAAACCATTTACATTGATGATTTAGTATGCATTGTTTTGGCCAAAATTCACACGCCTAGAAAAGGGAAACCTAATATGATATCATTATTTGACAAATCTAATTACATTGTCATCTGATGCACGTTGGGCAATGATTAATGCCCCTTAGCACACTGAAAGGAAAGAGCTTGCACATTTAATGTAGAAATGACAAATCAGTCACTCTAATTTGTCATTTCTGAAGGCTTTTCATAGTAATCAACAATTAAAACAAACATTCAACGGATTTTGCGTAACACTCAAACAACTTGTTTTTTTTTCAAGCCCACATCTCTTCCGACCATTTGCGAAGCAATCTCCAGCGACAATAGACGTACAAAACTTGCTCCGAAAAAGCTGTGAAATTCAACATACAGCCTCAGGTGGAGGGATATTTTTTTCTTTCTCAAAAATTGGGTGTCAAAGGAATCCCTCTCATGCCACGGTGCATTCCATGTAAAATCTACACCAAAGGTTCGATTCTATTGCTTTAATATGCCAAGACTAAGCAGCGTGTTTAGAACTACTATGAGAAGACCTACTATTAAGTCTTGTTTAGTATTTTGCTTCTGCAATACTTACAAAACTTGCTTTTAATTTTAAAAGAAAATGAATGGCTAGTAACAGTATGTTATGTTTTTTGTTTTGACATGATCCTCACTTACAGGAACTCGGCATAGACACCAAGCATAGACGCCAAGCCTGCATAGCAGTTGCCAGTCTTGTGCGACTGGGACGGAAGTAGATGAACACCGGTTTTCACCCTACTCTTTTCGAGAAGTGTTCAGAGAACCAAGTAGAGTGTGACTGTCCTAACATCGGGACTGACGGCTTAACGTCCCCTCCGAAGGACAGCGAGCGCCATTAAACCATTGCCACTTCTCTCAACAGCTAAATGAGGAGCAGGAGCTGCAAACGGCATACTTCTGCCTTAATGATTGCCGTATCTGTCTGCATAGCTGTGGATAAACTGGTTAGACCTGTACGAGGCTTGAACCAGGTACCTCCAGCATCTCAGTCATGCACTCTGCCAACTGAGCTACCAGACTCCCAATACAACTAATGAATATGCATTAGTTCTAGACAGTATTCTATTATAATTTATATAAAGTCACTGATACAGGAATACACAAAACTATGAGAACCAACATTGTGCCCTCACTACGTGCATTTTACCTCCTTCATAATGGCTGCCATTGCATCGTTAGCGTGTGGTGCAGTTTGGGAAAGAAATTAGGGCAACTGTACTATAAGTTTATACTTTTTCACACCAGTGTGCCAAGAAAAGCTCGTGCTACGCCACTAAACCGAAAAGAAGTCAAATCCATGCCGAAGATCTTCAGACCTTAGTGCACGAAATGCATCCTGGCTCTCATGACTGTTGGGAGTCACAAGTACGGGTAGGCCATGGCATTTTTGTAGGAATGAATTTTCCATGAAAATGGCAGGTACTGTATAGGGAGCCTAACATTAATGACCCCTAAACCATAGTTGGTGTTTCAAGAGTGGCCTATGCTTACTCATTATTTCTAACGTTAGGTCTAAAGTGTTTCGAGAGTGGCCTATGCTTACTCATTATTTCTAACGTTAGGCCTAACATTAGGTCTAACATGTATCCTGACATTTAGTTTAAAGCTGAATTGTCATATTACATTCCAAACTCTATTGTTAGGGTTATTCACCCCAAACACAATGAAAAATACAAAAATAAAGAAAGTGTGATGCCAAATACTTCCAAGCATAACACCTTTGCAACCTTTCCCTCTGAAGATACTGTAACTTAAATAATCCCTAAATGAAATACTTCAATTGTATAACATGTGTGAAATGTATCATATATTGAGATACTTTTAGGTGTAAGTTGGCATGCTCTTCTAGAAACAAGGGAATTTACAATGCGAATCAAACAAAACAACTATGTGCTTACCTATTTCACAATTATTGCCGGTATATCCCGGCACGCAGCTACATGTATACACTTCAGTGACAAAGTCAAACTGGCAGTTTCCTCCATTTTGGCATGGGCCTGACATACATCCATTGTTTTCAACTACATTTTCAAAAATAAAATAGAAACATACCAGAAATAATTAGGTAGCCTTGCCAGTAAGGGAAGCTTTGCAAACAGGGATAAAGGTATCACTCATCCATTGCACAGGATGCTTAAACTCCTTCCTTTGTGAACATAACTTTTGCTTGGACTTGAATATTTACATTCTTAACATTAAGGCAACCCAAACACTAATCTATAATAGGCCTAGGATCAAGGCAGGTCACCTCCCCTAATGTGATTTTCAAAACATATATGAAAAAGTCTCTCTTTTAACATAAACGAACACTGATCACATATTTTATTCAGTAGTTGATTGACCACCACAAATCCTGACTGATGGGTACAACTATAGAATACGGGTTCACTTGAATCTCAGTGTAAAAGAGGCAGCGCCCTTCCGAGGTCAAATTACCCATAAATCTTCATTTATCTATCATTCTTGAATAAATCTCAATAAAAATGTCAGGTAAATTTCACATTTGACTTCAGAAGTCCGTTGCACTGCCGAGAATCTTCATCTAGCCACCTTGGAAGTGTGCTACAGAGTGGGCTGCACAGCCATGATTGATGATTTGATTTAATTTTCATTGCTACGAAAACCATTTACATGACGTGTACCTTCGCTTTCCATTTAGTATGCACTGCAACCGCCGATTTTGGCCAAAATCGACAATTGCACATCACACGCCTCGCCAGAGCAAGGGAAACCTAATATGATATCATTATTTGCTTGTCCTGGCACAGCTACGATCTAATTACATTGCCAACACGCGCAAGTTTAATATGATGCCTCTATCTGATGCACGTTGGGCATATGATTAATGCCCCTATGATAGCACACTGAAAGGAAAGAGCTTGCACACTTAATGTAGAAATGACAAATCAGTCACTGTTTAATACTAATTTGTCATTTCTGAAGGCTTTTCATAGTAATCAACAATTAAAACGAACATTCAACGGATTTTGCGTAACACTCAAACAACTTGTTTTTTTTCAAGCCCACACCTCTTCCGACCATTTGCGAAGCAATCTCCAGCGACAATAGACGTACAAAACTTGCTCCGAAAAAGCTGTGAAATTCAACATACAGCCTCAGGTGGAGGGATATTTTTTTCTTTCTCAAAAATTGGGTGTCAAAGGAATCCCTCTCATGCCACGGTGCATTCCATGTAAAATCTACACCAAAGGTTCAATTCTATTGCTTTAATATGCCAAGACTAAGCAGCGAGTTTAGAACTACTATGAGAAGACCTACTATTAAGTCTTGTTTAGTATTTTGCTTCTGCAATACTAACAAAACTTGCTTTTAATTTTAAAAGAACATGAATGGCTAGTTACAGTATGTTATGTATGTTTTGTTTTGTACATGATCCTCACTTACAGGAACTCGGCATAGACACCAAGCATAGACGCCAAGCCTGCATAGCAGTTGCCAGTCTTGTGCGACTGGGACGGAAGTAGATGAACACCAGGTTTTCACCCTACTCTTTTCGAGAAGTGTTCAGAGAACCAAGTAGAGTGTGACTGTCCTAACATCGGGACTGACGGCTTAACGTCCCCTCCGAAGGACAGCGAGCGCCATTAAACCATTGCCACTTCTCTCAACAGCTAAATGAGGAGCAGGAGCTGCAAACGGCATACTTCTGCCTTGATGATTGCCGTATCTGTCTGCATAGCTGTGGATAAACTGGTTAGACCTGTACGAGGCTTGAACCAGGTACCTCCAGCATCTCAGTCATGCACTCTGCCAACTGAGCTACCAGACTCCCAATACAACTAATGAATATGCATTAGTTCTAGACAGTATTCTATTATAATTTATATAAAGTCACTGATACAGGAATACACAAAACTATGAGAACCAACATTGTGCCCTCACTACGTGCATTTTACCTCCTTCATAATGGCTGCCATTGCATCGTTAGCGTGTGGTGCAGTTTGGGAAAGAAATTAGGGCAACTGTACTATAAGTTTATACTTTTTCACACCAGTGTGCCAAGAAAAGCTCGTGCTCGCCACTAAACCGAAAAGAAGTCAAATCCATGCCGAAGATCTTCAGACCTTAGTGCACGAAATGCATCCTGGCTCTCATGACTGTTGGGAGTCACAAGTACGGGTAGGCCATGGCATTTTTGTAGGAATGAATTTTCCATGAAAATGGCAGGTACTGTATAGGGAGCCTAACATTAATGACCCCTAAACCATAGTTGGTGTTTCAAGAGTGGCCTATGCTTACTCATTATTTCTAACGTTAGGTCTAAAGTGTTTCGAGAGTGGCCTATGCTTACTCATTATTTCTAACGTTAGGCCTAACATTAGGTCTAACATGTATCCTGACATTTAGTTTAAAGCTGAATTGTCATATTACATTCCAAACTCTATTGTTAGGGTTATTCGTACCCCAAACACAATGAAAAATACAAAAAATAAAGAAAGTGTGATGCCAAATACTTCCAAGCATAACACCTTTGCAACCTTTCCCTCTGAAGATACTGTAACTTAAATAATCCCTAAATGAAATACTTCAATTGTATAACATGTGTGAAATGTATCATATATTGAGATACTTTTAGGTGTAAGTTGGCATGCTCTTCTAGAAACAAGGGAATTTACAATGCGAATCAAACAAAACAACTATGTGCTTACCTATTTCACAATTATTGCCGGTATATCCCGGCACGCAGCTACATGTATACACTTCAGTGACAAAGTCAAACTGGCAGTTTCCTCCATTTTGGCATGGGCCTGACATACATCCATTGTTTTCAACTACATTTTTAAAAATAAAATAAAAACATACCAGAAATAATTAGGTAGCCTTGCCAGTAAGGAAGCTTTGCAAACAGGGATAAAGGTATCACTCATCCATTGCACAGGATGCTTAAACTCCTTCCTTTGTGAACATAACTTTTGCTTGGACTTGAATATTTACATTCTTAACATTAAGGCAACCCAAACACTAATCTATAATAGGCCTAGGATCAAGGCAGGTCACCTCCCCTAATGTGATTTTCAAAACATATATGAAAAAGTCTCTCTTTTTAACATAAACGAACACTGATCACATATTTTATTCAGTAGTTGATTGACCACCACAAATCCTGACTGATGGGTACAACTATAGAATACGGGTTAACTTGAATCTCAGTGTGGAAGAGGCAGCGCACTTTAAGGTCAAATTACCCATAAATCTTCATTTATCTATCATTCTTGAATAAATCTCAATAAAAATGTCAGGTAAATTTCACATTTGACTTCAGAAGTCCGTTGCACTGCCGAGAATCTTCATCTAGCCACCTTGGAAGTGTGCTACAGAGTGGGCTGCACAGCCATGATTGATGATTTGATTTAATTTTCATTGCTACGAAAACCATTTACATGAAACCTTCGCTTTCCATTTAGTATGCACTGCAACCGCCGATTTTGGCCAAAATCGACAATTGCACATCACACGCCTGAGCAAGGGAAACCTAATATGATATCATTATTTGCTTGTCCTGGCACAGCTTCTAATTACATTGCCAACACACGCAAATATGATGCCTCTATCTGATGCACGTTGGGCATATGATTAATGCCCCTATGATAGCACACTGAAAGGAAAGAGCTTGCACACTTAAAAATGACAAACAGTCACTGTTTAATACTAATTTGTCATTTTTGAAGGCTTTTAATAGTAATCAACAATTAAAAGGAACATTCAACGGATTTTGCATTACACTCAAACAACTTGTTTTTTTTCAAGCCCACACCTCTTCCGACCATTTGCGAAGCAATCTCCAGCGACAATAGACGTACAAAAACTTGCTCCGAAAAAGCTGTGAAATTCAACATACAGCCTCAGGAGGTGGGTAGAGATTTTTTTCTTTCTCAAAAATCGGGTGTCAAAGGAATCCCTCTCGTGCCACGGTGCATTCCATGTAAAATCTACACCAAAGGTACGATTCTATTGCTTTAATATGCCAAGACTAAGCAGCGTGTTTAGAACTACTATGAGAAGGCCTACTAATAAGTTTTGTTTAGTATTTTGCTTCTACAATACTTACAAAACTTGCTTTTAATTCTGAAAGAAAATGAATGGCTAGTAACAGTATGTTATGTTTTGTTTTGACATGATCCTCCCTTACAGGAACTCGGCATAGACACCAAGCATAGACGCCAAGCCTGCATAGCAGTTGCCAGTCTTGTGCGACTGGGACGGAAGTAGATGAACACCGGGTTTTCACCCTACTCTTTTCGAGAAGTGTTCAGAGAACCAAGTAGAGTGTGACTGTCCTAACATCGGGACTGACGGCTTAACGTCCCCTCCGAAGGACAGCGAGCGCCATTAAACCATTGCCACTTCTCTCAACAGCTAAATGAGGAGCAGGAGCTGCAAACGGCATACTTCTGCCTTGATGATTGCCGTATCTGTCTGCATAGCTGTGGATAAACTGGTTAGACCTGTACGAGGCTTGAACCAGGTACCTCCAGCATCTCAGTCATGCACTCTGCCAACTGAGCTACCAGACTCCCAGTACAACTAATGAATATGCATTAGTTCTAGACAGTATTCTATTATAATTTATATAAAGTCACTGATACAGGAATACACAAAACTATGAGAACCAACATTGTGCCCTCACTACGTGCATTTTACCTCCTTCATAATGGCTGCCATTGCATCATTAGCGTGTGGTGCAGTTTGGGAAAGAAATTAGGGCAACTGTACTATAAGTTTATACTTTTTCACACCAGTGTGCCAAGAAAAGCTCGTGCTACGCCACTACACCGAAAAGAAGTCAAATCTATGCCGAAGATCTTCAGACCTTAGTGCACGAAATGCATCCTGGCTCTCATGACTGTTGGGAGTCACAAGTACGGGTAGGCCATGGCATTTTTGTAGGAATGAATTTTCCATGGAAATGGCAGGTACTGTATAGGGAGCCTAACGTTAATGACCCCTAAACCATAGTTGGTGTTTCAAGAGTGGCCTATGCTTACTCATTATTTCTAACGTTAGGTGTAAAGTGTTTCAAGAGTGGCCTATGCTTACTCATTATTTCTAACGTTAGGTCTAACATTAGGCTAACGTTAGTGATTGTCACAACCCAGGTACACATATGTTATCACTGGGACATTTGTTTTGTGTACATAGCTTCATCAGGCCATAAATCAGAACGACAGCAATCAGTGAACGTCAGCCAATAAAAACAAAACAGATCAGTGGGGAAGTAAAAGGCCTGCAATGGGGTATATGAGCAGGCCTAACTGTTAGGCCTAAATAACTTAGGGGGATTAGGTCACTAACGTTACATGATTTGGGCATGAATATCATGCTATGGCTAGGTTAGTTGGTCTAGGCTAGGCCTACATATCATTGGGAATAATTTAATAATAAATAGGTGATAAGTGTTCGTTTGTCTTAAAAAGAGAGACTTTTTTTTAAACGTTTCGAAAATCGCGTTATGGGAGGTGACCTGCATTGTGTATTGCCATAACGTATAATACTATCTGACTGACTTTAGGAACGCATGCCTAACGTTATGGTGAAATTTTCATGGAACTAGCTTACCGTAGGTGTACCAATTTAGCACATTGGAAATTGTTTTTACTTCTGTTCGTTATATGTAATTAACTATTTCTGAGAAATATCATTGATAAAAAGTTTAAGACTTAAACTTTTCTAGTTTAAAAGTATTTGAACTCTAATATGAAACAATATTTTTCAAATTTTGATTTTGAAATTTCGACAAGGTGTACATGTAGCACGAAATGTGTACCAGTAGAGAGTATTTTCCACACACGCAATTTACTGTAAATAATCTCACTTTTATACAGGTACTTTTCAGTTCTTCATAATTGTATTGATAAGAAGCATCGTTATTAAGCTCTTTGTTATGGTGAAACACAATATTACCCGTCAGACATATATCCAAAGCCATTTTAAAATTGTAGTTATTTATATTGTTTTCCTATACCAGTTGTACGAAAATTTAGGAAGGATCAAATCAACGAGAAAAAAAGAAAGAATTTCTCTGTTGTATATAATACTTAAGGAATGGCCATTAATACAATATGTCTACACATTTTACTCTTAAGAATCATAGGTTCCAATTGTGTACTGAAATAATATTATCATTGCAATTTTCCTTTTGTTCTCCTTACAGGTATAAAGTGACGAGTATTTCCTTTACATTCTTGGTTTTATTTGTTCTGTTTTAAAACTTAGCTTTGATAATTTGCAACTTGTGGGCTGTTTTGAAACTTGACTTTGACACATTTTAAATTTCCCAGTTTAACTTGAGATTGTCATGCTGTTGTTAGAAAGAAAACAAAAAAGGAAATGTTGGTGTTCCCCATATCACCTCCCCATCCACCCTCCCCCTCCCCCCCCCCCCCCCCAAAAAAAATCACCTTCCCTTCCCCTATTAATCTTAAAATGAAATTCCTTAATTCCTTGCAATTTCGAAAATGTTGAATGACCACAGGGGAGATGACATTGTTAGTCCGACTGTTGACTAGTCTTTCCGGTAAGATGAAGTTTCCCTTTTTTGACTAATAAAACAATATGTCCTCAGTCAGTATTATGTCTTCTCTTTTGAAAGTTATCTTCTCTAGAAAAAGGTGGTAGCATGAGCCCATACACGCATGGTGTGCTCTTTGAATTTCCTTCGACTTTTTCGTGCATGCCAATATTTTAATTAAAAGAAGCTTTGTTTTGTGTTTCTGTTTTTCACTTCACTAAGAAACAAGCTACCAAATATTCATCAATTAAATTTGAACACAAAGAGTTTGTCTTACTAACTGCATGCATGCAATGAGCCGTTTGCTCGTATGCATTTTCATGAAGTCGGTTGTTTATCAAATTTCATTTTTTTCTTTTACCTCCATTTATTTCAACTATATACTATATCTCAATGCTGTACTGTTCCCTTCAAAAATCAAAAGCAATTTAATGATATTCCTATTGCACATCGGAACCTCCAAATCTTTGGATTTCTGGCTTTGTAATAGTATAAGTTACTGCTTTGGGTCCGTGGGATTTACCCACCCTGTTGTTTTGACTCGGCAGATATAAGATATATTTTGCCAAAGCTTGTCAGCTTGTGTAAAATCTAGGAGCGAAGGCCCCATAAGCCCTAAACTTCTCGTGATTTTGTTAGCATAAAATTGTGTAAAATCTAGGGGTGAGCCCCTGGTAGGTGGGGCGAATGGAGCAGAAGCTTAAAATTTCTTGTGATTTTGATAGCTGAAAATTGCTTAATATTGTGTCAAATCCAGGGTTAAAGTCCAGGTAAATGCCTAGGGGTGAAGCCCTGGAAGCTCTTGGCTCTTTTAATGTGATTGTGGTATCAGAAACTTGTTAAAATCGTGTCAATTCCACACTTAAGTTAGTTTAAAAGAATGTATATTTTGGAATGAATGTTGAAATGTAGGATCCCAAGTTGACTACAATAAGTGTCTTTAGTTCAAATTAGTTGGGGTCCATGGATGATTGCCATGTTGTTTTGATGTAAGAATAAAGCAATTGAGAAAAACATTTATAACGTTTGTTTTGTAATGATTCAAATCGCAGAAGGTAAGAGTTAAAATTATTAAAGATATATTCTCAGGACAGTTTTTTACCCCTGTAAGATTTGGTGCCTTCTCAAAAATCTTAACTGAGGGGAGCTTGCTCCCCCCCCCCCTCCCCCTTCTTCCTCCCTCTCCAGCCACCATTCCACAGGGTTTAATAGTATTGAAAGGGCCGATTGATGGTCCCAAAAAACAGGGTCAGGAGTGGCTAATTGCATTTTGACAGTTTTAATTTTGGATGTGACAGATTTAGTGGAGGGAAAAAAATAGCTTACAAGTATGAAACAAAAATGTGGAGAACGAGTTCATTTATGCAACAGGCGACAAGATAATGCTAATTGCATTTCAAAATACATTTTAACTGTTTTAACGGTTTAAAAATATGGATGAGACAGATATTTTTTTATTTGGGAGGGGGGGAGCAAAAGGACCCAAAAGTTCATAGGACAGGAGAAAATGCCAAGTTTTGGAAACGGGATGCTTTTGCACGAAAATTTTCACCTAGTTACAGGGGCAATCCTATAGTAGGGGTGTTGCTCCAGTTTTGGACAAACCTGAGGTTGGTGTTTTCATTTGTAGTCTGTAAATTATTGACCATGGCAAATCGCTAATGGAAAGTCACTGCATTTGGAATAAGCAAAAAATTTCTTAAAATTGGGTATGCTTTTGCACAAAAATATGGGGGCCAGTCTGGCGGAGGTGGGGTACTTCCACATTTTAATAAGTCCTGGCCGGGGTTGTTAGAATCGCAGGCCTTTAACATATGATACTTGAAACGCGACTGCTGGTAATAAAATAAAAATGTAACATAATAAATCCAGGGGATGGGAAGGCACGTGCCCAAAACAAATTGCCGTGCCCGCCCCCGTGCCAACCCAAATGAAAAACAAACTTTCCATATTTTTTTAATACGTGTTGGTTATATATTAGCCTAATTTGATCTGTTATTTTCATTTCAAAATATTCCGTTATTTTAGGTTATATCATAAACTAAGAATCTTCAGTGTTTCTGGGAGAATTTCGCCCCTGGACACCTACAGTAACGAAACTTGAAATTGTGGACTGTGTAGATACAAAGAAGAAATGACCCAGACACCAACACTAATGACACTAACTCTTCCAAGGGGACTACCCCACCCCTCAGACCTGGGAGCGATATCCCTCTCCCCACCATCCAGATATTTGTCTAAGATAAGAGAATCCCAAACGTTTTGGAAGTTGAAGAGTTTATTAAAGTTTCAACATTTTCCTCCAGTTTTTAGTTCCTGGTTGCAATATTTACTTGCAGAGATTTGTTATCACATAACAAATAACAAATCCCATGACACATAACAAATCGCTGCTATAACTACATTGTAGACTTGGAAGTCATTCTATTTCCTTCTCAACAACTCATTCGCACCTCTGGCAGTATAATAAACCAAGGCTTATATTATATTCTGTGTATGACCAACACAATGTGTGACCACATATTTTGTAAACAAATGTTTAACCTTAGCATGTATCATGGTAGCATTGTGTTTTTGTTCAGATACTGTCAGGTTTATATCAGTTTAAAGTCTTCTGTGGAAGCTATAATACTAAGAACAAGGAGTTTTCTGTCTGTAAGTGTAACAGGGTTAGGTATAATGGAAAATCTGGCGATGTAAGCATTAATGAAACATCCGTCATGATTATATATTGATATAATAAATTGCAATTTTGAAAATTATAAATAATACTGGGATGCAGTCAACAAGCGAGAACTCACAATACTTTAGGAAACTTCACATATATAGCATAATGTTGTGTGAAGTGACAATTCTGATTGACTGTGTTATATTTGTCTATAACAGCTCCCTAGCTAGTAACACTACTGTAGCTAGGGCTAACGGGCGAGTGGGGCCCTGTAGGTATAATGGTAAAAAAATATATATATTTGTTACGGGCCCCTAACAGTTACGCCACTGGCTTGTAATGTTTTATTCAGTCAGAAAATCCAACGTATGTGAGCTGAAATCTGTAGTCACACTGTACAGCTGTAATAAAAAAAAAAAACAGACGTTTTCCACTCGAAATTGGCAGCGATGAGGAAAAACAAATTCAAATTAATTATAAGAGCGGGGAAAAGGGGGAACGAAAAAAAACATATATAAGTGAACGTATGTGAAATATGATATAATTTTGTGTTTACAGTTAAGCCTCCGATGGCTTTAGGATTCCACAAATTGATTTGTAAGACAGCAATAAGCACGTGAATATAAACTTGAAATGGAAATATACCATTTCGATCTTAAATCCTTTTTTTTTTCAAAACCATGTATGGAACATTACATTTTGAACTGCAGCAACCAGAAAAAAATCTTTGCCAAAAAAACCAATTTTGTTCCCAAGGACGAAAGTGTCGATGACATGAAGAACAGCGTGAGCAAGAAGGAAATTTTCTATATATTTTTTGCTTTCAACAGAACAAGTACATTTTAAATACTAGACATTTAAAGGACTATGGGCATAATCTGTGACATCAATTAAGAAGTATCTTTTGTCTTCTTTTGTAGAACAATTGTTTTTTTTTCATGCCTGTGTTGTTTGAAATATAGCATTGGACTTGGGGCATATTTTTTTTTAACTTGGTCATAAACCCCGAATCATCATGATCTAGAATAGACATTCAACAATTGGTCAGTTTGCAACAAAAGAATCAAAGTAAACTTTCATAGTGATGAAACCATTAATTTCTAAAGAGGATTTACACATGAGAAAAGATCACTAAATATACTTTATACAAACAGAAGATTAAACTTCATTCATAAAAAAAAAAGTATACTGTGGGGACAAAAAAAAAATTTTGTATAAAAGGGTACATGATGACATAAATAAATAGCTAAAAAAGATTTATAAATTCATACTGTATCCGATGTGGGAAAAACTGGTACCTACTGGTACCGGAGTTGCGCAAGCGACAAAGGTCGCGAAAAATGGAAAAACAATATTTACAACACCATGTAAACTTGGTTTGTTTCGTTACTTGACAGTAATTTTCATATGTTATTTTACCTGCGAAACTTGACCATATGTTTAAGGATTTTTTTCATTCGTGCGTTTCTAGTCAAAACGGAGAAAAAGTAGCATGATTTTCTACTGTACCATGTGACTCGAGCGATGTAGGCTCAGAATCACAAGACAAAAATGTTTCTATTTTTCGTAGACGGAAACATATTCTGAAGATATATTTTAGCAGCAATCGCGATTTTGTTTGTTAAGAGTATGAACAATTGGTAAGATTTTAGCAATAAATTATTAGAAGTAAACAAATAAACAAATGCGAAAATACGCGGAATTGGTACATACGCTGAGTTGGTACGCCTACTGTAGCCTAACGTTAGGCCTGGCTTTCATTCCCTTTGCTTTTTTCTCACTTCTCACTCCTGCCAACCATCTCCCACATCAGACATAAACTTCATCAGGAAACTTCGTAAACCTACTTTTCTGCTTAAAATCAGGGAAGTTATTGCGTTTGGTATGTCAAAGTCAAGACCTGAGACACCACAAATCTAACTTTTTCTTGCACAAGTTACAAAATACAAGTAGGCTACTTGGCATGTGGGCTACTTGCAGTCTTTCATAGTACAATGCAAGTTGCAATGCAGTTTTGCAACTTAGCTCAATTGCCGTCTTGTGTCGTCTGCTTGATCCAAAAAAAAAAAAAAAAAGTTTTGAGGGTGGCATACTGCTAAAATTCAAACTTCAGAACGAAACTAAAACAAGTGGCCCGAAATTTGTGCAACATTGTTTCAGTGTTGACGGTGCACACTGTGTTTGAGTGGCGCATTAACCAGAGGGCATGGGATCATGGGTGGAAATATGGCGGACCACGGCATCAATGGTCCCATAACTTCTTTTTTTTTTAGGTCTCCATTATAAAAATTAAAAAAAACGAGGTAAAGGGTTGATTGGTTCATAAGAGATGGTTTGCATTTAACTAGGAAAGGTTCTCGTGTTCTTGCTAGAGGTGCCAATAAGGATCTGAGTCCTTTAAACTAGTCGGCAGGGAGGGGGGGGGGAGTTTAAACCCACCTGTCAGGCATGTTTCGGCGGTAAAGGGATTGTTTTTCTAGTGGTCGAATCAAGGTTATGTATTCAAATGTTCGTAGCATTTTGAATAAACGTGATGATCTGCTGGTTACATATTCAAGGTTACTTAGGTTTCAGACAAGACAGATTACAACTCTCAATGGCAGAAGAGGTGGTGTTCTATTCAGAATGTTCCATTATGAATGTTGATTTTTCAGTTGATGTTGATGTTTTTCAGTTTCAGTTAATATATATATATATATATATATATATATATATATATATATATATATATATATATATATATATATATATATATATGTATATATATATATATATATATATATATATATATATATATATATATATATATATATATATATATATATATATATATATATATATATATATATATATATATATATATATATATATATATATATATATATATATATATATATATATATATATATATATATATATATATATATATATATATATATATATATATATATATATATATATATATATATATATATATATATATATATATATATATATATATATATATATATATATATATATATATATATATATATATATATATATATATATATATATATATATATATATATATATATATATATATATATATATATATATATATATATATATATATATATATATATATATATATATATATATATATATATATATATATATATATATGTATATACATATATATAAAAGATAAGTTCCGCGCATTGGCCATTACAAACAAAACAAAATAGGAAAAAATGACAATGTCTCTAGCCAACATATTTTTTTATATATACAAAAATCTGTTCACTTGTCGTCGTCGATTATTTCGGTTCCCCTGGAGCCTTCGTCAGCAAACTCATATGACAACTGAACATAGAAAAATACGTTTAAGTAGTTATTGATTTTTAACAAAATCGGAAACTATTTGGAACAAGAGCATGACCATACACACGAATATTGTGTCAAATTGCTGTCATTAGCCAGCAACATAGACAACGTTAGTGTTTGTGAAACCATCACCTCTCATATCCCACCCTCTCCTCATACAGTGGTTTCCTATACTATCCCAAACTTCATCCAGTTCAGGATAAGGTCGAGCAAACGTTACAGTCACAAGGCAAGAATATTTCCGACTTTCCCAACGAAGATATTTGCTCCCTCGCCAGACAATTCAATATTCCCACTCCAAGCAGACCAAACATTTCTGGCATAGGGACTCTGACCGAACATCTCTCGGGGTTTGTGGATTATATCCTTCAGGAACTGATGCCTAGTAGTATTCCTAGTTATATCCAAGATACTACCGACTTCTTAAACAGCTTTCCCAGCTAGACGACATCCCCACTAACAGTTTGAACGAAACTGACTTAGTTTAATGACTGGGCTCCACAGCTGTAGGCCGTGCTACAAAGTCTAACAAAAATTATACAAGCGCAAAAATAAGTGCGAGGAGTGAGCACGGAAAAGGGTAGCCAAAAGCCACACGAAAAACAAAACCTGACAACAGCCAGGGGACACACAAGTAAACGTGAACACAAAAGGAGTCGTTTCAGAGCCACCCCACCCCAGGAAAACTACAAATGGTAACTATAAATAAACACCATACCAACCATTCCCAGGGTGGAAACATAGGAGTAACACCAAAAAGGATACAAATATAAGAAGAATGACAAGGCTAGGCCAAGGGAAACTAAATAAGAGGCACCGAGAACGGGCCTTTCACGCTAGGCTCAATGAGATGCGAGAGGATCAACTGTTCATCAAGAATACAGGTTTTTATAAAGTGATTATTAGTTTCTAAACGGTTTTTGCAGTAATTTACAAGAAGTGAATCAATCCGTGATTGAACGCTGGGAAGAGAGTGAAGATCAATAAGTGCAACAGGTGAAACCCAACGAGGTATGTGAAAATAATTTTTAGAGCATTAATTTGAATTTGCTCTAATTTACAACGGTTACTTTTGGAGAGTAGAGGAAAACAATAAAGGAGTATTCAATGAGTGAACGAATAAGACTAGTATACAAAATTAAGGTTGAAGACGATGGAGCTCTGGGATTATAAGCTGTCCCACAGACAGTATATAATTGGGAAGTGCGAATTTTTAGTTCCTTAAACAAACTTTCAAAATGCAGTTTAAAATTAAATCTAGTATCAAACGTGATACCCAAGAACTTGACTGAATTATAATTTGGAATAACGGTATCATTAAAAACTAAGATTGGGATTAAAACAGGACGGCGGCGAGAGAAAACAATAGAATGTGATTTAGACGGGTTAAGGAATAATCTCCACTTGCTGCACCAGCATTGAAGTAGGTTAATATAGTATTGCAAGTCGTCCCTTGCGGCAAGAATATTAATGGCCGACGACCAGACAGCCAAGTCGTCAGCATATTGAGAAATATAAATGTAATCAGAAGATGGGTTAGGAATGTCGTTTACAAAAATTAAAAACAGAAGTGGACTAAGGGGGCTACCCTGAGGGGTGCCCTTATTCACGAGCAAAGGATCAGAAAAAACATTATTAACTTTAAAACGAATTTGCCTGTTAAATAAAAAGTCTGCAATTAAGCGAATAAATTTTACCGGGAGGGAGATCTTATTTAGCTTATAAAGAAGACCATTATGCCATAATTTGTCGAAAGCCTTTTCGGCATCGAAAAAGGCAGTATACACAAAATGTTTTTTACAAAGGTTTAAAGCAATATGATGAGACAACTTGGCTATCTGGTCTGCGGTACTGAATTTTGAACGGAAACCAGCTTGAAAATTATTAAAGAAATTAATATCGTTAAGATAGATGGTAAGCCTAGAACAGATGACCCTCTCGAGAAGTTTACTGAGTACTGAAGAAAGAGTAATAGGTCTGTAATTTTTCGGATCTGAGCGATCTTTTCCCGGCTTAGGTATAAGGATGACATGCCCAGATTTCCACTTTATAGGAAAAATACCAAAATTAAAACAAATACTGTAAAGTTGGCAAAGAAAAGCTTTAAATTTTAAAGAACACTTTTTAATATGAAGGTAAGTGACTCCATCCCCCCCAGGGGCCGTCTGTGTAGTATTTTTAAGAGCTTTTTCGAATTCTAAAACTGAAACAGAATTAAGTAAATAATGTTTGTCACCTCTCTCGCACTTAAACTTTGAATAGAGGTTTGAAAAATTCTTTTTTCTGACAAAATTGTTAATATAATTAAAATGATGATCATCAAAGAAATTATCAGAGCGGCCCGTGGAGAGGACAGAGTCAAAATACATTCGAAAACACTTGCATCTCTCGAGATCAGTAGAGTAGGTAGAGTTATTATAATGTAAAGGAGTAGAGTTATTTTTAGATTTAGATTTATTTAGAAGGTTGTTAATGCTTTTCCAGAAATGACGACTGTCAGATTTATGGTCCAGTTTAATACATTTATTATAAAGAGTCTGATTTTTGAAGAGTTTAATTTCAGTACTAATTTTTCTACGAATTACATTAATATTATGTTTAAGTAAGGGGCACTTATTTTTATTATAATTTCTACGTAAACGCCTGCGAAACTTGATTAAATGTATAATATACTGAGGTAAAATGGTATGCTTCCTAGTATTGCCAACGAAAGACTTAGTTGGGATGAACTTGGAACTGGCCGAGTTAATTGAGGAAGTAATGAAAGAAACCAAAGTGTCAAGCGTGCCAATATCGAAAGATTTACAACTTAAATTATCGATACTCGAATCCAGAGCTGAAGAGAAACCTAACCAGTTAGCTCGAGTAAAATCAGGGTAGTCGGTCGAAACTGTAACAACGTTTTTACAATTGAGACTACAGGTAATTGGTAAATGGTCACTATCGAGACCAGGTCCAACCTGAAAAAACGCAAAGTGAGAGTAAAGACTATTACTAAGTAAACATAAATCGAGGATACAGGGTTTACGTTGTGTTAACGTGAAAAAAGTAGGAGATTTATCATTAATGAGTTTAATGTTGTTATTTAGTATAAAGTCAACAATATCGATGCCCTTGGGGGAATCATAGGAATCCCACCAAAGAGAGTGTTTAGCATTAAAATCGCCAATAATAATAAAGGAACTATACTTTGCGATAAGTCTGTTTATCAGATTAGTGGGGAAAGATTTGTAAGAGCAGGGTAGATATAAGCAGATTACCAGTAAATCAGGAATGTCGGGAGTTGAAAGTGAAATGGCGATAAGTTCGAAAATATCAGAAACCTTATCAATAATTTTAAATGATAAATTATTGTCAACTGCAATCGCAGAACCCCAATAACCATTGGGGTTTACAGTTGTAACCAAATTATAACCTGGAATATAAAAGTTATGAGAGGATTTAAGTCTAGTCTCATTAAAACCTGCAACGGAAATGTTATTAGATAAAAGGAAGTCAATAATTTCGTCTGATTTATTTGTGATGGATTTACAATTAAAATGGCTTATTTTCATAGCGTACAGAAAAGTGTAGGTATGTGAAAAAATAATGCAAATGATGCTCCAAGCAACCCACAACAAAAACGAAAGCACTAGAACACTGAATCTAGATACAAATCTCCGTCACCGATGGAGAAGGATTTAAGAAAGTCGCTCGAAATAATACCTTTAAGATGTTCTGAGGCCACCTGAACACAGAGATTTGAAATAGTTGAAGTGGGAGTTTGGGACAAGCCAACAGTTGAACGAAACTTATCCATAAGATCGGCAATAAATATAAAAACTTTCTCCACCAGTTCTTTTATAACTTTGGATAAAATACTTGAAATGAGAGGAGTGAGGTTATTTTCTACTTCTGTTTGAATTTTATTAGACTGATCCATAATTTCTTTATGATTTTTTTTCGGTATTAACTTTAATTTCTTGAGATACAGCCTTAGCATAAGACATGATAGGATCGCTTACGTGTTTAGGTTCAGTTTTAGATTTGGCCTTAGAGCGGGCCTTGTCGAACTCTTCTAGAAATACTGGGCAAGTTTTATCTGATGCTGGATGTTCGCCGCCGCAGTTGGTGCATTTTTTATTTATAGTTGATGGGCAATCTTTAAAAGAATGATTACCCGCACAAATATTACACTTTGTGTCAGCGACACAGTTGCTAGCCTGATGGCCAAAGCCTTGACATTTAAAGCAGCGAGTGACTCTCACGAAATCATTAGATTGAACAACATTGAAATGCAATAATTGAACAAAAATACCATTTGAAATTAGATGTTCTGTTCTAGAAGAGTCCGACAACCAAATGCGGATAAGAGTTGTGGCATTGCCAGTGTTACGAGAAATAATACGTTTGGCTCCGGTAACCGAACTTTCAGATTTCTTAATTTCGTTAAGGAAGTCTTTATCCTCAAAGTCAAGGGGTACGTTTTTAACTACTAGTGAGATTGATTTAGATGTATTAGCTCTGGGATACGAGAGGGTAGACTTACCAAATTCGCTCTTATCCCACCTTGTGAGGAGTCTGTTTAAGTCAGCGGGTGAGTTTAGATATAACTTAAATGTGCCATGTTTAATACATGAGATACTCTTTATACCTGGGTTTGGTTTATAATTGGCCAATACTCTACTGACCTCGAGAGTCTTTGTACTTGGAGGGCACTCCAAGAATAATACAAAACGCTCCCTAATGGAGTAAACAATGTTGGTTCTGTTCTCATCCAGAACCACTACTTTAGAAGGTTGTTGGGGGCCGGGGCTTTCCTGGTCCCTTTGTTGGCATCGGCCATGGCCTGAGTAAAGCCCCAGTGCCAATACTAATACAATATACAAAATATATACTATGATAGAAAAATACTATGATATATACAGAAAACTGTACAATATAAAAGCGTTAACTTACGTACAGGACAACCACCCACATCAAGACAAGACACGACACATGAACAAAACAAAACAATGAAAACAACTGCACAAACAAGTGCAGAACAAGAAAAACAACACGGCCTGAAAACGAGAACTACGAGAACCACAGTCAAGTAAACCAGTACGCGCTAACAGTTTACTTATTACTATGGATGTTACCTCTCTGTACACCAATATTCCTCATGAAGAGGGGTGAAGGCTTGTGGTGAGTTTCTCGATCTTTATCAGGTCACTAGCACTCAGACTAAGGTCATCTGTTCAATTATTGACTTAATCTTAAAACATAACAAGTTTACTTTCAATGGTAATATTACCTTCAAGTGAGCGGGACGGCCATGGGTACCCGTATGGCCCTATGTTTCGCCAACATTTTTGTGGCATCAATTAAAAATAAATTTCTAAGTTTCAGTTAAACTAAATCCATATTTTATGCACGTTTCATTTATGATATTTTTCTGGTTTGGAACCATGGTCGCCACGCTCTCCAAAATGTCATCACGGTTGCCAACTCTTCTCATCCTACGATTACGTTTACTGTCAAAACTTCGGAAGCGAATATTCCTTTTCTTAATGTTATGGTGCACTGAAGACCAGAAGGTATTATAACTTCATTGTACCGTAAACCTAGACCCACTTACTTCAGATACGACACTTCCCACCCTCCCCACATCAAATCATCTATTATTTACAGTCAGATAATTCGGTTTAAACGCATTTGTTCTGAACAAACTGACTTTATTGCCGTTGTCAAACAGTCAAAGATTTTGTCCAAAACTTGCTTCGCAGTGGCTACCCCTATCGCCTGAGTGCTGCTCAAGTCAACAGAGCATCTCTTGTCCTCGGAAGACCACACTAAGCTATCGCAGAAAAGCCGAAACTAGCAGGAAGCGAGTTCCGTCTGTTAAACGCTTTCATTCTAGCTTGGACCCTCTCCTGAGAAAGATAATTAAATCACAGAGAACACTTCATAGTGATTCAAATCTCATAGAAATTTTCCCCTCCCCACCCATCTTGCTAGAAAACAACCATCAAATGTGCATTCGTTGCTGGTTCAAACCAAACCACGACGGAACCCTGGTGGTATTCCGTGTGGCAAATCTCGTTGCCAAATTTGCCGGCACTTTTATACCCAAACAACTGTTTCCTTTTGAAATTCCGCCACGATTTCCCCCCACTAACGCAGGCTGCGACTCGGCAAACGTTGTTTATATTATTTTGGTTGTAAAAGTCCTGAAGCAGTTTATGTTGGAGAAACGGAAACAACATTTAGATACAGGTTCAACAACCACAAATCTAGTATATGTACGCCCCCCCCCCCTGGTTTCTCCGTGGCCACACACTTCAACGCCCCATCTCACTAAATAAAATGTTTACGCTGCATCATTGTTAAGCCCCGGTTCAACCCCCTTCCCCCTTCATATCGACGGCCCTGCCTGCTAACTATGCTCTCAGGCTGCCAGCCTGTTGTTGACAGACCCCTATAGCAGATAATTTGTAAATAAAGCAAATAAAATATGTACATACCTGACACGATATTAGTCCAGTATGTCGTACCATTAAAAATTACAGTCGCCCTGTAAAAAGAACAACAAACCAAACTCTTCAAATCGGACACTGTAATCTGGGTGATAAGACAGCGTCGCACTTTGCGGCGGATCTATCTTGAGATCGATATGGTGACCATGAGGCGTATGAAGTGGGGGCAGAGGTCGAAGTGCCCCCTATGATGTGTTTTACTCTCCCAGTTGCATGTATTTCTTGGGGGTAAAATTTAAGAATTGTTTATGAAAAAAGTGGTAGCAATTTCCCGAAATTTAAAAGAATTTCTCGGAAATTGAAGAAACCTGTTTTTAATTTGAAGATTTAACGATTAACTAAAATATGTCCCGCTTATATATAAGCTGGAAAATTTGGGGTTCTTGCTCTTCCGGACAGGTGATCTTTACTACATCCCCCCTCCCCCTCTCTCCTCCCCCTCCCCTCCCTCCCCTCCCATCCCCTCCTCTCTCTCCTCCCCTTCCCCCCCCCTCCCCTCCCATCCCTCCTCTCTCCTCCCCCTCCTCTCCCCTCTCTCTCCTCCCTCCTCCTCTCCTCCCCCCCCCTTTCCCTCCCATCCCCTCCCATCCCCTCTCCCCTCTCTCCCCTCCCCTCTCCCCTCTCACCCTTTCCCTTGGTAAAATGCGATTAGTCGGTAAATCTGGTATCATGCAGGTCGGTGATGCTTAAGGTTTTGAATACAAAACAAGACAGTTTGAAGCCAAGTTGCCAATTGATAAACCGATTTTGATTATTATGAGGTTGAACTTTAAAGCAATATATGTATGCGGTGTATATAATGCTATTTTTTCATGCTTTTCTTCAATCGAAATCGTGTTGTATTTTTAATGCGTTACGTACAATTTACAGGTCTTCGTTTAATGTCAGAATGCAGTCAGTACCTGCTGGCGCTCTTAAAACCGAAATGGCTCCTACAGTCCTAACAGCCTAGGGCTAAGAATTAAGTGCGCAAATCGCTTAAATTTAAATAAAGTGTTAAACGTTGCTGCTAACCGAAATATCTCCTGCAATTTTACCAAATTTTTTAATAATTTGGCCAAATTTCCTATATGGCTCACGATCTAAGAAAGGATTGTAGAATTGGTATATAGTCATAGTACACAATCTAATCTAGGATTTATGTAAATCTATGTTTATATCTTTTGCAATGTCAGCTCCCTATCTCATTTCCCATTTACGGGTAATTTCCATCAATTTTATCGAAATTTCCTTCTTTTTTGGGCAATTATGTACGATATTTTGGAATTTTTTTTCAATTTTCTCAAATTTCCCTAATAATCTTTTTATTTTTATTTGCTCCATTTTCCGACCGTTTTTCAATTTTTGGGAAATTTTCTCCATTTTCGGGAAATGTCATTTTATTCTGTTATTTTCAGTTTTGATACATTGTCTTGTACATTTAGCAACGTTTCAACAAATTTCAAGAAAATTTGTTATTGTTAGAATTTCATCAAATAAATATTGAAATTTTTCTGGCCAAAAATCATCTAATTGTACAACAACCTTTTTCGAAAAATTTCTTGATATGCATCAGTGGGAACTTAAATACCATACAGACCAATAGACATGGGCGGGATTTGTCGAACGAAAGTGGTGGGCAAAGTTAAAAGTGGGGAGGTGGGGGGGGGGGGTAAGATCACAAAATCACGCTAAGATGCAAAAATCACCATACAAAAGATACAAATTCGAAAAAAGTGGGAGAGTGCCCTCCCCACCCCCACCTCTAATCCGCCTATGCCTATATACTGTAATTTCCATGCATGATCTCTTGTTTAACTAAGTTTTAAAATTAGAAACACGTCAGGGAAAAATATGTTTGGAGAGAGAAACATTAATTGTTTTCATCGCAAAATTCCACTTTGCATGCAGGCATGTACAGATGTACACAACATTGGATTATTTTTTAACAGAAAATACTATTTTGGCGCAAAATAATCATTTCAAAAATTCAAATGTTGAACAAAACTGCTGCAAGACTGCAAGACATAACATAAGGTAAATTGTTTCCTTCCAATCGCTTACAACATTTTCTTGACAAAAAACCTTTGCAATTTGAAGAAAATTCATGGAATTTTGGCTCCCGATAGGTGACCCTGCCCAATTTCATATACAACAATAAACATTGATAGCGGTCGATGGTCTCCACCGCACCTATGAAACGTATTTCATTAGATTCGGATTTGTTTGACTTATTGTCACTTATGATTCTTACCTGTATACAATCGTCACAGTACTCATGCCACCCAGTTGACTCCATGCAATTGTGGCACTTGTAATGGGGTTTGTTGGTGAAAATAGGATGGCTTGAGACTGTGGATCGTCACAAAACGTGACATCCAATACACCATTCATCTGCAAGATATTCCAGAACCCGACCTTAGTAGGGGGTGAAGTCGCCACGACCTCTCCCACGATTGCGAATTTCGAGAAAGCTGTATTATCTCGTGACTGTATTGTAACTGTAAAAAGCACAAGAGAGATTTCTTTAGTTTATATATGACAGTGGCGCGGTGATGAAAAAGCTATGGTCCCCAAATTATCACCAGGTCCTGTTTTGGAAACACTTTTGGGGGCAAACCCCAATAACGTTAACGCACAAAGAAAAATTAATAAAAAATTGACCTAAATAATCTTACCCCTACCCCCTCCTGAAATAAAATCTCTTACAGACTTCAACGTATACTATAGGCAGTAAGCAGGTGTAGTAACCGGGGACCGAAACATGACAAAAGTGCTCCATCTTTAAAAATGAAAAGTGCCCCTCAGTTACGGACCTAATGGTCAGAGGCGTAGGAAGGGGGAAAAACCCAAGTTTTTTCCCGGTGACAAGTGAAAAAAATTACACTGGTAAATTAAGTTTCCATCAAAAGTTGATACTAATCGGAGAAACCCCTTTCAATTTCCGAGATATTTGCTTAATTTTCGGATAATTTATTTCTTTTTCGGGAAATTGCTTCAATTTCGGGAAATTTTGGTCAGTTTTTTGGAATGTTTGGCCAGTTTTCGGAATAAGTTGGCCAATTTTAAGAATATTTTACCAAAATATATAATAAATTTACCACATCTTTCAATTTCATGTTGAAAATTTCCCTCCCAACCGGTTAGAAAGCATGCAACCGGGAAGGTGAAATCCGCTTAGGGGCAGTTTGTCCCCCACGCCTTTGCCAATAGTAGGAAACGGGGCCTTTCCTTCAGTTTTCATTAAAGATAACAAACATTTTCTTTTGAAAGTGCCCTTAATTCTGTCTACAGACTTTTGTCAGTCCCATATGTACGGGCAATGTTCCCCCATTAGAAAAGTGCCGCTTTCTAAAAATGTATATGTATATGACTTGGGAAGTGCCCCCCTAAAGGTCGTTTTCCCCTATTTTCTAAGGCTTCCTACACCCCTAACGTTTGTAGGCTATTACACGGGCGGCTGTAAGAGATTCTATATGAAGAGGCAAATCATGATTGGGGAAAAATACGAACATCTTTTTAATAATTTATAGATTTCTATGGAGTAGTTGCATTGTCATGACCCGTGCATTTAAGAATTATATGGAGTATTTGCATTGTCATGACCCGTGCATTAAAGATCTCTATGGAGTAGTTGCGAGTATTTGCATTGTCATGACCCGTGCATTAAAGATTTCTATGGAGTAGTTGCATTGTCATGACCCGTGCATTAATGATTTCTGTGGAGTAGTTGCATTGTCATGACCCGTGCATTAATGATTTCTATGGAGTAGTTGCATTGTCATGACCCGTGCATTTAGGATTTCTATGGAGTAGTTGCATTGTCATGACCCGTGCATTAATGGTTGCTATGGAGTATTTGCATTGCCATGACTCGTGTATTTAAGATTTCTATGGAGTAGTTGCATTGTCATGACCCGTGCATTAATGGTTGCTATGGAGTATTTGCATTGCCATGACTCGTGTATTTAAGATTTCTATGGAGTAGTTGCATTGTCATGACCCGTGCATTAAAGATTCCTATGGAGTATTTGCATTGTCATGAACCGTGCATTAATGATTTCTATGGAGTATTTGCATTGTCATGACCCGTGCGTTAATGATTTCTATGGAGAATTTGCATTGTCATGACCCGTGCATTAAATCTCCATCCATCACGAATTTGAGTATATGGTTTAGTCCATTTTTACAACAGGTGGATTTCTTAACAAAGCGATAAAATGTATGTAGACCTTTATCGTTCATCATTCTTTTTTTTTTCTTTTTCTTTTTTTATGCACTTTAAACAATCTAACACGGAATTTTTATAAAGAGATTATTGTTCTGGCATCGTGTTTATATGCGTATTTAAAGCACGGTTCAAAAGACTAAACACTCCACCTCTACATTATAATCTTTCAATATAATTTACAATATAATTTAATACAAAAAAACAATGATTACCAAACTTTGGGACTTGAATGAGTGCTTACACGCCCTTGACCTATATTAAGCTGTATAGATCTGTTATCGACAAATGACATCACTATAGACCATTTATCCAATGGTTGCAATTCAAAAGGTTCAGAAAATGTGGATTGTATACGAGGTAGTGTTTTCAGGGCCCAATTGAGGGAAGAGGGGAAGGGTAGTATGGTATGGTATCATTACAGGAGGTCAGACTATAAGTATTATATAGTCTTTCTGGCATGTAATGGATAATCTTTGATATGAATGTGCAGATAAAACCGTTATCATTTCTAGTGACTGCTTATTTCATTTTACAGCCATACAAATATTAAAAATCAAGTTACCTGTGTCATTTAAAAATAACCATGAATTCACAAAAAGGACGCCCGAACCCCGGGGCCCGAACTTTTTGACCGAGCTAATTTGAATCAATGAGTCAATCACTTTTCATATATGACAAACATTCAAGTGCATCTCCTTGCCTTGATTCTATTCATTTGAAAAAGACAGGTTCTTAGTAGAATAGGATATGAAAAATAATTATATTTTCAAATAACAACACTTCAAGAGCTTTTAAAGGTAATCAGACGTATTGAGACAACATTAGTTAAATTCCTTTTAAATCTATCAAAACCCACCACTGTTGCAAAATATTTTACCAAAATTAGTTAAACATTGAGCATTGTACAGCATTGTACAGCATTGTACAGCGTTGTACAGCATTGTACAGCGTTGTACAGCATTGTACAGCGTTGTACAGCATTGTACAGCATTACACAGCGTTTTTCAATCTCAGTCATCAATTTGCATATGCAATGCCAATTTTGTGACGGGTGTTACAGAGCGACCATGGTATTTTCTTTTGTAAATTCTTTGTTTTGTTTTTTAATGTCTGTCATAATTATTGGAAGTGCAGCAAATTCTGATCAAAAAGTGTTTGAGTCTTTGCCATACACCCAATCAAATGCTAGTAGGAATAGACTTTCTCACCGTTTTTAGAGACTAATATTTAGGAAGAAATTTAAAGAATTACATCAAGATATTGAGCTGTCCGGTCAGTCACACATCACAAATTTTTGCATTAATTAAAAACCGATCAAACTTTAATCAAGCATAGCTCAAAAAAAACTCAAACTTATGCTTTATGAAAAATTGTATACACTGTTGTATACGGTTCTTAAATATTTGAATCATTACTTTAGTTTACCTTCATCTCACCGTTGTTGTTGTTGTTGTTGTTTTAGATTGTTTGCTAAATTCCTCAATATTTACGAAAAGTGCTCTTTTCAAATTCCGAACCCGATCTGCTCAGATTTTAATACTCTTTCGTTAAACAATAGCCAATGCTTCATGTCCATACTATCTTTACTACATAATGGTGTGATGTAATAAGTTGAATGCGAATTAAGATCAGTGTACATTTCATGCATTCTTTGTTTGTCCAATTCAGCCCTTTATTATGGCTTCAGAAATGTATTTTCACATCTTCTCGGTTGACTGCGTACGAGTGTTAACCGCAAGGGAAAACCTGAGCAAGTTTCCCCGATTCATTAAAAGATTATTGTATGCTTCCCTTCCATAATAACAACAAGAACATATTGACGTCATATTGGCACATTGTGGTTTAGTATAATACAGTTTGCATACAAAATATTCAAGCAAAATTGTTCGTTTGGCAGTAACCGAAAAATCACTTAAATTTGAATGAAAATGAGATGAAGACCTTTTAAGCAAATTCACAAGTTGTGCTACAATATATTTAAGTTTTCAGTTTACCCTTTACTCTCTTGCACGAAGTGAGGGACATAAGGTCGATCCCAGCGAATTGTTTAGAAACAGAGCGCCTCCCCACCCCTACCCCGGAAACATAAAAACCGTAGCGCCTCCCCCACCCCTACCCCGGAAACATAGAAACAGAGCGCCTCCCCACCCCACCCCGGCAACATAGAGACAGAGAGCCTCTCCCGCTTCTACCCCGGAAACATAGAAAAAGAGCGCCTCCCCACCCCTACACCGGCAACATAGAAACAGAGCGCCTCCCCCACCCCTACCCCGGCAACATAATTTTCAAAACGCCGTAAACTTTACCTTGCACAGTTAAAGTTACAACACTGTATTCTATTCCTATATTCTTAAAATATCCAGTTTTTGTTGTCAGACTTCAATTGCTAATATCTATTACAATTGATAGTATAAGATCAATATATTTTCAAACAGTGATTGCCTTTTTATGCTAAGTTCAATTTTTGAATATTACACATGTACGTTATCGTCCCTCCTAATGATCGTCTCGACTTTCTTGATGCCTTTTGGGGGATCTGCAAAATTCCCATTAAAAATCATGGGTTGAATCGTTATTGGACTGGAACCTCCAGCATCTCAGTCCGCGTATCACTCAACCAAATGAGCCATCTATCTCCTATTATCTTCCATACAGTGGCGTAACTAGGCCGCACGGAACCCTTTAATCATAAATCGGGCCCATCAAAATGAAAGATAAACGGACCTTTACATTCTATCCCATACTATTATGATTTGGCCCCTTCAGTCATCTGTCGGGCCCACCATGACAAATAAATATATCGGGCCTTTATTTTTGTCTCTTGTTATAATAATGGGCCCTTCAATTATAAGTCGGGCCCACTGAAAACTATAAGATAGATGGGCCCGTCCTGAGGCCCGTCATGATAGCAAGTTGGGCTCACCAAAAAAATGGACAATGAATTGTCAAAATAGGCATAAAAGTTGATTGGAAGGGAGGCATCGCAGCAACAACAAAAACAGTTTGAAATGATTTGATTCATTTTCTTATGACTTACATATTGCAAAGTTCTCGAAGTTCCCTCCCGACATACCCAATACCCACCAAAATAGGAATCGATAAACTAATTCCGATTCTCAGCCAGGAAAGCCTGAGAGTGCCTTTTTCGGGCGTCTTGGGGTTTCAGATATCAAACATTGCTCACCACAGCCACAACCATTAGGTAAATGTGGGACTCCCCTTGGGATCCATTTGAATGGCTTCTCCCATATCTCCCACATTTTCCCATTACCTCCCACCTGCCCACTGAACCACATAAAGGGCCGTAACTAGCCCACATTTTTCAGGGGCATAATGTTGATGCAGTAAATAGAAAAAGTTCCTTAAAACACCACAATGTACTCTAAGCTGTTTAAGGGTATGAAATTAGCTGACTCTAGTCAAAAATCATGTAAAGAACGTCATGAAAATTTAATTGCACAATGTGCAAAATTGAAAATCGTGAAGTCACGAATAGAAATGTTTCAATGCCAACATTTTGTTGGAAAAAGTTGGGGAAAAATGTACTTGATTGAATAATATTGGAGGTTTTTGTTAGATAATGAACAGACGAATGTATGAGATATAATATAATTTTCTAAAAAGAGAGTTCCGTAGATTTTCAGGATTTGTTTGCGTACATTGGGGACGATTACATGGACCATTCCACTTGTCAAAATGTAGGAAGGAGGGGGCGATATATCCACCACTCCTGGATGTACGCCTGTGAGTGACATAGATCCGTTTATACTTTATTGCGCGCGTTATCTCTAATCCGATATCACTATAATAGATTTCCTCTTATTACAGTATTATAAGATTATTTTTTAATAAATAATCACACTTTTACAAGTGCTTTCTTCCACAAAAAGCTTACAATCTGAAATTTGTTCATATTGGATTTGGGCCTATACTGTCGATTTAAAGTATTAGTTCAGTGGTCAAGCATGATTATTTTATATGAAAGAAGACTTCAAAAGAAACAAAATGGTGAAAAAAGCAGTAAAAAATCTTATTCCGTTAAGAAGATATTTAAGTTTAAAGTCAGGTATCATATGTAGAAACGACTGAAATCAGACTAATTGTAATGTCACAGCCTCATAATCTTCAAAGTCTTTATGTATTACATCATACTTTGTCCTGCGATTTTGTGGCGTAAAAACCATGGGATATGTCAAAAATGTAGTAAAACTAAATAAAGGAAGGGTATTTATAATATAATGATACCTGAAGAAAGTTAGAGGAAACATAATTTAAATGGTGAAAAAATTAAACTTTCTTTAAAAAACATCAAGATTTTGAGGAATCTGAGGCTGTGACATCACAACTAGTCTGATTTCAGTCGTTTCTACAGAAATAATACCAAATTTTAAACTTGAATATCTCTTTAACAAAATAAGAGTTTGTACTGCTTTTTTACCATTTTGTTTCCTTTGATGTCGTCTTTCATATAAGATGGACATGCTTGACCACTGAACTAAACCTTTAATGTGATTGTAAAATAGAATTAAAAAGCTTCCGCAGATTTCTGGGGCAATACATTGGGTTCCCTGATATAACCCTGTCCCAGTGGCGGCTCGCCATAGGGGCAAAGGGGGTGCTTCCTTATAATCTTTTTGCCCTCCAATGAAAATCTCTATCATGACTGTTGGCAGTGGCGTAGCTAGGTACTGGCATTTTTATTTTGGGGGGAAGGGGGGAGGCAAGAGTGGGGCAGGGTTACATTTTGCGGGGCGAAATTAAAAATGTTTGAACATTTACATTATATTATGTCATTTCATTTGGGAGAAACAGGGGCAGGGCCTTGAGAGGAGGTACAAGCCACCTGCCCCCCTTTGGCTACGCCCTGACTGTTGGATACGACCATAGACAGTTACAGCACCATTTTACAATTCAATCAATGTATATCATACCGTACCTTCAACAAAACTCGCTTGTGGCTGCGTGGTTATGAAAACGGACTTGTCGATATTGGCTGCGGAGTGACCAACTGCAATTCCATTGGTACGAGGTCATCGCAATTAAAGCCCTGCGCCTGTGCCTCACACGATACCAAAAAAGCAAAAATAAATATAAATCCAAAAGAAAACGCCTTAATTCCATGATTATTGACTTTCAAGTATATCAATGTTTAATGAAATTTGCATTATGGAAATCCGAGTTAATTAGAAGTTGGTAATATTCCAGTTACACGTAGCAGTAAGTCCCTGGTCCGTGTGCCCGTGGTATAAGGCAATGTTGTTGATCTCAGCAGCTCGTATTGCACACTGAATTAATACTCAAAACTCATAAAAAAAAACTGTTGTGGTTATATTGTACCCTTTTTTAGGGTTCACTAGATTTAAATCAAAAATTGTTAATATTTTTATAAAAGCATAAATTTACAATACATTCAATCAAAGGTAGATTGTATATATTAGTACAACAATCCGTAAAAAGCGTACTGCATCAGTGCACTTGTTCTTTTCAATTCATATATTTGAAAAGCTATTAGTGCAAATATCGAATGCATTATCCGTCAAATTCAATGGCTTTTCTAAATATACCATTCTGGTTGGTTTTCCCATTGTATAAACAGCTACTAACAGACCTTAGCACGTCGGCGATATCAATAAGCCCCGCGGCATATAATTAATGAAAATTGAATTGCTCAATATATTGCATATGAGTAGATTAAGTATCAACTGGGAATGTAAGATAAAACAAGGTCCTTGGGACATGTCACAAGTCAGGTGAAATTATAAAATAAAAGTAAATTAATAAAATTAAATAAAATAGTTTTCAAACAAAACTAAGAAACATCCCATCTTGGGGCATCCGAACTCCGGTTGGACGATGCGCCAATGGCAACGGTTTGGCGCTCGTGTCAACTCTCCCAACAAAACTGCATACATACGGCATAATTTTCAACCGAAAAATAAATCAAAGGAGAAAAATGACAAAATTCGCATTTTGCTTTTCTGTAAAATTATTGTTACTCGCATTTCTTTCTTTTAATAAGATATGATCAGGTCGAAGCAGATTGTTGAACAATAGCACACGAGGTATGATCAGGTCGAAGCAGATTGTTGAACAATAGCACACGAGGTATGATCAGGTCGAAGCAGATTGTTGAACAATAGCACACGAGGTATGATCAGGTCGAAGCAGATTGTTGAACAATAGCACACGAGGTATGATCAGGTCGAAGCAGATTGTTGAACAAAGCACACGAGGTATGAAGGTCGAAGCAAATTGTTGAACAATAGCACACGAAGTATGATCAGGTCGAAGCAGATTGTTGAACAATAGCACACGAGGTCAGTATGATCAGGTCGAACGCAAATATATACAACAAGGCACTATACATGCTATAAGAAATGAGCCAACCAATGGTTCAAAAATCGAAATGAAAAAAGAATCCGCTGCTACGTCGAACCGGATTGCATGGTGCTGTGAGAAGATGATGATGCACCAGTCTTAGAGGACACCTTTTGTCGCGAGCCTCTCCAACGACACAATTTGGGAGACTGCTCCACACTTGGACTGAAATGTGGAGGAAACCTCTGCCATGGAATAGGGCCTTGAGACACATTCAGTGAGTGCATGAATTGGTATAGGGTAACTGGATCGGGTTCTTCATCTCATTTAATAGACTCGTATGCAGTGCGTCACCAGCGACGCGGAGGTCCTGTTTTAGGTTATGGGCTCCTATCATAAGGCCCCAATGTAGATCTTCTATTCGAGCCCACTGAGGGATAGCATTGTGTAAATACATAATTTAGTTTTCTCTTACCTAAGTGCGGGAGCCTTTAAGTGTCGAGCCGTGGCGCTACGTCCCCCGCCAAGCACCGAAAGCGACACCACTGCTGGTATGGCTGAGGAATTAGTATCTGTTTCAGGTATGGACGGCACACTTGTGTGTGGACATGGTTGATCTTGTAAAGAACAGTTGTGGTGGACATTTGACGTCTATGACGAAGCGTGGGGATTTTCATTGAGCTCAATGAAGTTAAGTGCTCTACTCTGGATACAGTCAATTAGTTTAAGAGAGATTGTCAAGGCACCCATACAGCACCAGGATAGTGAGGCATATTCCAAGACACTGCAGACCCGGCCTTATAGACTGTAGCCCTTCTTGTTTATTACCAACATCCATGGGAGCTTCAAGCTTATCCTCAGCTCTAGATAACATTTAAAGATATGCTTTGCATTAATTGTATTTCATTTATGTTTTATGTTATGAAATTCAATAAACGCTATAATGAAGTACAACAAATTTAACTGCTCATGGCATTCACGGATTTCTTGCCTACTTTACTGCACCTTCAAACAATCAAATGTTTGTTAGTGCCCGCCTCATCGTGCAGACTTAATCCGGCCGCCATTCATCAAAGATCTACTGCTCGTTCTTCTCTTCTTGTTCAGCAGTTCAGTATTTTCAAAGAATATAGGCTGACCTTGATATTTCTGCAAGGATAGCCAGGTTATTGCACTTGACAGCTTGGATAGTTGAATCTCTCAAATGTCTCTTTGTCTCTCCAGTTTCTCATTTTCTCCAGATGTCTGTTTAGGTTAGCTGTTACAGCATTGATGTTGTCACTTGATTTGATCGCACAAATTAGAGTAGAATTATTCACGTACAGAGTGGGTTCTCAGATAAACAGTGAGCCCAGTATTGAACCGCAAGATACCAGGGGATGTCTAGCTTTTCGTTTTTGAAAGGGCTTAAGCCCCTGAAAACAAATCGTATTAAGACGTTCACCTTCAAAATTGAAGGTTTTTTGGTTTAAAAATGACGATTTTTGGTCCAGACCTGACAATTTTGGTCCAAACTTCAAGATTTTTGGCCCTAAATTGTAAATTTGTTATACAAATTTGATCCCATATTGAAAAATTTTTGGTTAAGAAATTAAGACTTTTACCCAAAATTGGAGATTTTTGCTGCAAAGTGGAAAAGTTTTTGTTCAAAGTTAATGATAATTCAGTCGGTACGAATAAAAATCTTTTCAAACGTTCATCTTCCATTGATCCGAAATGAAAGGTCTAAAATTAAAGATTGTTGGCCTAAAATTGAAAATTTTGGGTCCAAATTTGAATACCGAAAAAAAAAGAAGAAAAAAACAACCTGAAAACAAGCCAGCATTTCTGTTTTGTATGGTTTATTTGATATTTCAGTTAATTAGATTGATGGCTTTGACATCGTTAGACCAACTCCCAATGCATATATGTATTAAGAGCGATCCCGAGAGTATATCAACATAATCAATCGAACTCTCGACCAAAACATGATGTAAATCTGTATGCAGTATACATGGTATACGCCTGTACCTTCAGGGGGTATTGTGAGGGGAGGGATGGTATATGAAAACAATTGATCGCGGCGTAATTATTTTCCCTCTTGAGGCAACACCAATGACCTTTGTAGACTTGTACAAAGTTCGGTTTTTTCTGAAAACAAACATCAAGACTGAAATTCATCAAAAAACTGAAAGAAAGGTCATCTGTCACAACCAATGGTGATATGGGGTTGGGATTGGGAGCAAGCTGTATCGACTGCAAGGCACAATCCCCCTTGCCCTACCCTGTTTACCTCTTTGAAGAAAATAATTAAATTTATCCTGGGCCCGTGCCCGGAATGATGTCCTTCATTCTTCACTTCAGTGCTCCTTCAATGTCGTCGTGCAGGAGTCATTGGGGTCATTTCCCCCTCTTGCCTTACCCCATAAAGTGTAAAGTGCTATATTTTGTCCGATTTCTAGGATTTACCTCCCCCCACCCCCTTCATGATAGTGAGACAAAATTGCCCTTCTATTTCCCCCATGACCAGAATTCTGGCGCCACCAATGACAGGGGTGGATGTGTAGTTCATTTTTAAAGTTTAGGACTAAACATTATGTTGATTGTAAACAACGGTTAATGTGTTTTCAGACAACGACATTATCCTGAATGATTTGGGATCCCCCAATTAATTTCCTCTCTTATCCTGAATGGTTTAAACATCAAATGCAGGCTCGTGTGTTTGATATTGAAGATATTTTCATGTCCTAAAACTTGGACTATGACGGTGACACCTTCCATGGGCGCTATCTCCACATGGGCGTTATTCCTATGGCGTTATCTCTCCATCGGCGCTCCCTCCCATTTCACTCATGGGCTTTATCTCCCCACGGGCGTTAATGGAGGACTGCAGGGTCGAGGCTAGTTGTTCTTCGTTGGAAAACATAATACTCGAGCTGGTAATGGGAGATCATTGCTGCAAGGTGTCGCGCAAAGAGCAAAGCAAAGCTGCTATTTCCAGTAATTTCCTTTACGCCAATACTGTTCTATGGAGTAATGGAATTGCACATTTCAAACAGAAAAGCAAAGTGGGGTTTAATCTGTTAAATGTCATTCTACACCAAACAGTGTGCGCATTCAAATTTAACTTGTTTAGTGGCGAAACTTGTTCATCTTACATGGAAGAGAGAAAAAAGGTTACACATTGATGACGAAAGTGTGTAAACCTCTCCGTTCAGAAAATAATTTAAGTGTAAAGAATTGTGACCTTGTGACCTGGCTGAAATCAGACTATAAAAGTGACATCACATTCTCACAATCCTCCAAATTCTTTACGTGTTGATATTTGTTACAAAATTGAGTTATATTTCCAATAATTGGATAAGTAAGGCGAGTATTCGAACAGCGATTTTAGAAGGATTTTATCACGTGCCTGTAACTCAACTGGAAGCCATTTTGTAGGGTAAAGCGTCGTTGCGTTTCACGCAGCTTCACACAGCTCAGTCACATTACACGTTATAACAAAGATACTGCTACCTACCACTTCAGCGAATTTTACTTATTGCAGTTTTTTTGTTCGCTTCAAATTTTAGTTCATATTTTCCTTGAGCAGTTCAGTTTGATATATTCACCGGGTATACGTCGAGTAGCTTTTACGTGAAGGCCATCTGGTTATTCGTTATAACTCAGATAAAGCCTATTTAGTCCTACCTGATATAAAGCAGTAGAGTGCTTGATGCAAACCCTAGTGTGAACCGTAGGCTGAAAGCCGTCGCGTCGTACATCAGAAACACACTTCAAAAGTCGATCAGGATCAGATGGAAATCGAGAAAACGTCTTTTTATTCCCCGGCACACGTTTATTAGTGCAACCAACGGCACAGCAAGATTCCGGCATAATCATCTTACAGAAATAATCTTTACCAAGGGTGGATCCTGACCACCCCCCTCACCCCCTAACCCCCTCACCACTCACCACTCACCCCTCACCCCCACCCCTCACCCCTCACCTCCCCCCACCCCTTTTGGAAAATCCTGGATCCGTCCCTGTTATATAACAACATGCAAACGTATGTAAGTCTAATTAAGTGTACAGCAGACAACTGTTCTTTGACCTACAAAATGCATGGCGATGTTAACAAAGTCATGTGACCTCATGACGTCAGCTAAAACACCCTTATCGCAGCAACTGTGATTCATATTACCATAAAATAAAAATAAACATTGAAAAAAAGTGCTTTAAATCAGTAAAATATAATACCCTAATCTTAAAGATATATGGACGTGAGGCAAAGCTATATTGCTTTCATTAAACATATTCTGATATTACTAACCATAAAAGTAATACAACTTTTCATTAAAGCGATGAAAAGTGTTAAGCTGCAATTTTAGCGTAAATTAAATATTGTTCCAAATTGTCTTATTTTTCAAATGTTAAAACCTGCTCTGCTTCTCTTTTAACATTTTTTACACATATAGAAATTGCTATATGTCCATGGACTTTTTATATAAATGCACGAACAACTTGTTTAAAATAGCTGAATAGTAAGGCTTTTCGGCTGTAGATTTTGAACAAATTTTCGTTTTCGTTCAAAAAAATGTTGCCACTTTAAAATGCGTTATCTATATATGGAGGTTGTCAAGATTTTTGTATTATGCAAGATGAATATGAATGACCAATAAACTAATCCTTTAAATGCTGAAGTTTGATGTCAGTCAGTCAGTGACAAATCAGAGAAATCAGTCAGTGACAAATCAGAGAAATAAGTTAGTGACAAATCAGAGAAATAAGTTAGTGACAAATCAGAGAAATCAGTCAGTGACAAATCAGGGAAATTAGTCAGTGACAAATCAGAGAAATCAGTCAGTGACAAATCAGAGATACATCATGCCCGAATTGTCTAGATATCAGAATCATATCCTCCCGACTTTTGGCCGAATTTTCTCAGTTTCCCAGGCTGCCAGGGGAAATATTTCCTCTGTCTGACAGTGGTAACCCAAATGCTTATCTGAGTAGATGTTGATATTATAGAATGTGTTCTTCTTGTCATCAATTACATTTAAGATTTTTGTGTTGATTTTAAGCCATCAACTCAACAATTTTGGCCGAATTTGTCTCAATTTCCAGAGGAAATTTAACCTCTGCCTGAACAGCTGAAAGTGTGCAAAAATGGTAAACCAAATGCTTCTCTGAGTAGATTTTAACATTAGAATTTAAAATGTTCTTCTTTTCATCAACTACATTAAGGATTTTTGTGTTGATTTTATGCCACTTTTGGGGGAAAAAAACAAGAAATATTTAGACCAAGGCTTCACCCTTGAAGACCGACACAATTTTGCCCGAATTTTCAGGAAAAAGTTCTTCTCTGGTTGTTTAGAAACTGTAACCTGGTAACCCTATAATGAGATTTGAACATGAGAATTTAAATTATCTTCTTATCGTTACGTAAAGTTTCCGAATTTTTCAATGTCAATTTGTATTGATTTTCAATCTGCCATTTTGGGGCATCAAAGACAAGAAATCTTCAGCTCTTCTGGGACTTCGCTCCCTGGACCCTTTCCAAGGGCCCTTATGAACAGATGAACGGGAATTTTTCCGATGGATCCCTACCCTTACTTCGTACAATTTGTCATTTACGTTTTGAAAAGGTTCTATTGATTTTAAGCCATTTTGGGGCATCAAAAACCAGAAATCTTCAAACCAACGCTTCACCATGAACGTCTGCACAATTTCCCCCGAATTTCCAGGAGTAATTTCTCTGCTGCCTGTTTATAAATCAGATAATGCTTATCTGAGTTTAATTGATTAAAACTATTTTTTTTTTATCGTCACTTAAATTTTCTCAGTTTTGTCACTTTGTGTTGATTTTCTCATTCACATAAACTTACAAGCGCATGTCACCACCCCCACTCCCTCCCTTACACACACACACCTTTTTGATGTTGGCTGCAAAAATTGCAATATTGAAGAAGGTAGCGGTTTTGTGTCATTTACTTTTGTCGGGGATTGTTGCGACTGTTAACTTTTCCTTAGACAGTTAGATCGATTTAATCAGTTAATGAGGATAATCTTACGTTAATTGACAAATACCACTCGTATTGAAGAGATGGTCGACTAGTTGAGAGGGGAGAGGAGGACTGAACTGTTGAAGGCGCTCGCCAGGGCCCTATTTGTGAATCTGCCTTGGCTATACTTGATATACAGATATAGGTGTTTAGTTTATTGCATCATTCTTTAAATTTATCTTTCGAACTTCGGCTACCACCAGTCAAACTCGTGGGCGAGTGATCTAATCACTTAGCCTCAATTCAAACGGCCACGGGTTCGATTCCCTTCTAAGCGAACTTTGTCTGTACTCTTCGACTTTGAGTGCTAGGGGAGCTCATGCTGCAAGGCTGGACGTGGGGAGACCACATGCAGATCAGGCAGATCTTCTATGGACTGGGGTGTCAAGGTATACGCCTCCCCTAGTAGTTGAGGGGAATAAGGAGGATCGAAGGTGCTCGCCAAGGCAGAAGGGCCCTAATTGTGAATCTTCGCTGGCTATACTGAGGAGTTCAATACTAGCGTGAAAGCCAGGCCTGCTGCATGTAGTCTAAATTTATTGTTAATTTCGAATAAATATATCATTTTTAGCCAAATTCTTTTTCTTTTTTTTAAAATATTATTTCCAAGTGATAAACCTGGACCGTTTTTTAGCAACTGGAACCAGTAGAAATTTGATATTCATCAATAAAAAAACAAATTAACAATCAAGAACAAATAATTATTGCAAATTACGACAAAAACACGTGAACCTTGTAAAGTATGAATCAGAATACACTTTTATTAAAAAGTTTCAAAAATGTTCCCAATTTTGTCAGTTTGTGTTTCAGTTGAGCCATTTTGGCATGTTACGTGCATCAAAGACAATCAATATTCAGAGCTTCCGGGGCTTCGCACCTGGACCCCGTCCAAAGGCCCCTCCGTTTAGTCCTTTATCCTTATCCTTGCTTTGCTCAAGGACCCCATGATTTTTCATTTTGGAACTCACCCTTTGTTGCTTTGTATTGACTTATAACCATTTTGGGGCATGTTGGCTGGTTGGAGCATCCGTCAAAAACAAGAGTTCTTCAGACCAACTTGATTCTCCCATGAACGTCTGCACAATTGTGCCCGATTTGTATCAATTTTCAGAAGAAATTTCTCTTCTGCTTGTTTAAAAGTGATAACCTATTGGTAACAACATGAAATTTTAAATTGTTCTTTTCATTGCTTAAATTTTGTCAGTCAGTCAGTTTATGTTGATTTTCAGTCATTCTCGTGGAACACAAACAAGAAATTTCCATAGAAAACCAGCAGGTAAATGCGGTTTCGTAGTTTTGTGTTTGGTATTTCAATACTGTTTCTCAAGCCAAAATATCTGGCGATGATAGGTCTACTGGTTGGGTTGGGGTTGGGATGGTGGGGGTGGGTGGGGGGATGAGAGGGGTGGGGTGGGGATGGCGGGGTACTCTGTTCCCAACTGTTCTATATTGTGTGGTTGTAAACACATATATCGTTATAGATAAGTCGGGCAAGTGCAAATTTTCCTTGGGAAAATTTGTCTTACCATCCCCCCCCCCTTCCTTCCTGCGGTCAAAGGCTAGTTACGCCTCGCCTCTGATTTCTGATTATAATCTACACAAATTTTCGGAGTTTTGGAAAATTTCCCACAAGGGGAAATTTTCTACCCACACCCCCTTCCCAACTTCGCTACTGCTACCAAGCTAGGGGTAGCGGAATATGTTTGAAACTGGAGGCACCCTCGACTTCTATTATATACGGTATTATGAATTGGAAATTCTTCTCCTCTAAATCGGAAATTTCTAAAAATTCATCAGTCCGAAACTTTTTTTTTTTTTTTTTTTATCAGTCCGAAACTTGCTGGCTTGAATTTGCAGCCAGTTTAGAATATCATCTTTAAATGATTAATCCATCCATCCATCCATCCATGTTCATTTGTAGTGGGCGCCTTTTCCATAGGATACAAAGCGCCCAGAATGCTGCCCCAAAGTTCAGTTAGTAATACATGATTAAAAAAGAAAAGTCTTGAGACGTGTTTTGAACTGGCATGGCGAATGTGTGAAGGCAAAGAGTTCCAAACATGGGGTGCTGCAGCTGAAAAAGCCCTAGAACCAGCTTTGGTGTTCCAGGGGTTAAGCAAGTCTATCTTATATACACAGATGCAAAAGGACTTCGAGGGAAACAAAAGAGCAAATAAAGCGTTCAAAAATCTTATTCCGTTAAGGAGATTTCAATGTTTAAAGTTAAATTTCATTTGTGTCGAAACGACTAAATTCAGACTAGTTGTGATGTCATAGCCTCAGATTCTTCAACTGTTCAAAGTCTTTATGTATTCTATCATAATATGTCCTGCGATTTTGTGGCTTAAAAACCATGCATGGGATATGTCAAAAGTTGTAAAACTTAATCTAGGAATTAGGTTTTCATAATATACCATCTTAAGAAAGTTTGAGGGAAAATAATTTTAAAGGAGTTAAAATTTAATAAATTTTCTTTAAAATACATTAACAATTTATTGTTCAAAATATGAGGATGAAGACACCAACTTTCCATGGTAGACTTACTACAGTTTTTTCTACACAGATAAGACAGAGCTTTAAATTTGAATATCTCCTTAACGGAATAAGATTTTTTAGAACACTTTCTTCACCATCTTGTTTCTTTGAAAGTTCACTTTCATTTAAGATTGATTTGCTTGACCACTAAACTTATCCTTTAAGCCTTGGCAGTGGTGGAGCGAAAAGCCATGCAATCCCCACATTAGAATACTAGATGAAAGGAAGCAAAATTTTCGCATTTGAGATTGAAGCCTTAATCACGAAGCCACTGCTCCTCAATAAAGAGTTTAACATGTATGTATACTAAATAAGCTTCATTTTATCGGAATCATTATTGTTTACCTGCTTACCTATACCATTCATCTTATCAATTTTGAGAAGAATTGTTCTGTTTTGCTGCGGCTTTCTATCTTTATTGCCTTAGTGACGAATATATAACGCTGTAAATCTTTTGATGATTTCGAAGAAAGATATTATTCATAAGGTTCTTTTGCCGCCGACGAAGCACGAAGCGATATATTTGGCGTCAATTTCTACACATATTATTGCTTCTAGTTGACCATAAATTATTGAAAATAATATATGATTTTTTTTTCTTCATGTGAAAGTATAGTTAAGGTGATACGATGAAAGAATTAATAACTCGCATGTTAAATGCCATCTATTATGATTAAAATGTGGCGGTGCTACATGTTATTCCAAAACGATTACTGATATCAGTATCAGTAAAAACACATGGACCATTGTATTTCGGCCAATCAAAACACACTTATTCAAATCTGTACCTTTTCCCGATTTCATAGTTCTTTTTATGTATTTTTGTAGCGCATTGAAGGGAAATTGATGGACAATATTTCTTGTTTTCACATGCCTTTAATGGCCCGGTTAGAAAGTAATTTGGGACAACATTAAATCACATACGCGGACTGAATTCACCTAGGGATATGGCCCGTGTAAATAACATGACGAAACTGCATGGGCAAAATTACTGATGAAAGTAAATATAAGCAAAAAACGGGCCTAAAATTACTGCAATACTTTTTTATTGAGTGCGAATCTATTCAACATCTATTTTATTTCTGTCATGTTGTTTCGCAATTTAAAAATAATATTAAATATTTGATTGAAGTGAACAAAAGACAAATTTTGTTTTTGACATGAATATCCAATCCATTTGATTTGGTATGCTCAAAACCACTGAGCCGTATGGCAAAGACAATAAAAACAAGCTCATTTTATCCTTTAATTAATTTTGCTGCTGATGGACCCTAATTGTATATAGTACGATGTATAAAACATTTTCATCCATATGCAATGATGCCCTGACTATTTCCTACTAGCAGACTAATTCAGCCCCATCTTTTGGGAATACCGAATTAGCTGGAAAGATGGTGAGCTTGAGATCTCCGGTGCCACAGAAAACTCACCAGGCCCAAAAGCATACTTCCATCATATCAGATACAGTTGGGCAGAATTTTGTTGGCTCAGTGATGAAGCTTGTCGCCCAACAGCCCAAATTTCTTTAATTTTCGAGAATTTTTTTTAATATCCTTAATTTGCGATTTTTTTCAATTTGGGGGAAAATCTATTCAATTTCATTCATTTTCAGGCACTTTTTTTTATGTTCGGAACTTTCTTCATTTTTCGAGAAATGTGGCCAAAATTTCCAATTATTTTACCAAAAATTCCAATAATTTTACCAAAATTCTCAATAATTTTACCAAGATTTTCAATAATTTTTACCAAAATTTCCAATTATTTGACCAAAATTTCCAATAATTGTTAATGTACCTTCATTTTTTGAATTATATATTAATTTGACAAATTTTACCTCCAATCTGGGCGAAAGCATGCCAGGGAAGGTGAATTCTTACCAGAGACAGTTTTTCCCCTCCTCCAGCTACCTACATATGATACAGTATTTTTTTCGATGATTACCGTTTGCCCCTCCCCCACCCCAACACACACACACCCACACACACACACACACTGGCACCAAAAGCTTAATACGTCACTGAATACGCTACCATATTGTTGCACAACTTGCGCCCTTCATTGTAATTTATACACCCATTAGTAGCGTAGCTTCCCAATGCGTAACACCATATGTACATGGAGAGATTCGGGCTGACAGAAAACCTCAAGATCGCACCCAACTCGTAAACCCAGTGGTGTAGCCAGGGTCCAAAAAGCTGGAGGTCAAGGGTCATAGCCGGTAAAAATGCAAGTAGGTCTAAAATATGTTTGGCCTAAAACCCTGATAGTTTGAGCAAGATCAAATATAAATGAGTACATTTGGCCAAAAAGGACAACTTTGCAAGGATCACAATGGGTGCAAAAAGCGTGAAAAACAAAAAAGAAAGGTGGTCGAAAATTGCCGACATAATTTACACAAATATTCTAGTACCCAAATTTGATGAGAAGCTGCAGTCAAAATACAAACAATATATCAAAGATATATGATATTCGTGATTTTTTCCCCTCCGTCCAAAATTACGGACCTGCCAACCTTACTAATACCTTGCACCTGCAGACCTGTTTATACTGATACCTTGCACCTCCACACCTTACTGGTACCTTGCACCTGCAGACCTTACTGATACCTCGCAGCTGCAGATCTACTAGTACCTTGCACCTGCAGACCTGTATATATTGATACCTTGCACCTGCAGACTTACTGATACCTTGCAGATGCAGACCTTACTGATACCTTGCACCTGCACACCTTATTGATACCTCGCACCTGCACACCTGTATATACTGATACCTTGCACCTGCAGACCTTACTAATACCTTGTACATGCAGACTTGTATATACTAATACCTTGCACCTGCACAACTTACGGATACCTTGCAGCTGCAGACCTTACTGATACATCGCACCTGCAGAGCTGTATATACTGATACCTTGCACCTGCAGACCTTACTAACAGACTAATACATTGTATATGCATACTTGTATATACTAATACCTTGCACTTGCATACCTTACTAATACATTGCACCTGCACACCTTACTGATACCTTGCACATGCACACCTTACTGATACCTTGCACCTGCAGACCTTTTTGAAACGTTGCACCCGCAGACCTTACTGATACTTTGCACCTGCAGACATGTTTATACTGATACCTTGCACCCGCACATCTTACTGATACCTTTCACCCGCACACCTTACTGATATCTTGCACCTGCACACCCTTATTGATACCTTGCAAGACAAGCGCTTGATCCGAATTATCTTAATCGCTTGAGCAGTTGAGGGTGTGCTGTGAATTCCGTTAAAGTTACACGACGACGAGTGAACACACAATTAAAATGACGGGGTCGTCGCCTGCGTATTTGGTTATGATAGTAACAATGCTATCACGAAACGCTTAAAACGACCCAGACGGGAACACAGTACGGACAGACATAACATCGACAACAAAGTCAATGTCCACGGCCTTTGCTAACCAGTTGTGGTGCACTGGCGTTACACGAGAAGGGCAAACACTTTATGACAATGCACTGACAATCTGCAATATCAACATACAAAAAGCAAACAATTCAATGCCAAAAATAATGTTAACTATAATTCACCTTATAAGCTTTTATTTGTAAAGAAATAAACACGCAGCCCCAGAATTTTCATTCGGCGGTGTTTGAATTGGCAGCGTTTTGTTGTTTATTAGGAATTATGGGTTGTCACAATCTACTGCTATCAACTGCCTCTATACAATCGCCTCTATAGCTCTTGAGTAAACCCATAAGAGTTTACGACCTTAATCTGTGAACTTGTTAGGCCTATCCCTGTTTGCATTCATTGAAAAGAATTTGTCAATCATAAAGAATTTGTCAATAATAAATGTCTGTATTACACTGGAAGGCATCTACAACTTCAGTACCATGCATAGTTTATATGTTGATATTCATATTATACTACACGCAAAGGTACCAGGGCGTGCTCCCATTCAAAGTACCAAATTTGAAAACATCGGAAACGGCGTCATCGGAAACGCCACGTCATCGGAAACGTCACGTCAGTTTGCAGAAGGACGTTAACCGTGTATAAACTTATTTATTGTTCATTAACTATTCATAGCAATAATTTGATACATTTTTATTATTATTATTATAATTTTATAGGTGCATATTAGTCAGACGAGGGGCCCAGTTCCATACATGAGATATATGTATATATGCGGCCCGAACAGGTGCCTTTTTTCATCATTTTCGTAGAGCAAGAATACAAATAATAATTTATGTCGTACTGCAGGTCTGAAAAATGACATGTTTTCATACTGCAGGTGTCAAAAATAGTTTAAATTTAAACTGCAGGTATAAATAAATCACACATTTTTGTAGTGCAGGTATGAAAAATTGTTGCTCTCTTAATGCAGTTACCAAATCAAAGTACTGAAAGTGCTTGGCAAAGTGATGGGCTCGATTCATGGTTTTCATTTTTGTAATTGACATCATTTAATTTTACAGGCCATTTTTGTGTTAACATGAAGATTATAACAATTTAGCAAAATAATTTAAAGTATCTGGTCAAAACATTTCTCAAATCATGACAAGACAATCAGTAATTTGTTGTAAATGCAGACACCACTGGGACTAATGGCTTAAAGAAGCACTAGACCAAACAGTGAGGGCGCTTGTTTTTGCGAATTTTACAAATATATTATCCACAAAAGATTGATAAACTTCATGCCTCCATAGCCCACAGACGACGTGAGGGCAAAAATTATTTGAATATTCATACCGTTGCGTGCTAGACAAGCAGTTTGATTTTCTGGGGACCCCTAAAAATACGCCCTCACTTTTCGGTCTAGTGCTCCTTGAATTCCCACTTCACGTTCGTGACTCCTATGCTTCCAGGTACAGTGCACCTCAGAACAGCAGAATGTCTCATCACATACTCATCATAATGGTCCACCCATTATTACATACACTTGTATTCGATTCACAATGGCTCACACAGCTGTACAGTGTATTTACATTTACCCGTGTATGTATGAATATCATGGATATTTTCCTATTGTTTCGCCACAGAGGCTTTTTTTCGAAAAATCAACCATAACACATCAAAAAACTTCCTCAGATCTTCTTAGTTTGTGCGGTTTTGAAGTAAGGATCACTTTGGCCATTTTTCTAATGCAAAACGTTCCTCGGTGGGTCTGCAACCAGTGAGTCCACAACTGGTAATCAAAGGCCGTGGCCATCTTGATATAATGTTCAGCACTGGATGCTTTTGGGACGTTAAACCTTGCTATGCTAAGCTATAAGAACTTCTCCAAAAAAAAAGTTGGCTTGGCTCGCTGAGAATTTGTGTAAAAAATCATATGCACAACGATGTCCATTTATTTCTTAGTTTTAGTCCATTTTATGGATTTACTGGTATTTTTGATGTCATGCCTTCCAGGTTATACTTTTTTTGAAAAAGTCAAAATTTCCTTCATTTGGAGGCAATTATTCTTAATGTTTCAGTACACTTTCAACAATTTTCGGATAATTTCCTTCATCTAGAGTATTTTTTTTTTTATTTTTAGTAAATTTTCATAAATTATCTCAGAAAATTTGGTAGATTTTACCAAAATTTAAAATGATTTTCTTTCAATTTTTTGTTAATGATATCCCAACCTTCCCAATCGAAATAAAAGATGCAAATGAGAAGGTGAAATCCTTTCAAGAGCCTTTTCTCTGCTCCCCACTTCCTCGAAGACTCTGCACCCGTGTCCCCATATGTTCCAGTAATGACAAAACTGTGACATCATCACATCTGATTTGGTTTGGCTTGGCCCCCTGACATTTTATCCTGGCCCCGCCCCTGGATATTCTTATCCTATTTCAAATATTATGATTGGCAAATGAAGCAATGGCGGCGCCAAGATAGGGTCAGGGGGGTCGAGACTCCACGTCGGGGATGTCGTGGTAAAATTCTGAACTGAATTTTCTTAAAATTCTTTCCTTTAACTTTAAGAAAATATACGACAATATGATGGGATGTCAGCAGCGGTAACGCTCCTCATAATTTTATGCAAATTCATTGCATTCTAATCCTCTGTTACAATGGTTTAAACGGAGGAAGCTAAATCTAACACAGATTTATTGGAACTATCCATACCGAATCAATGTCTAAATTGCCGCTAATTGCGGATTCCGAACAACAATGTATATATGGGTGATCTCCAACTTATCACATGACAAACTTGCATATACTACTATAAATATTGACTGATTGATCAAGCCTTGAAGATCCAATCCGAGTCTTACAAAATTTGAAAAATATCATATTTCGATTCCAATGCTCTTTCTGAAAGTTACAAACAAATCCGTAAATAGTCACTATTCTCTGAAGTGCCGTGGGCTTACCATAGAGGCAAGTGGTGCAGTTACCCCAAAAGGTTTACTGACTAATCAGTCTGTCAGTGTTGTGTTTGTAAAGTTGTAATAGAGAACACAAGCATGTTTTAATTTTAAGAATGTTCGATTTTTTCCCCAATCATGTTTTGCTCCTGCAACTAAAATCACTTACAGCTGCCTAATAAATGTCTGACATCAACAACTGAGATTTACGTAATTAAATCGCGGCCGTTAACGTAATTTCGTTAATTTTAAACTAAATCTGTTAATGGTTGTTAGAAGATTTTTTAAAAGTTAAAACCATTTAGCTCACGGGCTGAGAACCAACGAGAGTCTAGAAGGAAGGGCTTCGAGGTTGTTTCGGCTTGGTGTGCCAAAATTATTTTAAACTATTGCAGGACCGTAATTATCATTTGGAAAGTGGAGGAGGGGGAGGGGACATGGCCTCTTATCCAAAACGTGGGGAGGGAGACAAGAAGCAAATTTTCCTCCAAATTTACTGAATTCTTAAAATTCTGCTAAAAGTGGTGGGGACATGTCCGCCTGCTCCCCCTTCCCCGGGAATTACGGCCTTGAATTAGTGGACATGATGTGGTGGTGATTTCTAATACTTCAGACATCTGTAGACTTAACAAACCCAAACATTGATTGAAAACGAATTATTTACTCCAAAGCAAATTGTTTCTCCCGATTTTCTTGACAACTTCTGCCATTTAGCAGATTAGAAAGACCATTAGTTTGACAGTCTGGCAGTCTGGGAGAGGTCCTATTTTTATGAACCTGAGCTAATAGACGTCATGCAGCCGTTTTGTTCGTATTTTGCGATAACAATTTACAGAAAGTTTAGGTGAAAGACCATTTTGTCATAAAGATTGTAAGATTTTGCGATGTGCAATTTTATTCCTTAGAATGTGCAATCTCAACGACAAAATTTTACTGCTACATATATGTGAATTTTTAGAATGACTGTTTTGCGTCAAAAAGTCTAGCTTTTTCCAGATTTTTCAAAAACGGCGTGGTGATTATATACAAGGGAGAGGATAATATTTAGCCATGCAAATAAAAAAATTTATCACTGAGTTTTAAGTTTTGCCGGACAAAGATATTTTTCGCAGAGGTATTTATAATTTGAAAATTATAACAGTACATAAGACTTAACGTTAGTATAGCAAAGCATCATGGGAAATATCACAAATGGCGATGTTCATGTCACGAAAACTTCTTTATCTTAGGAACCTTTTGGTTCCTTATTTTAGGACCTCTCCCGGACGGTTTAGCGTGTAGTCGTACGCTGAACCGGCTGATCGAGTTACGAGGTTGTTGCTGAGTTCCCACTTTCAGGAGAACAACAAACAACGAAACAAGCTTGATCCTCTTTAATTAATTATATTATAGTGAATTAGGTGTCCCACTGTGCACCAGTACTATCGCCTTCATTTCTTCCCCTTTCTACATCCTCTTGATCAATTGACAGTCTGACAGTGTAGCCAGGATTTTCATATGATAGAAGGGTGGGGGGCAGGGGAGATAATTTAATTGAACTGACAAGATATGTAGTGGTGTAATTGAGGTGTCATTTAGAGCGCAAAACGTTCAAATTGTTGGTGTGGGGTCCAGGGCCCGCTTAAGGGCCCCTGTAAGCTCCGGTAGGGATCCATGGAGCGAAGCCCGTGGAAGCTCTCGCGAAATTGACATTTCAAGGCCAAAAAAGTATGTCACAACGCATAGTAAGAAGTTGTATTATGCAAGTCAAAATTCACGTCAAAGAGAGCTTTAATACACCATATACAAAACACAAAACCATGAAAATGCATAATGTGGAAATATAATGTTTTATTGTTTACGTTTGTACATGGTTATAAGTTAATCGTTACTCTTTGAAAAATATGGTTTAGTCTAAAAGAAAGGTTTTCAATAATTTACTACAAACTTGTGAAAATGTTGCCAAACGTTTAAAATGAGCCTGTTTTGTATCACGTGCCCCTTCCCCTTTCCTCCCCACCCATCTCTCTCTTTTTTAAATACAAAATTGAACAAATGTTTAATACATTATTACCGAAGAACCCCTTTTTTCTGAGAAAGTGCTTGTTTGAAATCTAAAAACATAATAAGCCCTTGGAATGTCAAAGCTTGTTCAAGTACCCGAACAATTCTGACCATTTGACGAATCTATACTCTCAAAAAAAGAAGAAAAAAACCTAATGTTGAACGTCGCATTCCCATTTTCTTTTTTTCGACTTGCAGGAATGTTTGTTTGATGAGGGCTTAACGGCACTACAACAGCGAGGGTCAAATTGTGCCTGAGAGGTTAGATCATTCCAGAGGTAGGAAGGAAAGAAACCAGGGGAAAATTGAGAGAAACACCAAAACTAAAAGCCAGAAAGCTGGGATCGAGAAAGAAGGTGCATGCGTGAAGAAAAAGAAATAGAGAGAAGGGGTGGGAGAGGAGGATGAAATATGGCTGTAGAGGGAAGCATGATGAAGAAAGGAGATCATTTTATCCGGAGGGTTTTTCTGGAAGAGCTTGCTTATTGAGTTGTGGGGAGCGAGGGAAGGTTGTACAGAGGGCAAGCAAGGAGAACGTGATGGACTGTTAGGGTGCAATGACAATTGTTGCAGAGAGGTTGGGGGAGACATTAAGGAGGTGGGAGTGAGTGAGGTGGGTGTGACCTATTCTAAGACGGGTAATGTGAACGTTATCGACACGGCAGAAGTTGTGGATGCTGGGTTTGATCGGAATGGTGGGCTGGATGACATAGAGTTTGTTATCAATGTGTGAGTCCCATGAGGTTTGCCAGCGGTCACGAACAAGGGAAGCGATAAGCGGTTTGATGTCAGAGGGGGTTTGGGGAAATGGGGGTACGGGGAGGTTGAGGTTAGGTTAAGGAGAGGCTGTGCTGTCGAAGAGTATTTTCGACTAGCTTGCCACTGGGGTGGTGATATTGAAGCTGCGTTGAAGTCACCAAGAAGGATGAAGGGGAAAGGGAGCTGAGAGATGAGGTTGTTAAGAAAGGTTGGCTGAACATTGGCATTGGGGGAAGATAGATATTGCAAAGAGTGAAGGGATTGTGGAGGGAGATAGACATACAGATGGCCTGAAGGTCGGTGTTCACATGAACAGGTCTGTGTGGGATATCGTGTCTAACGAGAATGGAGCCGCCCTCACAGGCCCTGTCATCATCCACTTGATGTTTATGGTAGCAAGCGAAGTTGTTGAGGGAATATTGGTCAGTGGTTTTCAAGAAAATGTCTTGTAGGCAGAAGACGACTGTGTTGAAGGTGGTGGCCAGTAGGTCAATTTCTTCAGGAAAGCTCCTGATGTTCCATTGTATAATGTTGTGGGTGTTATTATAATTGTTTGTGTTGCACGCCACAAGGAGACAGGAGGTTTTCTGGAGGAAGATCAGTTGGGTCGAGTTGGTTTCTTTTTCTTTGGATCTGTCCCTGTTTCTTTGGAAGCGGTTGTCTTTGAAAGTTGGACGAGAAGTATGTTCGGTAATCGAACAATCCATGTTCTCTTCAGTGTCATACGTGTGGGTTTCGATTGTTGATTAGTTTGATGTTTGTTAGCCAGGTTGGCTTAAGTTTGATGGCGTTAGTGATGTTCGGTTAGGGGACGGCGGAGGTCTTAGAGGAGGAAGGAAGGTTGGGGAGAGAAGTGGAGGTTTAGGTAATGTGTGTGGATGGGTTGTTGGCAGTGGTGATGGGCTTAGGATTGGGTAAGAAGAGCCTGGTGAGGTCGGTTTGGGCATGTGTGTCAGTTTTAGTTGTGTTAAGGGGGCGGTATTGGTGTTAGAGGAGACTGCACTCGAGTAGGAAGGTTTTATGTGGAGGGAATCGAAGAATTGCTTCCTGGCCTACCAGTGTAAATGATGTTGGAATTACGGGTTTACTTACGACAACGGAGGGGGTTGGATTTGTATGGGGCAACTGGGATTATCAGGTAGCCGGCAGTGATGTGGCCCAGGTAGAGTTGGTGTGGCAAAAGTCAGGAAGATTGTATTGGTGGGTGTTTCGGCACCGTCTCTCTTGAGGACGAGACGACGGGCTTCAGTAACGTGTTGGCTGGCAAGTTCCTTAACGAGGTCTTCATCGGTCAAGTAGGCAAGGTTTTTAGGTCTAATGACACCTTTGCTGGAGTTCAGGGAACGGTATTGTAACATCAATACCACTATTAACTAGAGTATTGGGGGTGAGGAGGGTGGTGGCTTGAGTGTCCCTGGTGCAGTGCACCAGGAGATCCCCAGATCTGAGGGTAGAGACCTTGGGGAGGGTACCGACAAGGTCGTGGAGAGCTTTGTGTATGAGAAAAGGGGAAACTCTTTTGAAATTTTCTGGTCATTGGTGGCCTGTATAATTATAATTTGGGGGACTGGGCTGAAGAATGGGCAATGGAGGTAGCAGGTGGGACATTGGGAGGGAAAGGATGGTCAAGGTCAAAGCAGAAGCGTTTTGTCATGATGGAAAAAGCCAAGGGCCGAGAGACCCCAGGTAAGTAGAACAAAATTGCGGAACTACTATAGAAGAAGAGCTGTACAGATATCGATAAGGCGTACAAGTCTGGTCTCAACGAAAGGGAAAAAAAAAACGGTCTCACCGAAAGCAGATGACCATCCACACTGAGAGAATTACGGGAAATGAAGATAGAAAACAAATTTAGGTGGTAAAGTGCAAGGTAAAGTGTATCGGAATGAAAGGTGTGAGAGGAAAGAATACAAGTCACGTTGTTCTCAACACGTCGCACTGAAGTTCCCTGTTATAATAATTTAAAAAAAGTAATGCTTCCTATTCCTAAATATCACGATAAACCGACCACAAAGATGCACTGAAACTAAGAGGTAGCAACATCATGAACTTAAAATATGCAGAAAACCATGCAAAAAACCCAAAAAATCTTCATCGAAATTGGTTCAAAATTAATCATGTTACAGCTTTTCCAAACTTGCAAACCCGATTAGCATAAAACCTGAAAACACGCGATTTTTTGTAACCTCAGAATGGGACAACTATATCAGACTATGAGAAACAGACTGCTGTTAACTTTTTGTTTTTCGGTCCTTCTCGAAAATGTATTTAATATGAGAAGTTGGCTACAGTGAACAGGAAATTGGATATTAGTATAACCTTCACCCAGATTTAACAGTAGAGCGGAATCTGAGAACCTTTGATGTTTAAAAAAAATTTAAATATGAAAATTACATTAAATAATATTAGGAGTATCCCTGTTTATACATACATGTAATCACCTTTACAACTGTATAAAGGCTGAATTTGTTACAAAAGTTGATTTTTCCTAACTTAAACACTACGCATGTTATTGCCACCATGTAAAGACTGTTTAGAATATAATGCTCTCTCAATATACCTATCAATGCATATAACAGATTAGGTCAGTGGACTATCCATATACCTTTAACGGATTAGTTTATTGGTCGCGCAAGTTCATCTCATATGAAAGAGGAACTCAAAAGAAACAAACTGACGGTGAAGAAAGCATTCCAAAGTTTTATCCCGTTAAAATGAGATATTTAAGTTATACAGTTCTGTATAAATTTGTAGAATCAGACACAAATTCGTTAAATCTTTTTTTTTAAAGCATTAAGAACTACAAATAATTTGGTAATGAGGGCACCAACTTCCCATAGTCAGATAGTAGACTCACTACCATAGGCACGGGGAGGGGGTCTGAAGCCCCCCCCATCTCCCCACACACACACTTTCAGATGAGAATTACAGCTCTGGTGATCTGGGATCAAGGGGTAAGAGAGTCCGCTCCCCTCCACACCATTGAAAAGAGTTCTGTTCGCTAATGATTTTATTTAAAGTCAAATTTCCTTGATCTAGCCTGAGGATTTCAGCGGCATGTTTTCCAACTTACACAGCCCGACAGCACATGGTATTGTAAGTCATTCAGAAAGTACCATAGCAAACTGCAACGGATGAACGTACTAGATATCCAGCTTCTTTTTTCTTCCATGTATAAATTAATTGGGAAGGAGATGACATGAATGTCAAGAATGCAATCAGGTATATAATACAATATTGATAGTAATGAGGAAAAGTTAAAACTAACTCTTATTGGTTGATAGTAATGAGGAAAAGTTCAAACTAACTCTTATTGGTTGAAAATTCTGAAGTCCCAGGAAAGTCCATTACATGGTGAGATACGATGGCTGACTGTGTATGAAGGAGATCAGCATGTACGTGCACGCATGCTCACTACATGTACCTGTCTTTTTCCCATTGTTAAAAGGAGACTGAATACGAACGAATTTTGGTTTGGACAAAGCTGCGTCTACAATATCATAATCGTTCATCCAAATTGGATGCATGAATATAGTGTTGTGAGAGAGATAGCCAGTGATGTAGAGCTAAATTGTGAGCTAAGAAGCTCTTCTCCCCAATGTTTAAAGTTAGTGTCTACCATAGTTATGATCACTTACTTGTCAAAATAACATTTTATTACATGATTACTGGACATTTGGCACTAATCTTAACATGATGCAAGTGTACCGACAGCACCGACGGCACCAATCTGAACCGACGGCACCCCCTCCTTCCTCTGACAACGCCACTGGCAGTTGATGCTGTTGTGAGCTGATGCGTTGGCTTCCTTTCACATTGATTTTGCTTAAATATGTTGCTCAAATTTAGGAGTGGTGTTTGACTCAGCTTCGTCTGTTACCTCTGCTTTAATACACCAACTCGGAACAATTTTTCTGAACATATCTTTAAAATCATCCCTTGTTGCTGAATATATAATGGGGTTACAACACGGGCTGATAAAAGCAACCCAGCTGGCGACGGTGTTCACGTAAAATGGCACGACATTGTTGTCAGAAAAAACGACTTTAAAGAGTTTAGTAACCGAATATGGAGTGTTACAGATGAGATATGCTACTACTATAATCACCATCGAACGCAGAGCTCTCATGGACCCTGAACTTATCTTTGTGCCTTCACTGTATCCTGCCGGAGCCGTCTTGTTTTTTTATTTTTTGCAACTGTGTCCGTAAGCTTCCGGGGCAAGACTTTACTAGGGTGCACTTTAAGTTTGCTATTGTTTGTTTGTGTTTCTTTATTTGCTTTCCGTGTTTCCTTGCTAACTTGTACACTTTTTGGTAACACAAAATCATAATGACGATGGGCATTACAAAACAAAAAATGAAAGCTGATATTGTAAATATATAAACTTCTATTTTCCCGCATTCCCAATTCACGGAACATGTATTTCGGCGTCGTCATAAATGACCACGTTCATTGCGAACGGAAGAATGGCAAATCCGGCTCCTAACGCCCATGCTCCGACAGACATCATTTTGGCACGCGACGATAAGATGCATTGTTCGTACCGAAATGGATAGACACAATATGTAAAGCGGTCCACGCTGATTAAGGCAAGAGTGTACATTGAAACAATAAAAAAGCAATAATTTAAAAAGTTGACCACATTGCACAGAAAATATCCCCCGAGAAGCCAATCCGAAAACCAGATTTGAATCAGAGAGAATGGCATCACTGTTGAGGCGCATCCTAAGTCAGTAAGTGCAAGGCTTATGATGAACACAGACGACACCTGCAAAGAACAAGATAAAAATATTCCTGATCATGGATGTATTCAGTGGCGGCACTACGGGTATCAAGGTAGGAGGGGAGGGGGGGGGGGCATTTGCACTCATGAGATCACCCCTATTTCCCCAGAAAATTAAGTACGGGCGAAAATTTTTGTCCGATCTGTAGGCCTTCTCTCCCCTATGACGCAGAACTGTCCCTCTCTTTCTCCCGGCATCAAAATCTTGGCGCCGCCATTCACTGGCATGGATTGGCACACAAGGGGTTGATTCAGCTCCCTTCTGGCACTGCCTGACGCCGCCCCTGCTTGCGAGGTGCTTGTCTACAGGTGTATCATCGTCAGAATCACTGATGTTTTGACGGATATTTCATTGCATATCTTTTGAATAAGATTTCTCTTCTGAGACCTGTTTTGTTTCGATCAACCCATGTTCCACCTCGTGGTTTCTATGACCCTTCGCAAGCCTCAGTGCATTGACATTGAATTTGAAACTATGTCGCACAAGGAATATATAAACCTAGTATTATGGTATTCATATTCCAATGAAAGTGGGAAAAGTTGTAGTACCACATACACACTGAGGAGTAGGAAGTGTGGGGCAGGGGCGAAGAGAACCTAACCTCTCCGATTTCATGTTTTCTCTGCACGGTTTGAGCATGTCGAGGTGAAATTGAACACAAATTTGTAAAAATCATTGAAAGTTTGGGTGAAATTTTGTAAGAATTCCTGAAAATTGAAGAAAATTTCCTGACAATTGCAGAAGCCTCCCAAAATTAATGGAAAGTTCCCGACAATTAAACCAGGAAGACAGATTTTCCAAAAATTGAAGATTTCTTGATTAGCACCAACGTTTCAACACTTCAATGCAATTTTCGCTTGTAATCGGGAAGTTTTGGAGGATGTTGTCTCCATGCAATGCGTAAATACCGGTGTGGGTGTGTGTGTTGGGAAGGGGGTCTGGCAACTGTACTTGCTTTGCTCATTCGGCATGGGTTCTAGGGGCCTGCCCAAGGTAGCTATTCGTTTTGGTGGACTAGAGGATGCTTAAAACGTCTAAAAAAGTATAATATTGTATTCAATGTTTGTGTGTGTGGGGAAGGGGGTAGGGGGAGGGGGTGGCTAAGAGCTTGCCAGGTCGGTAAAACTTTTTTATAATATACGAAACAAGACAGTTTAGAGTCAAGTTTCCAATTGATTAACCGATTTTGATTATTAGATGATCGTCGGTAAATCTGATATTTTACACCTCCCCAGTCAAAATGGTCAACTAACGCGTCTGACCCCATGAGAGGTCACCCGTGACCCTTCCTACGCCCTTAAATACACATCTTCCCCACCCATCCCTTAAACAAAATAAACATACCTGAGATCTGAGATTTCGGGATTTAAGAATGACAAGTAACACCAGCGTGTTTCCAATAATCGCTACACCAATGATGATGAGTAAGGTTAATGTCAGGACGATCTCAGCCAGCAAACTGCGCTGCTCCTTTTCCAAACAAAAGCACTGCGTATGAGATGACGCTGTGGAAAGTTCTTCCTAAACACCAAAACAAAATGATACATATTATCATATGTGCAACAACAAGGGCGGATCCAGGATTTTTAAAAAGGGTGGTCCAAAGTCTACTTAGTCGTGAAAATGTCCTAAATTTGATGGTGTTGCGATCCAATCAATATGAGAGGAGTGCGCCATTAACCAGTTAGCGGGTGCATTTTGTTTTTAAGATTAACTTGACTTTTGAAGAAACCTTTTGAGATGAAAATGACTTTTAAAGAAAACTGCGAAAATTGGCAAAATTTCCCGATAATTAAAAGAAAATTTTAAAAATCGAAAAAAAAATTAACGAAAAGGAAGGAAATTTCCTGAAGATCGAAGAAAATTGTCCGGGATTGAAGAATTCTCCCGAAAATAAACAACAATTTCTGATAATTAAAGGAAATTTTCCCAAATTAAAAAAATAATAAAAAACTACTCTAAAAGAAAATTTCTTGAAAATCGAAGAAAACTGTGTTGAAAATTACAGTAAACAAAATTTCGAAAAATGATAAAAATTTCCAAAAATGAAGGATATTCCCGAATGATTGGAGATTTCTTGTAAACGGATAAATTTAGCATCAGAGGATTGAGCTCCAAATTTTTCTCTTGCAAACGGATAATTATTAGGTCTCCCCCCTTTCCATCTTTTGAAAGGATATTCCATTTTCAGATAAATTTGCGGCAAAAATATTTAATTTTCTAAAGAAATCACAATTGATGAATCCGTGGAAATATCATATTTAGCAGTAGAAAGTAAAGCAAGAAGGAGAGGCAGTTGAGTTTGTGTCATCCAGTCAAGCTTTACCACTTGAACAAATGATACTTCACGGTAGTTGAAAAATTACTTATGAAAAGTACAAGGAATTAGATTAACCTTCTAATAATCTATCAAATTACTCATTTTTTAAAGAAATTTTAAATCTTAAATTATCATGCGAAGCGCGAAATGTATTTGAAGGATTTATAAATGGTACGTAAAGATCAGTTTAAAACTGTTCAAATGATCTGATGAAGTGAGAAAGTTTCATTAATTTTGAAACATATTTAAAAGGTCTTTTTGGAAGCTAAAAATCATGAAACATTCCACTTGCATGGAAAAAATTTCGCAAATAAGAAGATCATCGATAAGAATTGTCATAGAGCGTCATGTTAACATCATTGTATGTTTTGGCTTTCCCCGTAAGTCAGTACAAATAGTAAACATTCGACTGAAATAATATCATTTTAAACTATAGGATGTATTGTGCCCATTTTAAGTGTTTTTAAACCTCTACAAAAACAAACTAGATCATTATCCTCGATCAGTTTCTGAAAAAGTAAGAAGTCCCATGAATTTCTTAGTTTTTCCTTCCTGACAGTTGAATATTTTGTTGACCCTGTAAAGCCGGTTGAATTAGGGGCAAAGTACGAGCACGGACGATATACCCCGTTGCCTTCCGACCGCACAAAGGCAACGGGGGCAAGAGCCGCAAGAAGCTTCCTTCATTGCAGCCGGCCGGGTCAATTCAACGGTTTTGAATTAATCCTTTAAATTATTAAAAAACCATCAGACATATGTCTGTATGTATTTGTCTTAAAGAGGTTCATAACTGATCCCAACCTGATCAGATCTGGTCCTGACCACTCTTCAATTTCCACAAGACGCCGCGAAAGTCCCACTACCAAACATGCCAGAAAACTCCTATTTCTGTTTCCCGTTTTGTATTTTGAAAGAAATGTTTTTTCAATAAAGAAATGAAGAGAACGAAATTCAAATGACTTGTTTTAAAAAGTATTTTCACCGAATTTAAGGAGACAATGCACCTATCTTCAAAAGGTGTCCCCAATGAAAAATCATGATGCTTGTTACAAACCATCTTGCAAAAATGTAATAAATATTTCTGTTTGAGAAATTATTGATGTAAAATAAGTTCGCATATGGGCTGGGTACAGGGGACGGAAGCTCCGTACCTTTCAAAATGTTGTTATTTCGCCACGTGACCTTAAAACGAATGATGAGAAATTGATAACTCTGGACCAATGAATATTAAATAGATATAAACATCAGAGAAAAAAGAAATAGAAAGGATATAAGTTCCATTCTTCTTCTTCTTCTTCACCCCCTGTATGATGTCTTTGATTACATGATGGCATTCGATCAAATATCCATATGATAAGATTCATTATGGTTATATGTCGGTCAAAAATAGTTATTTACAACTGTTGTCTCCTATAGGATCGCCTTTCAGAGGAAAAATAGCCTTTCAAAATGTCCCCGCTATGAACAGAAAAATTGCACTGGTAAAATAAGGTTCAATTATTCGTTCTGCTAATTTGGAAATATATGTGGCAAAATGTATTTATTGTCGGGAACTTTCTTTAATTTTTTGACATTTTTGTCAATTTTCGGGACATATTGCCAAATTTTACCCCCGCTTGTAACGCCTTTTGTTTTACTACTTGTCTAGAGTTGCAGGTTTCAAAATTCATTTGATAAAATCGCATAATTGTGTAATATGTCCACTCTATTGTATGTTGGTTTTGAAATGAAATAAAGATATTGCGGTCAAGCCCTTTATCTGCGTAAATCAATAACAAATTCCCAGCATTTCTTTGTGACGGGTCAGAAAGGTTGAATTTTGTTCAAAATAGATTGGTACCAGAAACAATCGTTGTTTAACCTTGGTTTACAACTAGTTATTTAAGACGTAAAAACTTTCAAGGGCAACCTTATTGTTGCAATATACAATTGGGTGGATCGCGGTTACGAAGGGGAGAAATAAAACAAACGGATTACTTTTGAACTAGTTCCTTGGGATAACTACACTGTAAGCTTTAATATTAGTCAACAAATTAACTTAAAGTATTAGTGCAGAGGTCAAGTAAGTACTTCTTATATGAAAGAGAACTTTAAAATAAACATATTGGTGAAGATAACATTCTCATATCTGTGTATAAATTACTGGTGTAGTAAGTCTACTATTGAAGGTTGTCGCCCTCATCCTCACATTCTTAACAATTATTAATGTATCATATTTAAAAATATTTCACTTTTTTTACTAAGTGAATTATTTTTCCTCTGACTTAGTCCAGGTGGTATATATTACAATTTCTCTTACTAGAGTCTGATGTATTTTCTGACTTATCTAATGGTTTTTAAGCCATGAAATTACAGGACAAAATATGATATAATACATAAAGACTTTGAGGAATCTAAGGCTGCGAATTCACAACTAGTCTGATTTCAGTCATTTCTGTAAAAATGATACCAAGCTTTAAGCTTCAATATCTCCTTAACGGAATTAGATTTGTGAATTTTTCTTCACTATTATGTTTTTTTTCTAGAATCCTCTTTCATGTACGATGAACTTGCTTGACCCTAATCCTTTAATTATAAAACAAGACGCTATTTTAAATAATTTAGACCTAAACTAATTAAAATTTACAGCGTAAGTAGCAAAGAACAGTCTTGGAATGTTTTTGTCTTTGTTGCTAAAATTATCAATTTGTTGCATAAAATTATTTTATTTTTAAAAACTTTGTATGCACGTAACTAATTGTAACTGTGACAAATAATTAACAAAGTGAAATAATCACTAATAAGACAAGGGGGTCATGGCAACCAACAAATATGGAACGCCAAAAGGACCACAAGTGATGAAGGTGTCAGTTTATTTCATAAAGTATCAACTTATAAGGTGAAGGTATCAATTTATGTCATGGAGGTATCAATTTATGTCATGGAGGTATCAACTTATATCATGAAGTTATCAACTTATACCATGAAGTTATCAACTTATGTCATAATATCATCAACTTATATCATGGAGGTATCACATTATATCATGAAGGTATCAACTTATATCATAAAGGTATCAACTTATATCATGAAGGTATCAGCTTATATCACGGAGGTATCAACTTATATCATGAAGGTATCAACTTATATCATGAAAGTATCAACTTGTTTCATGAAGTATCAACTTATAAGGTGAAGGTATCAACTTATTTGATGAAGGTGTCAACGTATGAAGGTAATAACTTTGATCAGGAAGGTATCAACTTATTTGTCAATTTATTTGATGATAGTATTAACTGATTTGATTGTTATGTCATTATCGTCATATCACTTCGTAATAGATGTGTGCTTCACACCATCATCAAATGTGGTCCTGTCGCAGTCCAGAAGCATGCCTATTAAGACATTTATACACAAGAGATTATTGAAGTTCCAGATATTGTTGAGTTGATAAAATGTCATAGTTTAATTTATGTACTTGAAATATCAAAAATCATTGTGTTGAAAAACATTTGAATTTTCAAAATGGCGTTTTAAGAAATGATAATTGTTTATTTTATCAAATTAAAACATTATCAAATGAGCCAAAAAGTTGTAGCCAAACTATTAAATTTTTTATAAGTTTAACATTATAAGCAAGATATTTTTCCCAGACGTATTTCAAATTTGAAAAAACTGTAACATTGATCCGCTTTAACGTTACCTAGCAAAAGAAGATGGGAAATTCAAAACTGGTTTAAAAACATTTTCTTTTAAAAACATTTATGTTAATTAATGAGCATGTTGCATGTTTATTCCAGACTGGGATGAGTTTGAACTGATTTGATTGAGTCTTATGTTTTTTCAAACCGACAACCAATCAGACAATTCGTTTTAAGAAATGATGATTTTTTAAAACAAATTAAAACGTTGATCAAGCCATTAGTAATAAATTTGTATTATTATTATGAAAACATACAATGGTCTGTAGGATATGACTCATGAATATACGAAACCATCACATATAGTGAGTTCCCCGAGAAGACCACATTTAATTGTGGTATGAAAACATTTTACTATTACTTCGCGAAATAAGTTGACACCTTCATCAAATAAGTTGATACCTTCCCCATTTAAGTTAATACCATCATGAAATAACTTGTCCATCACCTTTCAGTGGCGTTCCATACATCAGTACTGCAAACAATACGATTTGATAAGAAAGGTATGAGAACGAGTATGAAAACTTGCCTCTATTTGATAAGTATGAGTACAAAATTATGGTGCTCGAGATATGTACTCGAGTACGCATAGGAACTTATATGACGTCACCGAATACGATCATAGTAACAGAGATTTAAGAGAAAATTCGAAAACTACGGACATTGTTTTCGTTTTAATTCCCTACCTTTGAGATTTCAATTAATCAAAAGTGTCTCAAAGAATTACCCTCATAACAATAGGATTAAAAAGTCGTAAATGTCTTTAACTCCGTGTATGGAGTACAAAAGAAGAGGCACCTCGAAAATCGATCATTTTGACCAGAAAAGGATTCTATTTAAAGGCTACAATGGTCCAAGTATACCTGTATACGTCTATCTTGGTGTAGTAGATGTTATGTCTACAGACCACGAGGCCCCGAATCTCAGCCAGTGCACAAAGGCCGTGGACTTGGTTGTCGATGTTTGCTGTCCGTACGTCGTACCTGTTTCTCGTCCGGGTCGTACAGTTAGCATTTGTTTTTTTATGGTTCAACAGGTTTTTAGTAGATGTTTGTGGCGACTCAGCCAGCTTTAGCCTTTGCTCGTTTTATACAGCTTTAGTTTGTTTGTATAGCGCCGCTAAAATGGCGGCGGAGAACAAACGTTAAAATCAGCACATAGACGACATTTACAGAAAAAACGATCTAATTCCGTTTAGAAGTTAAGTATTATACACGTACTGACGTAGAAATGACACATTACGCCCAATTCTCGCTATAAATTTCCAGTCTTTTCACCTGCAAGAACCTCCATTCCTGCTCTGCGGGTATTGACTTTTAGACTGCAAGCAGCAAATAAGAAACTCATCACAGATAACCCAGTGATTTTACGCATTAGATATCATACACAAAAGAAGGGCTGCTGCCAGGCCAAACCAAGCGTGTAACTTGTGCAGAGGATTGCTTTGGATTGTGAAAGGATGTTTTCATCAGTGACTTATTTAAACTCTGGTGATTCTAAGGGCAATAGACTGAAAATGTATAGCCAGTTATTCATCATGTGAGATGCGTATGTTGTATGCATCGATAGATACATTAGAACTTATATCATTTTTAGAAAAGGGTTTTATACTCTGAAAATAACAATGTCTAAAATTGGTAAAAATAAACATATTAAACCTTCAAATTATAGATACATCAGACTTGGAGTATACGAAGTTTATGCATAAACTGATAACTTGGGTATAGAATTCATATAATTATTCTTTTACAATTTATTGAAGAATGGGAACGCTTTTTTGCAGTTTTATGGTGATTGGCGGCGGTACAAAAACAAAAACTCTCTGTAATAATCTTCTGCTCTCAATTTGCTGATCGGTACAAAAAGTAGCCTAAGAATTTAGCCTTTTATTAATAAGAATCTGACAATAGTGAACATTATACATGGAAGGAACGTAGTAGGGGAACCATGGGTATAACTTTTTAAAGTCGCGAGTATGCAAGCACAAACTAGCAGGGCCGACTCTTTTAAATCATCAGCCTTTTCATAAATGCATTCCATACAGATGTTCGGAAAGCGTGACTATACCATATTTAGTTGTGAATTATTAAAAAAATATGATTTTCTTACGTTTTATTTTATTGGGGTAGTCAGGGGATATCCCCCTCTTATGGCTCCCATGCAGAATACAACACACTTCTGAAGGTATACCCCTTCCATGATATCGAACAGCCGAAGGCGGAGTCGTATACTTGATTTTGCGTGGACCGGGTAATAGAAGGTGCATTGAATTAGAGGTGTAGCCAGCCTTTCGAATATGGAGGAAGAAGGAGAAGATGGGGGGGGATGAATTGCAAAGGGAAATTTTTGGACCTTTTATAACATACGTCCTCAATTTAAAACGTCCTGGTTTACACTCAAAATTATCTATTGAATTTTTGAAGTATATGAAGAATACTGGATAATATAAAAAAAAATGATTGTATACATTCAGTTTTCGGGCATGGTATAGCCTATAGGTATTCATTTATCAATTGACCATTTCTTAAATTGTAATATTGAAAATGTAGTTAAAACTTAAATTGTAATGAACTTAGCATACAAATTTCAAAATATAATTGGGTCTAGTATTTCAATTTTCAATTATTATCCAAGTTCATTACCGTAAATTTTGCTCCAAATCTTGTCTATTTTGGGAAAAGAATTACGCAAAAATAAAAGAGAAGCAAATTATATTCAAAAGATAGATACTTACAGTATTTGTAAATGATTTAATCATCCCCCGACACCCGACATTTTTCACTTCCACACTACTGTCCAACTATTGAACGCATAACTTAGCTTGAATTTGAAAACATAATTTCACTCTTTACTTTTTTTAAATGATTTACTTTTTTAGAGGTGTGTGTGTGTTGGGGGAAGGGGGAGGGGGGGGGGGGTATTGGAGGGTACAGCGGCGCCACTGAAAAAACAGAAGAAAACTTACCATGGCAGACATCCATAAGATGGCTGTGCCTTGTCGGATTTATGTATTCTAAAATGTCTTCGTCTTCTTTCACGATATCTATTTAATTGTTTCGTCTTCTATTTTTCTTTCTCTTCATTATTTGCAGCAAAAATGCAGACAAATATTTTTGATATGTATTACTATACGTGTACGGTAATATGATTGCGTTACTTTTCTCCAGCGTAGAACTTATTGAAGTAAAATGTTCTAAATTAAGATATGTTGTTACGTAATAAGATGTGCAGCCTGCGTTCTTTTCAATCACAACAAATACATTTACAGAGGCATTCGTGTCTCATTAACCAAAATAATTGGTTTCCTTCAAGAAAACCTTTCAACACCTAGTTAAGATATCCTTTGTTATATACGGATCTGATGAGTTGCTCGAGTCGGAAAGTAGGTAAACAGATAGCATGTTGTGTGGCTCTTTGTGCTGAAGCTAAGTCTAAATGGGGATTAAACACTAATCCAGATTAGAGCTTGGGGTTCCTTGGAGTAACATAAATTTTTAGAATCGATTTTTTCTTCTATTTTTAGATCAGATTAAGGTATCCATGGTGCGTACAAACATTCAGCCATGTACCACCCATGTAAACCAAAGAAAGACAGTATTGATTGATAGATTTCAAAAATAGGACCATGACATGTTCTCGGACGCCGGGATTTCCAAGTGATGAGGTCAAGATAGTTTTGAGTTTCCCATCTCTCTCTTTCCAGTCCTGTTGAACTTTGTCGCGGCAGGTTGTTGAGGTCTGGTTTTGTGTGGGGCACGATTGATGCAAGTTTTTATTTTCTGAGTCATATTGGCCTACGGCCAAACTGTAGTACCGCTTGCGGTAGATCTATTACTCCAGTCTTCATCATGTTCTCTCGTCACCCCACCGCTCCTTCTGGCTTGATGCCCTCATCAAATTAACTGATTCCTCCAAGCGCACTCGCAACACTGCTCCAGGCCTAGACAGAATCTACTACATCAATCTTAAAAACCTTGATGGGCAATCCCTTACCCATTTGCTGATTCTTTACAATGTTTCTCTCCCCTACTTCCCTCCAGCTGGAAGACGGAAAGTTATCTACTTCCCAAACCAGGCAAGGCCCGCCCCAGCAGTCCACGCAACTATCGTCCTATTACTCTTCTTCCGACGTTGGGGAAGATCTTTGAAAAGATAATTGCCAAGCGCCTTTCCGACCACATGGAAAGCAATGGCCTCTTCAACCCCTGTCAGTTTGGTTTCCGCCCTAACATATCCACCACTAATCCTCTCCTTCTCTTCACAGAGAATATCTTTTCTAACATAAATCACGACAATCCCTCTCTTGCTCTCTTCCTTGATGTAGGAAAGGCATTTGATGCCGTTTGACACAATGGTTTACTCTACAAGCTCCTTCCTCCTGCTCTAGCCCTTCCCCTCGTCTTACTCGCCTCCTCTCTTCTCTCCTCTCTAACATACAAGCTTTGTTGAAATTTTTCGGGTACCGTTCCACCACATACACTCCCAGTGCCGGGATCCCCCAGGGTTCTACCCTCATCCCCATCCTCTTAAACATTTTCGTTAATGACATACCTGCCCCGCATGGTAATCTCCGTCTCTCTCAGTTCGCTGATGGCATTGCTATCTGGTCCTCTGTTTTTCGTCCCACCCACAGAATTTCTCAAGTGCAGTCCTACCTCAACACCATCACCGACTGCTGCTCTACATGGAGAATCGAAATCAACGCAACTGTCTCCCTAGCTCCCCTTCTATAACCGCAGGATTGCAAATGCTGATCTGTTCACCAAGGTTCACATCCATGGTACACCAGTACCTCACTCCTTCAAAGCCACCTCCCTTGGGCTCATATTCACTAGCAATTTCCGCCTTCATCCTTGGCTCACCCATATCAGGGCCTTACACTCCAAAGGTCGCCGACGCCTCGCACAACTGTGTAAAGACTCTTCCTCGAATCTCTTTTCTCCTAAATCTCTCCCTACACTACAAAACTTTCCTTCGCCCCCTCTTCGAACATGGCCTGTCATCCATCTTCAGTGCTCCACTAAGCCACGTTGCTAAAATCCAAATCATCAGAACAAGTGTCTTCGACTTGCCATGTCTCCCCAGGCGCACTCGCATTCCTGACCTTCACTTCCGGACTAACGTCCCTCTCTTAAAGACAGCTTTACTCATCGCATGGACAATTACCTATACGCGAAGACAATCAACGTAAACGACCTCATCTTACCCAACTTTTAGATCATCACATATGCACACTGGACCCTCCCGACACCCTTCACGCCTTAACATTTACCTCTCCCCCACCTGGATATCCCTCCCGACTGATTTTTCTCCTTTCTTCCATTTCCTCATCCCCCACAACTGCTCTTTGCTCAGCTGTCTCTCCTTCCTCGCCCCATGGCACCTCCCCTCCCCCACCGATTTGCTTTTGTCCTGTTTGCTTTGTTTGCCTTCTCCTGACTTGTAACTTCCATCTTTTTGTTTGTCTGTTGCTACAGGGTATGTACTTTACCATCTTCAGAAGTGTTTAACAGTTTAGCAAAATAGGGTAGTCGCCCTTCGGCGACTGAAAAAAAAATGCAGGTATTTTGTCCGTTAGTGTCATGTATTGCTCTCTTATCTGTCAAAACAGGGCAATTATCTGATCGTGTGGGTGAGTGGCTCAAGTGTCACATGGCGAGTTAGCCTTCAAGTTAGTTGGTTTGTTTACAAATAGATAAATATACCAACATTGAACTTTAGATACGTGGTCGATAGATGGCCGTACGAGGCAGGGAAGGGGGAGGGCGGCCTCCTCCTGTCAGCCGGGAAGCGACTGCAGTCGGGTCAAATTCTGAAGTGTCACTGTCGGATATACTGTTTAAATCAGTGATTTGTCGGAATCATGCCCGACTCGGCCAGATATCGGGGTCATAATGCCTTTGACAATATGATACTTGGGCACCGATCATAGTCAGGCAGAGATGTCAAATTTTGGATATACCGTTTAAATCATGCCAAGACCCGAATTAGCTACAAATCAGAGGATGTCTCCCGACTCAGTATATGATTCTGACAAAACATAATTCTTGGGCCGTACCGATCTTAGTCGGGCTCTGCAGAAATGTGAAATGTCGGTCCAGTAGTGTTCAAATCAGAGATGTGATATCTGAATCAAGCTCGACTCGATTAGATATAACAGTCTTGTCCTCCCGACAGTGGCGTAGCTATGGTATAACAATATTTTTACAGGCCCCCTTATAGGGCCCAGGCCGGAGGCGGCTCTCTTAGTTACGCCAGTACCTCCCGACTCATGATGCTGATGCTGATAACATGATTTTCAGGTCACCACCTGCACTATTAATCAGGGCAGTGATGCGAAATGTTGGGTGTAGTCAGGTAGTTCGTAGATCGCCTCCAAAATGGGGAATCACAAAACAAGAAATCATATATGCATCCGAGGAGTCACCCCCTGGACTAGCAGGGCTTCGCCCCAGACCCCACGAAATTGCCCATATTTTCTCAATTTGCAGGGGAAATTTCATCTCTGTCTGTTTAGAAATGCTAACCCAAAGCTTATCTCAGTTAATATTTTCCTTTTCCATCAAACAACGTTTGATTTTAAGCCTCATGCCATTTTGGGGCATCCAACGCAAAAATTCTTCAGAGCTTCATTCGCTCCTACAAAGGCCTTACCCCTGGGCCACATCGGAGCCCTCAAGCTGCCCGCAAAATCCCATGCCGTTACGCGTACGCAATGCTTGCGCAGTGATGCCTTTCTTCCATAAACAGATCATTTTTAGCAGAGACGTAACTAGGCCGGTACCGGGCCCCAGGGATTCATATTTTAAAATCTGCTGGACTGAGACTAAAATGATTGATTTTAGGTGATTATTTCCAACTAGCTGGTAAAAGTCTTATTTGTGCTGGTAAAATTGTAAAATATTATTTAATTTTGCAGTTGCATCAATAAAATTTGAATACTGCGCAAGCTTTGTATTTGATAACATCAAAATAAGTCGTGAAAATTATTATAGGCCCAACATTTTTTCTTTTCTTGTCATCATTTTGAACTTACCTTTCTTTCTTTTTTCATATATACATTAGTTTTTTTTTTTTTTGCAGCTCTTGTTTGCTTGATTTAATTCTCTTTTGTTCTTGTTCTCGTACTATGATGATTGCTGTTGTTTGGCAATTGAAACTGTGGTCGTATAAATACAGCTGATGCGGCGCGAAAACAGATGAAGAACGAATCGATAGCGAAGGCGGCATTAAAACACACCCGCGATTATGCACTGCTGGCATAATTCTTGCATGAGCGAATGTCGTGGGGAGAGAAGGGAGGGGGTGAGGACATATTGGTTGGACCCAGGCTAAGGAGGGCATTGAATTCACCATTACGATAATTAATTAAGAATATGCAATAACCATATAGTCGCAACCAGCGGCGGTCGGGGGTTCAAACTTTTCAACCCCCCTTTTTGATTGCCAATTTCTTGACAAGATAATTTAGAATGCGACTGTTGTGTCTGCTCTTCAGTACTAGATAACTAAAAATTCATGGATTACAAAGTGATAATTTGGTCTCGGGTTTTCTGGATTTGACAGTTGTAGATAATATTCAAGCTCCTAATCTTGATAATAAGGATTGGATAATTATCTAAAGACAGAAATCACCAAAATCCGACGATGCTATTTGAACTACGTATACATCTTGGCTTTTTACACAATTTTACCGGCCATGGATTATTATGAGCTTTGGCTTCTCGATCCTATCGGCGGCCCAATCCGGCGCCCAATTCGGCGCCCCATCCGGCGGCCTGATCCGGCGGCCTGATCCGGCGGCCTGATCCGGCGGCCTGATCCGGCGGCCCGATCCGCCGGCCCGATCCGGCGGCCCGGCGGCCCGATCCGGCGGCCCGATCCGCCGGCCCGATCTGGCGGCCCGATCCGGCGGCCAAATCCGGCGGGCAAGTCCCTCCGAACATACGAACCTTCCATAAAGGTAGATACAATGATTAATATAATGATAAATGTCTCCGCTTGAACATAGCCTAGACATGCATAATTGCGGAGAATTCCATTGCATAATAACAAATTCATCGAAATTTACTGTGCAAAAACAATTGTTATGGATTAAATAAATCATTATAAAGTGTGACATAGTCTATCTTCATTCCCAAGGTTATACCTCCCTGTCACCGGTTTCCCTTTCTTTTTTATTCCCTTTATATATCTCTATCGTCCTATACTTATTTTTTGTTATTTTGTTTTGTATCGTTTTTTTTTTTTTTTTTTTGGGGGAGGTTGCGTCCGCACTCGCACCCTCCTGATTACGGGCCTGGGTTCCTTTCTGTCGCTTGCGATCATGATGGGACTCCTTCAGTCATGTGTCGGCTAACCAATAAGGATAACAATTTTGGGACTCACTTTCTGTCTCACGTTATAATGATAGGCCCTTCAATCATATGTCAGGCCAAAACTGTAAAGATGCGCCCGAAAATAAAAAGATCAATACAAAGATGGAAGATACCAAGAAAAAAGATCAATTTAATAGTTAATATTAAACGGAAAAAAATGAAAATTAATGGAATTTGCCTGAAAGTGCAATTTCCGGGCGTCTATAGGGGGCTTAAAATATCAAACATTGCTCAACCCAGCCCCAACCATGGTGGGGCTGCGTGTATGTGAACTCTCCTCGGGGCCCATTTGAATGGCTACACCGATGCCCCTCGTTACGTCACTGCATTTTAGTGCCCGTATTTTCTCATCTCAACTATTTTGCACCCCCCCCCTCCCCCTCTTCCCCATCCCCTCTGGAACCACAGGCGGAAACCTTTTTATTAGCAGATTATTTTATATTTAAGTAAATTGAAATCATGGTATACAGAACCTGAGAAATATATAGTAATAATTGCGTAATTATTCCATACTAAAGATAATACTATGAAGAAAGATAAGAATAAAAAGATACACCAAGCAGGGCTTTTAACTAATTTTTATATACTAATTGGGTTTTAAAATAAAAAGGCATTCTATTTTCTTTAATGTTTTTTTTCCAGTTTTTAACACGTCTGACAAAAACTGAACAAAACGAAGATCGAATCGGCAGATCGGCCGTCTTAAAAACCTTAAACAATTAAAAGATCAATCAATTCAGTGGTTGAGCGAATCCATAGGGGCCTTTCTGCTGATCTGCATATGAATCAGGACAAACAAACAAAGTGGTGAACAGGTAAAGAAAGCGTTCAACTGTTCAAAGATATTCAAGGTAAAATCCAGTCTCAGTTTTGATTAAGTGACTGAACTGCTGAAATCAGACTACTTGTGACGTGTCATCCTCGTGTTCCTTAAATAAATTAAAAAAATTTTTTTTATTTTGTATGAGATTTTGAGGCGTAAAAACCATTGGATGAATTAAAGAAGAAAATAGTAAAAACAGATTTTGTATGATGATTCAATTTACCACTTGAAGATAGGTCGAAAAAAAGTTAAATTGGTGCAAAAATTAAATTAGTTATCTATAAAATAAGTTGAAATAAGTGAAAATGAACAGTGCCAACATATACTGCAGACTTTGCACAGTATAACAAGGACCTGAAATCCTTGTGTAAAGGTCCTTGGTCATATCTTCACAGACATACAGATGAGTCCAGGGCGAAGCCAAGATCAAATGTCAGGGGCCAAGCCAAGCGAAACCAGGGATGATATGATAACGTGTTTCATGAGTATGATTTTGTCATGATTAATGCAACATACTGGGACAATCTGACAAGGGTGCCGAGTCTTAATGTTCAATAATCAATGTTCAAAATAATTTGCAAAGCGCTATTTTCCTCATCGGAGTTGTTCAGTGGCGCTTAAAGAAAATGCTTCTGCATAACAAATGAGTCACGAGCCTTCGTTTAAAACCATTGACATTGGGAGAAAGTTTCAAGAAATTCCATAAAGCTGGTGCATCACGTGTGAAGGAGCAACGACCAAAAGATTGAAGTTTCCATTTTCTGATTATGGCGTATTAAGAAGATGCTTGTTCGACGAACGTAGATTTCGTAAAGATGATTTGAAGTGAATGAAATCAGTCAGATATTTAGGTGCAAGTCCATGTGTAGATTTGTAGGTTATTAAAAGTAGCTTGAATTCAAGTCTGTACCGTACAGGAAGCCAGTGGAGTTTCTTTAAAACAGGGTGATATGGTCCAGCTTCTTTAAACAGGTGACAATTCTGGCAGCAACATTTTGAGCACGTTGGAGTGAAACAGGTTGAAAGTCGGGCAGCCCAAATAGCAGAGAATTTCCATAACCAAATGTTGATGAGACAACAGCCTGATCAAGTGTTTGACAAAATAATTGGTGGGGTATTTTCAGATATGATCTATTTTACGAAGATATAAGTACATTGACCGACAAGTGTTGGAAATAAGCTGTTTAAAAGAGTATGTATTGTCGAAAGTGACTCCAAATTTTTCGTGCAGAATCTGTTCTGTAGAACTTGATCCAATGTTAATACATACAATAGAGTTGAAAGAAACTGGAGAACAATCATATTTTGAATGAATGAGCAGTTGAAGGAAAGTTAGCAGCAACAAGTTCATGGAAATTTAATTTATACCAGTGCAATTTTTCTGATAGTAAACCGGAAATGTTGGGGGTCTGGTACAAAAATTGAGAATTTATGTTCCAAAAAAATGGGGAATTTCACCCAAAATGTTTGGTCCACACTTGAAGATTTGTGGTCCCATGCATTTCAAGATCCACTTTCGGACCATGGGATGTGCATGCTGCTCTGTATGCCACTGGCAAGTATAGAGCCATCCAATGCCATTACTTTATGAAAGTAGCTTATATATTGTGTAACGTTGTGTATTTATATTTAAAGTCATGCAGACAAATGGATAATGGATAATGGATTTGTCTTCATGATAGATACCCCTATAGGCTGCATAGTGAGGATGCTCGTTTCCCCCTAATTTCTGAGGTATATTACCCACAATTGGTCGATAAACTTCATGCCTTCATAGCTCGCAGGCGACGTGAGGGCAAAGGTCACTTGAATATGCCCATTAACCAACAAGTTGCTATACCGTTGCGTGCTAGATAAGTATTTTATATTTTGGGGGACCCTAAAAATACGCCCTCGCTTTTCAATCTAGTGCTCCTTTTAAGGACCGGGGACTTGCGGGGCGCCAAAATTAGGTGTAAAAATAAAATGCATGCTCTAAAATTCATCTTTGAAAAGGAGAAGTAAAAAGATTAAGTGAACTTTGTTGGGTCATCAGATCATGGGATCAGGGTTTTCAGTTAAAGTCATAAGAAGTCATAATTCATTAAAAATTGCAAATGGGCTGAGTCATACAGACTCGATGAGAGGATTTCACATTCCCGGTTGCATGTTTTTTTCCCGATCAGGTAATAATGGACATAATATTGAACAAAAAATGTAAAAATTGAACACAATTAGTAAATTACACAAAACCACTGCCTAGCTTCCTCAACATTGTCATTTTTGCAGCCAACATACAAAATGGAGATTGTTGGGTGGCGACGACGACGAGTGAACACACAATTACAATGACGGGGTCGTCACCTGCGTAATCGGTTATGGTAGTAACAATGCTATCTCGAAACGCTTAATACGACCCGGACGAGAACACAGGTACGATGTACGGACAGACATAACATCGACAACCAAGTCAATGTCCACGGCCTTTGATAACCAGTTGTGGTGCACTGGCGTGTCTACCCAACCCAAGCTTAAACCCAGGACCTCGTGGTCTGTAGACATGTATTATAACCGCTACACCACAGTAGGGTGGCATTTGCACTTGTAAATTTATGTGAATGAGAAAATCAACAAAAACCTATAAAATTGGGAAAATTTAAGTAATGATATTAAAACTATCTTTCATTCATTAAACGCAGATAAGCATTATCTGATTATAGGGTTACCATTTATAAACAGGCAGAAGATAAATTACTCATGATAATTCGGGAAAGAGAGAGAGTTGAACACACAATTACAATGACGGGGTCGTCGCCTGCGTATTCGGTTATGATAGTACAAATGCTATCACGAAACGCTTAACACGACCCGGACGAGAACACAGGTACGACGTGCGGACTGACGGACAGACATAACATCGACAACCAAGTCAATGTCCACGGCCTTTGATAACCAGTTGTGGTGCACTGGCGTGTCTACCCAACCCAGGCTTGAACCCAGGACCTCGTGGTCTGTAGACATGTATCATAACCGCTATACCACAGTAGGGTGGCATTCGCACTTGTAAATTTATGTGAATGAGAAAATCAAGAAAAACCTATAAAATTGGGAAAATTTAAGTGTTGATAAGAAAACTATTTTTCATTTATTAAACGCAGATAAGCATTATCTGATTATAGGGTTACCATTTATAAACAGGCAGAAGATAAATTACTCCTGACAATTCGGGAAAAATTGTGCAGGCGTTTATCAGTTCATGGTGAAGCCTTCAGGCCTTGGTCTGAATATTTCAGGTTTCTGATGCCTCAAAATGGCTTACAATTAACAGAAACTTTTAAAACGTAAATAATAGATAGTGGTCCAAAGCAAGGGTAGGGATCCAGAGGAAGAAGTCTCGCTTAAGGAGTCCAGGGAGCAGGGTCCCGGAAGCTCTAAAGATTTCTTGTATTTGATGCCCCAAAATAGCTGAAAATTAACACAAACTGACAAAAATTCGAAAAAATTAAGTAACGATAAAAAGATAGTTTCAAATTCTGATGTTCAAATTTACTCAGATAACATTATCTGATTATAGAGTTACCGTTTCTTAACAGCCAGATGAGAACGTTCTCATGAAAATTGAGAATATTCGGGCAAAATTGTGCGGGCGTTTATGGGTTAAGCTTTGGTATAAATATTTCTTGTTTTTTGCTCAAAAGTGGCTTAGAATCGACACAAAACTCCAAAATGTAATTGATAAAAAAGGAGAACCTTTTGCAATTATAATCTTTAAATCTACTCAGATAGGTATTTTGGGTTACCATTTCTGAACACTGGAAATCTAGAAAATTCGGCCAAATTTATTGTGGGTATATGGCTTAAAATCAACATAAAAATTTAAAATGTAATTGATGAAAAAAAGAACATAACTATAACGTTAAAATCTACTATTATAAGCATCTAGTTTATCACTCTCAGGCAGAGGAAAATTTCCCCTGGAAATTGAGAAAATTCGGCCAAAATTGTTGGGATCATGGTTTAAAATCAACACACAAATCCAAAATGTAATTGATGACAAAAAGAACATTTTAAATTCCAATGTTAAAATCTACTCAGAAGAGAGTTTTGGGTTACCATTTCTAAACAGGCCGAGGAGAAATTGAAAAAATTGTATAGGTTCATGGACGCAGCTCTAGTAGGGTCCAAGGGCGAAGCCCCGGAAGATTTTTCATCAGGGCCGGATTTCGACATGTGGAGGCCCATGGGCAATTTCAGGAGTGAAGGCCCACACTACTTTAATGACCGTCATTATGGGAGAGGAGGTGTACCCCTTTGGAATTTTTTGGAATAATTAAGGGTGCTTAGATGCAAAATGGTGCGGTATTTTGTAATTTTTGAATTAAATTATGTTCAAGAATTTTCATTTTGTAAGCCTGTTTGCCTCCCCAATTTGAGTACAAATGAACAGGTTGCTACCTCTCCTACCAATGCAAATTAACAAGTTGCTACCACATTTTCCCCTTACAATTTATTTTCATTAAATATGTGGAAGCCCCTGGTTGTGGAGGCCCATGTGCAACTGCCAACGTTGCCCATTGCTTAATCCGGTCCTGTTTCTTACAGCCTTTTGATGCCCCAAAATGGCCCATGATCATCGAAAAATGGCCCATGATCATCGGGGCTCTGGATTTTAAAACGTGTGTGTGTGTGTGGGCATCTTTCATATATATATATATATATATATATATATATATATATATATATATATATATATATATATATATATATATATATATATATATATATATATATATATATATATATATATATATATATATATATATATATATATATATATATATATATATATATATATATATATATATATATATATATATATATATATATATATATATATATATATATATATATATATATATATATATATATATATATATATATATATATATATATATATATATATATATATATATATATATATATATATATATATATATATATATATATATCAACATTTTACACATCTCTATTCGACTAAAAACAGTGTTCTGCCAACTTGGGGGCGGTGGGGGGGGGCGTACGGCCATAAAGATAACAAAACAACTATGACATTATGCATTTTCAAAAGTATTTTTTCTTTTTGCGAAGAAACAAAAACATAAAGGTATAAGTAACTCTCCCCCACATTTTTTCCATATTGGGCCATTGTTTTCCTGACGAAATAGTCAAAATTGGAATTGCCCGACGATAAATATGTTTACGTACTTATGTACTTCCTGCGTTTGGGACGTCACTTGCATATTTAGGAATAAAGAGCCCGTATAATAGAGATGTGGAGGTACCCCTCCCTAGAAATATCGAAAAGGTCTAAGTGTGGCATGTTTCGGCGACCGAGGGTATCAAACAGTCAAGGTATAAGAAATTGTGTGCAAAAGCATCCACAATTTCCCAAGCTGTACCTTTTCTACACAAGCGGTGACTTACCATGAGCAACTTGGCATGCCCAATAATTCAATAATTTACCGACTAGACATAAAATACTGACAGATGTAGCAACCCCCCCCCCCCCTGCCTCCTCGCCTCCACCACTCAGTACTTGTCAAAATACGAAATAACATTTCATAACACGATTACTACCAATTTGCACCTGACTCAATCGACGCTATTGCATCACTTGATCACACGCTGAATAAAGTTGCCAGTGGAAGAGACCGGCCTTTTCGAAAATATTGAATGGGCGATCGCACCGCTCGCCCCCTCTGGCTACACCACTGGGCTCAGCCTCAGCCCCTCGTTATTTCTTTATTTAGGGGTTTAGGTGCCCAAAGAGTGGAACCGAGTTGAGCTTCAACAGATCCCAGAGAGCATCGTAGAACCGTGAGAAAAAATAGCGAGAGCTTGCAATAAAGTAATCAGTGGCGGCGCTACGGGGAAATCCCCCCCCCTCTTCCCACGAGATCGATTTGCTCCCTCCTTTCCCCAAAAAAATTGTATAAACTGACATATTTTGTCCGATTTATAACATTCCCCCCACCCTATGAGAAAAATTTGCCCCTCGCTTTTCCCCCTCCCTTCCTCTGACTAAAGTCCTGGTGCCGTCACTGCCAGTGGTGTCCCAACGATCAGTTTGATTACGGAATGATCATCAAAAGCTGAAATTTAGAGGGGCTTCCATGTATCTCTTGGTTATTGATCATTGATTTTCAAGGTGTAAACGGACACCAGAAAGAGCTTTGAATTCTCGACAGAAAATCTTTAAATTATTTTAAAAACTTTATGGTTTGAGCCCGTCCATCGCATCTATACTTCATAGCATTGCTGCAGGATTACTCAGTTACATCATCATAAGAACTTAGAAGTGTCACCAGAGTCCTATCTGCATCTGGATGAATTGAAGTCAATATAATAAACTGTCTTGGTCAAGGACGGTGCAGCCGGATTCAAACTCAGTATCTTTCGCATACGCGCTCGACTTCTTATTAACTGTTCCACTGCACCCCAAAACCAAGGGGAAACTTCTATGGCAGCGATAATTACGCAAAAGCGTCGGCGTTTCTTTACTCGGTGAATAAAGTAAACATGTATCATCTGCATGTGTTCTGCACTGACTGAGTTGAAAATTGCTGAATCCTAAGTTTCCCATTGTTCGTCTAAGTATAGAGTGTCATTAAACACTTCTTCCAAGTTGTTTTTAGTTGTAATAGAAACACTTCGAATTTGCCAAGGGTGTTATACAGCTCCACGCTTTATAATTTTTCATAATGAAAAATTGAACCAAAAATGGAGAAAAAGAAAAGAAAAAAAAGATAACATTGGTCCGAATGAAGTGAGTTGTGTGCATTAATAATTGGTCATGTAAAGAATATGGATGCAATTGGTAGGAGATGATGCCGTCTTGAGCTGAATCATTTTGTTTAATCTATTACTTCGATCAAATATGGAATATTTAAGGATAATCATTGTTCTCCTCAGTTGGGTGCATCTTTCGCACGAACAAGGTATGTGTTGGAATGTGGAAAATCTCTTCCCACAGATATCAAAACTTATATTTCCTTTAACTCTGTGAAGTCTCGTTTATAGAACTTTTTCCCATCTGCTTAAAACGATCCCTATTTAAGCTCTGACCTCATCAATTATAAGATTATTACTATCCATGTGCAAATGGACTCCTAAACGTTAAAAGAAAGAAAAAGGGGGGGGGGGGCTTACCTACATATGTGGTAAAGGGAGGGTGGGATCAAAGGGAGAGTACGTTGGGAGAGGAGAGGCGTGATCAGTCGTTTATTCATTCCCGTGTGCATATACGTAATGCAACAATTAATTACTGTCTACATTTTCTGTTATTGTTTTATAAGGCCTAAGGGTATTTTGTACCATCAGCTTTTTTGCCGTTTTTTTAAACAAAATATCCTCGGTCTGTGTTTATATTTGTTAATCGTTTTTACTCAATCATACGATCTCACGGAAACAAATTATAATCAAGTAGGACCTAATATATGTATTTCAAGATGCATCTTATTTCACTCGATGTATATGTGTATTATCTAAAAAAAATGTTCTTGAATTCATGAATTGAAATGTTGTTTTCTTCCACTCATCATTCATTACTGTACCTTAGCAACGTTATTATCAATTTTTGTAGATAGGCCAATGCAAATTTGCAAAAATGCAATATTATTTTTCTGCAGGGTCAACCATTAATTTGAGCAAGGAAGCTACGTGTGTACAAGATGCTCCATTTGTAATAAATTCTGGTGCTATAACCAGTGGTGTATTGGAAGGCCTGGCCCTCAGATGATTAATCCTTGTTAAAAATTTATGAAATTTAGAGAGGGCCGTGACCCGGGCCCAAAAATCCAAAAAGAAAAAAAAAACAGGTTAATATTCGGACTTAAATGTATTAAAAAGTGTATTTACATGATTGTTTTATATTTTTTTTCAATACTTCACCGATCATAACCAGGAATTTTAAGGAAAGTAGCGGAGGTCATCAGGTCATCGAGAACTCGGCTTAAATCGACTATGATTTGGGAATTTTAGGATCATCATTCGGAAAAATTTGGAAAATGAAGGATCATAAGTCAAAAAAGTTTGAAAATTTAGAATCATGTATCGGACAAATTTATGCATGAATAAAAAAATGAGAAAATTTGATAGGAATTTTTTCTCGAAAGATTGAGGAGATTGTCTCATGGCCTGCAACCCCATCAATTACGCAACTGCCTATCTGCCCATGATTGCCCCGTGTTCAAGCATCATAATTCATGCATCAAATCTATGCGTGTTTCTGCCGCTCAGTGCATGTATACTGTCATATGTGATGAAAAATTATTTAATCTACAGTGCAAGAAAATTGTCTATCAAATGCTTTTCCTTTTGTAGCCAGGTCGTGAACTATCAGTATATATTGCACTATGCAAACATTTTTACAAAATGGGAACATAAATGTCGCAAACAAATGTTTGATATGAGTAATATGCATGCGGAAGTCTCATATGCCAATATAATGAATACTCTATAGAGTAAAGGGGTGACACTTTAGGATAAATTGGTGCATTATCTCTGTGCTATGGCAAAACTAAGTAAACTATACAAATCTTAAGTTTGGCATAAATTGATCAAGATTCTCAAAACATTTTGGAGAGGGGGAAATAAAATAAGTATTCAAACTGTCATCAATAATATCATGACTGAAAAGCCAATACCATGACTGAAAAGCCAATATCACAACCCAATAGCCAATATCATGACTAAAAATAAAATACAGTATCATGACCGAAAAGCCAATACCATAGGCCTAACCGAAAAGCTAATACTATGACTAAAAAGTCAATATCATGACCGAAAAGCCAATATTATGATTGAATCGCCAATATCACAACTGAATAGCCAATATCATGACTAAAAAACCAATTTAATGACCGCAAAGCCAATACTATGACTAAAAAGCCAATTTAATGACCGAAAAGATAATACTATAAATGAAAAGTCAATATCACAAATAAAAAGCCAATATCATGACTGAAAGCCAACATTATGACTAAAAGCCAATATCATAACTAAAAATCCATTACTATGACTGCAAAGCAATACTCTGACTGAAAAGCCAATATCTGAAAAGCTAATATCGCAACTGAAAAGCCAATATCATGACCGAAAAGTCAATATGATGACCGACAAGTCAATGTCATCACCGACAAGTCAATATGATGACCGACAAGTCAATGTCATGACCGAAAAGTCAATGTCATGACCGACAAGTCAATATAACGACTGACAGACTAAGCCAACATTATGACTGAAAAACCAATATCATGTGGTAAATTTTGCTTTTCATGACTGAGAAGTAAAACAGAAAAGGTCAGAAAGTTCTGATGGTTCGCCAGTGGTGGTACTCAGTTTGATCAACTTTGGAAATTATGAGGGGAAGAGTTATACTCGAACCCATACCCCGGCCACACCCTTAAGCTTCGTGTCTTGTATACAACATAAAACACCATGGCGCTACTTGAACAATTTGTTTTAAGTCTTGCGAACTGATGTTTTGGGGAAAATGATTAAAAATTCAAGTAAACTTGAGAACGTTTTATTATATAAATGATCAAAAATTGATACATATATGTATTCTTACGTGATTTTTACACCGAGAAATCGTTACATATATCGCTGTTGTTTCGTTGCATATAATGCATGGAAGTTGTTACATACATGCATATGATCATTGTTACATGGTTGTCAAGACTACGTCAAGTAACTCTCTGACTATAGTCGTTGTTATATGTATCGCTGTTGTTACGTTGCATATCATGCATGAAAGTTGTTACTTACATGCATATGATCATTGTTGCATGGTTGTCAAGTTACGTCAGGTAACTATCTGGCTATAGTCATTGTTATATGTATCGCTGTTATTACGTTGCATATCATGCATGGAAGTTGTTACATGCATGCACATAATCATTGTTGCATGATTGTCAAGACTACGTCAGGTAACTATCTGGCTATAGTCATTGTTATATGTATCGCTGTTATTACGTTGCATATCATGCATGGAAGTTGTTACATGCATGCACATAATCATTGTTGCATGATTGTCAAGACTACGTCAAGTAACTATCTTACTATAGTCGTTGTTATATGTATCGCTGCTGTTACGTTGCATATAATGCATGGAAGTTGTTACATACATGCATATAATCATTGTTGCATGATTGTCAAGACTACGTCAAGTAACTATCTTACTATAGTCGTTGTTATATGTATCGCTGTTGTTTCGTTGTATATCATGCATGGAAGTCGTTACATACATGCATATGATCATTATTGCATGGTTGTCAAGTTACCTCAAGTAGCTATCTGACTATAGTCATTGTTATATGTATCGCTGTTGTTTCGTTGCATGTTATTACTCGGGAGGAAAATTCGAACAACACAATTACAGAACAAATATTGTTGATTGTTCCCATTTCACTGTTGCCTCTTTCTTCTTGCCTAATAATCTCACATCTCCCCTCTTTGATACCAACCTTACCAACCGGCTTTATTGGAACACAAATGCATGGGCCGTAGAGCAGTATTTTAAGTAATGAAAGAAGGATGGGGTCGCATGAGGGGGAAGCACGCACTTTTGAAACGACTGATCTAAAAGACGGAAATGCAAAACCAGTGAATTGCTTAAATAATTAATATCTTCGGGTCAGAATCCTTTGTAACTTATCACCTCCCCACCCATCACAAAAGGAAAAAGATTATAGTTTTCACGTGATATTTCAACATTGTTTATTTGCTTATAAAACGTGGAGAAACAAGTACAAGTGATCAGGTGATCGCGTTAGCGGGGAAGGTAGATATTTGACATTGGGGCCAGATTTTATTTTTGTCCTAACAAACAAAAATGTATGAATCTCATATTACGGTTTAAAAACTATTATTGTAGGCGCAAAAAAAAGGTCACAAGTTCGTATAAATGATTAGAAATTTTGGTAAAATTTGGCAACATATCCCGATAATTAAAGAAAATTCACAAAAATTAAGAAAATTTTACAACAATTGAAGCAAATTTCTCGAAAATGAAAAGAAATGTTACGAAAACTGAAGGATATTTGCCAAAAACTAGAGAAACCTTCTCGAAACCTGAACAAAATCTCTCGAAAATGGAAAAAAAAATATTCAAAAAATAGAAGAAAACTTCTTGAAAATTTTCCAAAAAGGAAGGAAATTTCACAAAACTCGAAGCAAATTCCATAAAAATGAAAGAAATTTTACAAAAACTGAAAAAGATTTGCTGAAAATTAAAAAAAATGAACAAAACCTCTCAAAAATTTCCCCAAAATGGAAAAAAACTTCATAAAAATTTCCCGAAATGCAAGAAATTTTTCAAAAGTTGAAGCAAATTTCATAGAAATGAAGGAAATTTCCTGAAAAATGAGCAAATTTCATAAAATTGAAGCAAATTTTACGAAAACTGAAGAATATTTGCCGAAAATTTAACAAAACCTATCGAAATTTGATGAAAATTTCTAAAAATTTGATGAAAATTTCTTTAAAATTTTCCGAAAATGACTTAAATTTCACAAAAATGAAAGTACATCCCATGAAAATTAAAAAGAAATTTTACAAAAATTAAAGAAAATTTCCAGAAAATTGTAAGTTTCCGGGGAAAAATTATGCCATGGAATCTGACTATTCTAAAATCAATTCGTTAGACCTTCAATATTGGGTGGCCAAAATTGCAATTTCCCCCAATAAAATTATGAGAGGGAAAGAGGAAGGGGGTTTGTCTCCTGGCTTGCCCGGCTCCTATGCGTGCAACGTTGTCTTTGTTAGTTAAGATTTTAAAATGACTTTGCATTGCCGACATCATTCACGTTTTCAGTTCTGATAGCTTTCACTTCTTTTCAAAATAATCATGCACTGATCAGATGGGAAATTTTACTTTATTTTTTCTAATTATTAGTTTTCAGTGGACATTATCTGTTGTTCATATCTTTTGCAACAGTAATTCTTACAGAATTGCAGGTCATCCATCTTATGATTTTTGAAATAGTGGAAAAGTGGGGCTGGGGGTATGTGCCCGCCCCCTACTTAGCGGACCATAAAATGTCAGTACCTGTATGTCACCTGAGTATGTTCTTTGCCAGCATGGTCCCGCTCCCCTATTTGAAAAGGCTACCCTTCAGTGAGAAATCAAAAGACAATTACCACAAAATTGCCAATATGGAGATTCTGCCCAGTGCCAGTGTTCCAATATTGAGAATACCTTTGGCTAAGGGTCTGCTTCAGGTCGCCCACTTCATTCATATGTGCATATTTGTTATGAAGAAGTATGCCTATTTAATGGCCAACGGTCCCTAAAACAAAACCTTAACCCCGGCCGGGCAGCGTCCTATGTCCCCCCGACAGAAGTGATATCTATACGACAATGGTGATTATGGTTACAATATTATTGTATAAACGTTTCTACATCATCCTTCTTAAAGCTTACACTAATAAGTTTTTTTTTTTTTTTTGCACACAATAACAATATGACACAATAATTTCCCCGGTTCATTGCTTTCTGTGATGTTGACTCTATCATACGGCTTTGGCTTTTAGTATTATCTCAATGGAATGCTGAGGAAACTCCTATACAGTTCACGGTGTGTTAACCTCCCAAATACATATTTATTCTTCACTCACTATTAGTGTCATAAAAGATTGAAGACAATGGAAATTTGTCGTTTCTCACCTGTAAGTGACCTTTATGATTTCGCTCTTTATCATATTGTGTTTAAAGGAAATGAGTTGTGTGTTGAAATTGGTGGATGAATGGTTGGCTATTAATTTCAGGACAACATGGTGTTATTCTCTATTTTGCGGCAGTTCATATAAAAACTGCAATAAATATTGTTACAATCATTTATGACCTTATTAATTGTAGGTTCTCAGTCAACTCATCACCTAATTGTGCACTCAAATATCACTCGAATGTATAGGTTCACTGCATCTAAAATTATTTCAAACTTCAATTGAGAGGCCCAGGATGAGAGTTGAATAGCAAAAATGATTGCATAGTTTCGTAACAAGTTCAGTTATAGTTTTATTATGAAAAACACAATGTCGCAACTATCCTTTTTTTCTTCAATAATTTTGATTATTGGGGAGGGCAGGAGGACGATTTAGCGCCCAAAAAATCCTCATGGGAATCACGTTGGGGACACTATCTAACTCGTATGTACAGTTTAGATGGCACCGCTTAAGACTGTCGGAAATTGATTAAAGGCGAAACCCTATAGCGATCATTTGCACTGCACAATATTACTTAATATTGTGTCAAATCCATGATTTGGGCCTTGCGCTTCTTGTAATTTTGAGAGCAGAAAATTGCTTAAAAGTGTGTCAAATCTAGGACGAAGCCCTCCATTTCTTGCGATTTGAGAGCAGAAAACTGTTTTATAATATTCCAAGCCCTGTTAGGGCCCAAGGGGCCAAGCCCCTTGGAAGTTTCTCAGGTTTCTCAGGTTTCTCGTGATTTTGATAACTTAACATTTTTTAAACTCGTGTTAAATCTAGAGCGTCTTAAGCCCTCCACTTTTGCTGATTTTGGTAGCAAAAAATTGCTTAAAAGTGTGTTAAATCTAGGAGTGAAGCTCTGGTATGGGTCCAGGGGGCGAAGCTCCTGGAAGCCCTATACGCTTTTCTTGATTTTCATAGCAGAAAAGTTATTTAACATTGTGTCAAATTAGGGGCGAAGCCACCGGAAGCTCTGCATTGCTCGCGATTGTGATAGGGGGAGACGCCCCTGGAAGCTTAGCGAACTTGGCGTGATTTTGGTATAAGAAAATTGCTTAGATTCTTATCAACTTCACGTTAAAAGTTATACATAACAATATACATTTTGGAACGTATGTTCCAATATAGGATCCCATTGACTACATTAAGCATCCTTACTTGTGGTCCAAGGATGATATTCAAGCATACAACTTTAAGAGAAAACATTTATAACGTTTGAGAATAAAAGATATATTCTTAGGACAATGTTTGCGCCCCTCCCAGAAAGCACCACTAGAGCAGTTGCCCGATGACCCCCTGCCGCTTGCCACTGTTCATGCATCCCATATAACCCATTATCAGTATATTAACTTGATGAACAGACAAATTGTCTGCTCTCAGGTGAACGACTCGCCTCTATGACTGGTATAACAACATCCCAAATGAGAGTGTTTGTTAGAAGTGGCCCAGTGTTTTCTAATGGCAAAATTTCAAATTTGAACAGTCAGTACACGTACACCTAGGACGAACGTTTGTAGACTAGACGTAATACTTGTACGGCACCTACGATATTTATCCTCTTAATTCGGCGTAGTGTTCGAATTTAAGTTGAAATAATCATGAACCACGGAAAGGTTTGCAAAAATCATTGTATACCGGTAACTTTTTTTTCTCAAATCAATTTACATAAATTTCAATTTTCTTTCAACTTTCTTTCAACTGTAAACACTGGCGCTCACATGCACCATGCATTTGGTCAAATATCTTGCACATGTAACCTACACTAGTTCCGCGAAAATATCAAACAAACGCATTCTTTTCAATTTATGTTCAGGAAGTACGAAACCGACTATATTGAATGTGGCTTAACTACAGAAGCCAACGTATTATTGAAAGTATCCACTACACCTGCACAGGCACAGTCGAAGTCACTAAACTTCATGTTGCGTTGTATTTGCGCACTACGACTGGACTAACGTTAGTTAAAAAATTGCAGAAAAAATTCTTAATGCTATGCTATGAAAACCTATTGTGCGAAAATGTCATTTTTTGACAATGTCAATGTCATTTTCCCACAAAAATACCTTGTTTTTAGTCATTCCGGGGTGCAGAATTGTTCCTCTTTTGCTGAAATATCATGATAAATTGGACAATAATTAGATTTGTGGAATTATTTTAGTTAAGGTGCAATTTTTGTCCAAATCACAAAATATGTTTTCTCCTATTGATCGTAATGATAGTGCCCTTATAGATTTTTATTTAAGATGAGCCTTATACCTTCAGAAGTGTGTTTGATTCTGCAGTTACTCCTTCAATGTTAGTGGCATTGTAGTAATGGTGATTAGGTCTAGGCCTACATATCTTTGTATCATGTGCAGACCGCAGATTACCCATACATGTTCTCTTCAGGCCCGTAGCCAGGAATTGAAAGTGGGGCTCGTTTTTTTTGTATACAAGGGCAACAAACTGAAATTTCAGGTGCTTATTATATTTTTAGATTTCAAAAGGGCACTTTCTCAACAAAAGGGGGTTTGTTTACTCCAACAAACTCCTCCCACCTCCCCCTGGCTACAGGTTTGTACTGTACTGTATGTCATTGTATTACCTGTTGCCTTTGTTAGTTTGACGTCAATCAAAATGCAAAATACCTAACTCTCCACCATTGTTTCAAGCATGAAAAGGATTTGCACGTGTATACAAGGCTAGGTTTGGTCTCCTTTTTGTTGTTGGTTACCCTGCTTCTTAATTTCTTGTGTTATAGGTTACACTTAAAATGGCAACCATAGGTATCATTATTATCTGATTTGTCATATTTCAGCAAATAACAGACATTTCACACTCCGGAATGGCTGAAAATGTTCAATTTTTGTTTAAAAACTCTTTATTTTGTTGTATCCTGCCATCAACAATTGATACAAGGCATAATATGGTAACTTTAAATCAGACCAATAGAAAGCCATGATTCCAGACATGTTTATATGCACAGGAAAATTGCAACTTTGAGGGAGGAGATTAAACCTCTCTGATTTAACAGAGATAATGCTTTATGTGCTAAGTTGCAGTATCAAGTTTTGAATGCTGAAAACTTTCAGAAATATGTATTTTGAGAAATTTAGAATATTTGTGCCAAAGGGGTCTGCCTGAAACAGGAATGAACACTGGTTCCCTAAAGTTGGTAAAAATGGAAATCAGATTAAGAAGGTTAAATACAACCAAGAAATTAAATTACTCAGAATCATCGATTTTGCAAGGTCATATATATTCCATACTTTTCACATGGTATATAGAACGAATAAACTTGTATCAGTGTTTTACCTTCCTTCAAATTTCGGACCTTGATTCAGCACTTGCGTTTGCAAAAGTGTTTCCATTGAATACAAATAGAAGCATAAGCAAATAGGATGTGTACAGTGTGAGTCATCTACGATGCTTTTATGTACAGGTGGAAGAGTGAAAAGAATTTCTTCCCAGAAATGTTATGTTCTTTTGAGAATCAGGTGAACTCCCACAAGAAACTAGGACTTGCACAGTATTCAGTTTTTAACGGATAATGTGAGAAACGGGTGTACTACAATAAGAAACAAGCGCTCCTTACCCTTGTAATTAAACTTTAATAGGTGTTGCAAGAAACTGGTGCACTCTCATATGAAATAAGGGTACCTTGCTTTATTTAATTAAACTTTAACAGATCTTGTAAGCTACTGCTGAACTGTCAAAAGGGCAGGTACTTCCATCCTTGTAATTTACCTTGAACATGTGTTGTCAGCAACTGCAGTCTTATAAGATTTAAGGTTATTTTCCCTTGTGATTAAGCTGTGATAGATGCTGTAACCACGTGGTGTACTTCAATAAGGATCTAGGGCTTTCCACGCTACTAGTACTACATGTAGTCAGCAATGTTGGAAGTACGCGGGGAAATGGGTAACTGCCCCTTTGCCCGTGAGTGATGGGGTTGGACAGGAGAAGTGTGTTCCCTTTTAAAAGTTATTCGAAGCCTCATAAAGTAACAAATTGTTCATAGTTTAGAACTACCCTTGCAGGCATTTAACACTTTGCTGGAACCATAGGTGGCAGACCCGGTGACTGGGGGGCGCTGTGGGTTTGTGCCCCCAAAATTTATGTTAGTGCAAAGCAATCCTATATTGTACTTTTTTCATACTAAAAAATAGCAAGGCAATTACAACAACCAACCTATTTTTTTTTCTGCTGAAAGTTTTGTAAAACTCTTTCAAATAAGTGCTTGCTATAAGGTGTGTGAACCACCTCAAATGTCAATAGTGACACATCTTTGAAATAGGGCCCAATTCAAACTTACGATGTACACTTGTCCCCTTGTCATAGACTGAAGTGCCCTGTTCCACCTTTAAAAAAGTGTCTGTTTACAGAAACCAAATTTGAGTGTTCTTTGAAATATTTAATACAAGTCCCCTCATTACGACTGATCTTTTTGTTGACAGATTGAAAGAAGAAACACAAAAAGTGCTTTCAAGTTAAATTGTTCAGGGAAAATCAATGGGGCCCTCGCCATGCACTGCTTCGCTGAAGACTGAGTGTGATTTTGGATTCTGCAGACTTGATTTTGAAATAGATAAATAAAGGCTCCCCACACAGATGTAGTTGACCTTTAATTTCCACAGTAAGTAAATAATGTACTCGCATAAAAAGCAAGGGCTTCCCACAGATGCTGTTGGTAACTGGTACACTCTTATGAAAACAAGGGTCTCCCACCCTGTAAAGTAACCTTTATCACTGTCGTTGTAAGCAACTGATATACTTTTAAGAATCAATTGCTCTCCATCCCGTAATTTTACCTGCAAAATGATATAAAAACATCGCGGCCGACGACGAGTGAACACACAATTACAATGACGGGGTTGTTGCCTGCGTATTCGGTTATGATAGTAACAATGCTATCACGAAACGCTTAATACGACCGGGACGAGAACACAGGTGCGGCGTATGGACAGACATAACATCGACAACCAAGTCAATGTCCAGGGCCTTTGATAACCAGTTGTGGTGCACTGGCGTGTCTACCCAACCCAGGCTTGAACCCAGGGCCTCGTGGTCTGTAGATAGGTATGATAACTGCTACACCACAGTAGGTAGATATAAAAACATGATCATCGTCTCCTTTATGACTTGAGCTGTGAAGTTTGAATGCTATCACTATGGTTACTACTTCTTCTGCTTCAGAGTCCTGATTCATCCACAATGGATAAATCATAAATAAATGTCGATAATCCATTCTTGGTCATTAGATTTTACATTGTCTGATTTTTGAGGTGTTTAGATACAGTGAAGTTCAGATAAGCAACTTTAGGATTACTGTAATTTGACCTGTTATTTCTTTTTCTTGCATCATTATATCTAGCTTGCATTCCAAATCCCTGTCCTCGCAGAGAGATCTGTCTTGAAAGAGATTCAGTCATTGGTAACAACTACATCTGTGAATGCTTGGCAGAATCTCAGTCAACAGGATTCAACTGCTTACAACAAACCGGTAAGTATGATAGCTTTGAGGTGAAGATTTTCATGAGTTTCTTCTTTTTGTAATTAAACAGATATGAATACCTGAAAAATGTTGCTTCTACATAGCACGCAATATCCATACCATGCTTCCACTTTTTGGGTAATCACATCCAGAGCTGGAATTGAATTAAATGTTACAATTTCTCACGGTTCTGAATAAAGGTGTCAAAATTTTCCCTAGAAAAATCGTGATAGAAATACTATTATTGTAGTAAATACATCTTTATATGCTTCCTCTTCCGTATTTAATGTACTATTCATTGCACAATTACATGGGGACATTTTTAAAGCACATACTTAGTATATACTATTAATTATAAAAAAAAAAAAATCCTTCCTGCGAATTCCTGTTTTTCCTGCGGTTCATGATGAATAACTTTGGCTATAACTTTTCAGTCTATTGCACACAAACTCACTAGAGTGTTTATAACTCACTAATGAAAACATCCTTTTAAAAGTCCAAATGAATCTTTAGCCCCATATTACACATATGGCTTGGCCCATGCAGTAAACCTATCCATAATACCTGGCCCTTTACAATAAGTTCCTTTGTGTGCATATAAATGGTTTGGAGTGTAATAACTGATGCATATAATCACTGAACTATTTGTGCTCGGGTTTTCTTAATTGCTTCCAGCAGAGTCCAAAAGTTACACCTGCCGAAATGGGAGGTTCTTGCGGGTGAAAAGACTGAAAATTTGTAATGAGGATTGGGTGTAATGTATACAGTAGCTGCCGGCTTATTTCGAGGTCTGAACATATGTATGTTGTGCTTAAAAGATACCAGAAAGTCACAGGAAGAGCTTTACATTTAAAAAGAATATTAATAAATGAATTAAACTTATAGATTGCCAAACTCCAGATAAGGCACTGTATTTGCTCACGGGGCACCCCTTTTAAACTCATGCTAGTGGTCTGACCTTTTCATAGATCTTTTGAGGTATGATGACATCTACAGGCAACTTGAGTTGAAATAATTCAAAATATAGAATGGACCATTACTAACAAATGTTGTCTCTATGTATACAGATACCTTGGAAAGTGGTACATTTGACTCTGACTGTCACAGTGCTGTTAAACCTTAATAGATTGAAAAATAGTAATATGCATGTCAGGACTAATTCTGGGAAAGGGACACTCCCACTTTCCGGCAGTACTTCAAAAATAATGTGCAAAGCTACTTTTTTTTGGGAAAATATGTATTTGCCTTGAAATGTGTCGATGTAGAATAAAAAAACCACACATTATATTTCATGGGGTAGGGGTAATGATGGGGGCTGTGGTGGTGGTGGGGGCTGTGGTGGTGTTGGGGCTGTGGTGGTGGTGGGTGCTGAGGTGGCGTTGGGGCTGTGGTGGTGGTGGGGTTGTGGTGGTGGGGCTGTGGTGGTGGGGCTGTGGTGGTGGGGGCTGTGGTGGTGGTGGGGGCTGTTGTGGTGGTAGGGGCTGTGTTGGTGGTGGGGCTGTGGTGGTGGGGGCTGTGGTGGTGGTGAGGGCTGTGGTGGTGGGGGCTGTGGTGGTGGTGGGGCTGTGGTGGTGGTGGGGCTGTGGTGGTGGTGGGGGCTGTGGTGGTGGGGGCTGTGGTGGTGGGGCTGTGGTGTTGGGGCTAAGGTGGGGGGGCTGTGGTGATGGGGGCTGTGGTAGTGGGGCTGTGGTGGTGGTGGGGGCTGAGGTGGCGTTGGGGGCTGAGGTAGCGGTGGGGCTAAGGTGGCGGTGGGGCTGAGGTGGCGGTGGGGACTGAGGTGGGGTGGAGGCTGAGGTGGGGGTGGGGCTGAGGTGGTGGTGGGGCTGAGGTGGTTGTGGGGCTGAGGTGGCGGTGGGGGCTAAGGTGGCGTGGGGCTGAGGTGGCGGTGGGGGTGGAGGCTGAGGTGGGGTGGGGCTGGGGTGGTGGGGCTGAGGTGGTGGTGGGGGCTGAGGTGGTGGTGGGGCTGAGGTGGTGGTGGGGCTGAGGTGGTGGTGGGGCTGAGGTGGTGGTGGGGGGCTGAGGTGGTGGGGTGGGGGGGGGGGCTGAGGTGGTGGGGGCTGGGGCTGAGGTGGTGGGGCTGAGGTGGTGGTTAGGGCTGAGGTGGTGGTGGGAGCTGAGGTGGTGATGGGGGCTGAGGTGGTGGTGGGGCTGAGGTGGTGGTGGGGCTGAGGTGGCAATGGGAGCTGAGGTGGCAGTGGGGGCGGGGGTGGGGGCTGAGGTGGGGTGGGGCTGAGGTGGTGGTGGGGGCTGGAGTGGCAGGATGGCAGTTAATATATTATATATCAACCAGTCCCTCTCACTTTTGTTTAAAAAACTTATAACCCTCATACATTTCAATACATATTGTAGGTGTAAGCACTTATTAAGTTTTGAAAAAAAATTGACAAAATAGATTTGACCTCTAGAGATTAATAATTTAGACACTGATTGTTGTAGCTTTGATGTTTCCCTTCTCATATAATGAAAATCAGTTTTATACTTCATAGTTTATTCAAGTGAAAAGATTGCATTTCATATGCAGTATTGTAAATGCCCAGTAGGTGTTTGCAAAGTACTGTACATATTTGCATAGCTCTCTTTTGCAAGTTTTGGGTTAGCTGTCTGCATTGTTAAAATTTGTGTATAAAGTGAAATTTTGTCATCGTTTGAATTGGAGAATTATAGGGAATACTATAGTACTGCTGCAACAAATGTCTATCTAAGGTCTCTCTTAAAAAGTGGTTAATTTTGAGTAGAATAGTTTTTTAATTTAATATCTCATTTTATTTTAAAATTATGGTTTATAATCAGAGCTTGTGAATGTTTTCTATTGGCAAAGTTTGTGAATATTGTGATATACAAAAGGTTAGATAGCTTAAAATTGTTTGTAATGTAACAATGAAACCTTTTAAGTTCAGTCATGGGGGGTTGCCATTTTTTAGTTGCCTTTTTCATAATTTTTATACTGCAGGTATCAAAAATTCAATCTCTCATACTGCTGGTCTCAAACAAATTGCACATTTTCATATTGCAGATATCAAAAATAACTTATTTTCATACTGCAGGTATCAAAAATCACTTATTTTTATACTGCAGGTATCAAAAATCTTTTATTTTTATACTGCAGGTATCAAAAATCTTTTATTTTTATACTGCAGGTATCAAAAATCACTTATTTTTATACTGCAGGTATCAAAAATCACTTATTTTTATACTGCAGGTATCAAAAATCACTTATTTTTATACTGCAGGTATCAAAAATCACTTATTTTTATACTGCAGGTATCAAAATCTTTTTTTTTATACTGCAGGTATCAAAAATCTTTTATTTTTATACTGCAGGTATCAAAATCACTTATTTTTATACTGCAGGTATCAAAAATCACTTATTTTTATACTGCAGGTATCAAAAATCACTTATTTTTATACTGCAGGTATCAAAAATAACTTATTTTTGTATGGCATGTATCAAAAATTACCATTTTTGTACTGCAGGTATCAAAAATTACTTATTTCCATACTGCAGGTATCAAAAATCACTTATTTTTATACTGTAGTTATCAAAATCATAAACTGTCATACTGCAGTTTCCAAACAAATTTCTCATTCTGCAGTCCAATTTTGAAATTCTGGGCGGCACATACCTACCACTTTAGTATGGAAGTACCCTCCCCCTTTAGATTTGGGCAGCTTCAAACACTAAGTCAGACTCCCCCTCCCCCTCCAGGTTTGGGCAGCTTCAAACACTGAGTCAGACTCAGACAAGCGGATTATACAAGCCAGTCATAGCAGTGATGGACAAATCACAAATCTGACTGCCAGGGGCAACCATGTACATGTAGTACGTACTGCAGTTTTACATGGTCTGTTTGCTCTGCATATAAAACCCATCAAGCCTTGAGAGCTTATAGAGCTGGTGTGTATACCTGGTTTCCATGGTGCTAAGCAAACGAGAACCTTGATTCCCCCCTGGATGGGACCCCAGTCCACCATAAAGTAAATCTCCAGCTGAAAATGGTACTTATTTCATAGTGAGTGAACTGGAGCAAATGGTTTTGCTTAATGACACAGCACAGCGCTGGCTGAGATTCCTTCCCGGTACCTCTTAAGTATGAATCTGCCGCCCTAACCACTGGGCTAATGCACTCCCATACATATAAAGTTGACAATAGTTCGGCATGTATTGAAGTATTCTCACACCATGGTGTCACACTGAAACTATTCAATGCTGGGATGTTCTGAATTTTAATTAAAGCTCTTTTTTGAAGGATTAGCTCAGTGGACAAGCAAGTCTTTCTTATATGAAAGACTACTTTGAAAGAAACAAAATGGTGAAGAAAACATTCAAAATCTTACTAAGGAAGTTATTCAAGTAAAAAGTTTGTCTCATTGTGTAGAAACGACTGAAATCAGACTATTTGTGATGTCATGTCCTCACATTCCTTATCTATGTATTCTGCTAAAGTTTCTTGAGATTTTGTGGCATAACATGATTGGATATGTCAGGAAAGCAGTAACACAGGTTCACAGGATCTAGCTTGTACACTGAACTAATCTTTTAATAAGGCATAACACTGGAGGTGTTCACAGACTTGTGGTATTAATTGATGTGGAAGATTGTAAGGTTTAATACCTGTAAGTACTGTATCTTAGGCCCACAGTACTTACTGCAAAACCGACTTGTTCCAGTACTAGTAACGAACCAATTTCCTTTCTAACCACAACTAATGAGGGCAGTATTAAAAACTCCAATTCAAATAATTAAATTCTTCATCCTGCAAATTATCAGATTTGTTTAAGGTGACCTTATTTCAGTTCATTCATACGAATGCATAGCAATACGAGGGCAAGATGAATGAATTTTGTTTTTGTTACAAAGCTGCAGGAAGGTTATTTTAGAAGAGCATATTGTTTGTAAGAATTTCATTCAGGTGTTTCCAGGGATGTACATGTTGTATGAGCTGTGCTACATGTGCATAATTAAGATATGTCCTCATTTTTTCCTTGGGGTGTTGTTGACGATACCAGCAATAAATCAGATGTACAGTGGACTATACTGTGTCAGTAGCAGAAATGTACCTGTTACAGAATGTTACAATGTACCACTAGCAGAAACAATCAAGTGTTCAGTTTATGTAATAAGAGGACAAAAAGTGAAAGAATTTGAATGTATTACTCCAATACCAATATATCTCAATAAGAATATATAGCAGGCTGTTGTAGAAATGGCTGGTTTCAGGCAAGAAGTGGCACAAGAGCTTCAAATATCATTCATAGGAATATATAGCAGGCTGTTGTAGAAATGGCTGGTTTCAGGCAAGAAGTGACACAAGAGCTTCAAATATCATTCATAGGAATATGTAGCAGGCTGTTGTAGAAATGGCTGCTTTCAGGCAAGAAGTGACACAAGAGCTTCAAATATCATTCATAAGAATATGTAGCAGGCTGTTGTAGAAATGGCTGCTTTCAGGCAAGAAGTGACACAAGAGCTTCAAATATCATTCATAAGAATATGTAGCAGGCTGTTGTAGAAATGGTTGGTTTTAGGCAAGAAGTGACACAAGAGCTTCAAATATCATTCATAAGAATATGTAGCAGGCTGTTGTAGAAATGGCTGCTTTCAGGCAAGAAGTGACACAAGAGCTTCAAATATCATTCATAAGAATATATAGCAGGCTGTTGTAGAAATGGCTGGTTTCAGGCAAGAAGTGACACAAGAGCTTCAAATATCATTCATAAGAATATATAGCAGGCTGTTGTAGAAATGGTTGGTTTTAGGCAAGAAGTGACACAAGAGCTTCAAATATCATTCATAAGAATATATAGCAGGCTGTTGTAGAAATGGCTGCTTTCAGGCAAGAAGTGACACAAGAGCTTCAAATATCATTCATAAGAATATATAGCAGGCTGTTGTAGAAATGGCTGCTTTCAGGCAAGAAGTGACACAAGAGCTTCAAAGAAGTGACACAAGAGCTTCAAATATCATTCATAAGAATATATAGCAGGCTGTTGTAGAAATGGCTGCTTTCAGGCAAGAAGTGACACAAGAGCTTCAAATATCATTCATAAGATATATAAAAATATGAAGGCAAGATGACTGAATTTTGTTTCCATTACAAAACTGTGGGCAATTTTCTTAGAATATCATTTAAGTGCGTTCAGGAAAGTGCATGTTGAATAATTACAGATATCAGATGCCCCTGTTTTTTTCTTTGGGTGTTTTTGACGATATGAACAATAGCATGAATCAGAATTACTGTACTGTGTGCTACCACGTACCGTAGCAGAAAGTAACAATGAGTTAAGTGTTCAGCTCATGTAATAGAGAACAATGTAATGCACAATACTATTCAGAAGTAGAGATATTTGAATTGAAGTTGAACTTCATATCAACCAATCAGCATAGGAGAATGGCTGGTTTCAGGCAGGAAGTTATGTCACAACCTTACATTTCTCAAAAATGTGTGTTCCATTATATAATATATATATAGTTAAGAATTATATGCTATGTATGAACAATGAACTGAAATAGACTAAAAGGTCTAGAGAAATGTTTACAATTTTTAAAAATGTCAAATTGGTTTTATGGTTGTTTGTTGAATAATTCTAAAGCAAGTGAGTGTGTGGTATCATGCAAGTAAATTGATACACTCTTCATTTTCAGAGAAGTTTGTGACACTTAAAACTTGATGTAATCTAAACAGAATAAGATACTGAAAGAGTTTCTTCATATATCTGTTTATCCTCTACGCTGTATTGGCATGTCTAAACCAATCAACTATTCTTCAAAAGTATACATATAAACTTAAGCTGTTTGCAACAAATTTTGATGTGACCATAAAGTTACAAAGTATTATTTATTTTGTCTTTCTTTCTCCACAACAGTTGTATATATAAAAATAAGTAAGTTCCCATCAGATTAAAGTGCTAAAAAAATAAATTAAAGCCATTTTCAAAAAATTAATAAAAGAAATTAATATAAATAGTGACGGTATATGTTTTATATCATTTATCAAAAATGTTCTGAATATCCAGAAAAAATTAAAAAAATTGAAATTGAAAAACTGTTTCCAAATGACAAGCTGAGCATTTGAGGAGAATGATAATTTTCTGTTTTCATTTTCAAATTTCCAACAAGGGGGCAATTTCCCCATGCCCTTCAGCTGTGCTACAGTTCTAGGTTCTGTATATCATTATAAGGATATGAATATTAAATAATATGAATAATAAATATTAAATATTGCGTCTACTATATTAATTCTCACAGCCTTTGATGATTTCGGAGCATGCTACAATTGCCAGGAAACGGACACAAGGACTCCAGCCTACCCAGCGTTCTATCCCGCAAATTATCGCTATGTCTACCTCATATACTTGCCTGGCGCCACCAGCATCATCGTTCAATTTGCATTCCCATTTGGTCTTGGGACAGGAGACATCATTCATCTCGGGACAAGTCTTACCGTCCCCACCGATCCTACCAGGGAGTTTGTGTTGGGGGAGAGGTACTTCTTTGAAGGGACAAACTCACCAGGTCAAGTAACTCTGACCTCTGACTCGGCCTGGCTGCTGTTTATTTCAAATGATGATTCGAGTCAAGGAGTTGGGTTTCTTGCCTTCTGGAATTCTGTTGAACAAGACTTGGGTAAGCTCATGCTGACTAAATGTGTGTCACCACCTGGCTCAAAATGTGCCGGACCTCTAGGGGCCAAAGTAATTGAAAATAAAAACTTGCGTTTTGATTCTAGAGCAAATGGCATCCATGCTAAGTTTTGTGCAATTTCTGCCTGTCAATCCCCATATGGAATTTTAAGTCTGGAATATGATTTGCCTTGTGGAGGGGCTGTTGTAGCTCTGTAGATGATATTCAGCAAAGAATACTTATTGGACCCAAATTGATAACAAACTCCATGTCATCCAGCTCACAATTCTGATCAAATCCACCATCAACAACCTCTCTCATATTGACAACGCTCATATTACCCGTCTTAAAATTGGTCACACCCACCTCACTCACTCCCACCTCCTTATTGGCTCCTCCCAACCCCTCTGCAACAATTGCCACTGCACCCTCACAATCCATCATGTTCTCCTTGCTTGCCTCCTGTACAACCTTCCCGAGCTTCCCTTGCTCCCCACAACTCAATTGCTGAGTTCTTCCAAAAAAAACCTTTGGATAAATTATCTCCTTCCTTCATCATGCTTCCCTCTACAACCATATTTAATTCTCCTCTTCCACCCCCTCTCTACTTTGTTTTTGTTTCACCCATGCACCTCCTCTCTCGATCACAGCTTTCTTACTTTTTGTTTTTGAATTTCTCTCATTCTTCCCTGTTTCCTTTCCTTCCTACCTCTAGAACGATCTGACCTCTTAGGCACAATTTGACCCTCATTGTCATGGTGCCGTTAAGCCCTTATAAAACAAACAAACAAACTTATTGGACTGTTCCTTCACGTCTAAACATTAGGATGTGTTTTTTGTTGTATAAGGGCCGGTGTTTCAGCTGACGTTATAAGGTCACATGACTTTGTTTACATTGCCATTTTGTCGGGCAGGAACATTATCATCTGCTGCACACTAGACCTACATGTACATACATTTTCATGTTGTTATATAAGATTATTTTTGTAAGATGATTATGCCAGAATCTTGCTGTGCCATTGGTTGTACTAATAGATGATGTGCGGGGGAATGAAAAAACATTTTGTTTAAAGTGGGTTTCTGCTGTACGACACGACGGCTTTCAACCTACTCTTCACACTATGAATTGCAGTGAGCACTTTATATCAGGTATGTAGGCTTTGTCTGAGTATAATGAACAATCAGCTGGCATTGACATTTAAGTTACTCTTCATATACCCTGTGAATATATAAAACTTAAGGAAGATATGAAGTAACTTTGGAAGCGAACACAAAAATTGCAAATAATAAAATTCGCTGAACTGGTACTGGTAGGTTAGCATGTAGTATATTTGTTGTACGTGTGATGTGACTGAGCTGTGTGAAGACAGATGAAACGCAATGACGCCGCTGCCCTGCAAAATGGAGTCCACTTGAGTTAGAGTCACGTGATGAAATTCCTCTATATGAGAATGAGAATGAATAAAACCATACTACTGTAACAAAAAGAAAACGTATGGACAAATTATAAAATTGTGCCTTTTCATCTTCAAAGCATAACTTGAATTTTAGAATTAATAAATGAATCTCTTGAATAAAAACAGCGTTGCTTCTTTTGTTTCATTCACAGCCCCCTCTATATTCAACTGTCCAAGTGATATTGCTCGTATGGTTCCACTTGGCTCCAACTCAGCCCGGGTTCTCTGGGCAGAACCATCAGCGATAACAGCCAATACCGAACAAGCTGTGCTGGAATCGCAGTCGCATGCCTCAGGGGACACATTTATTCTTGGAACGACTGTCGTTTTTTATGTTTTTGTCGATCCAAGTTCGGGTGCTTCCTCAACATGCGAGTTCACGGTTACTGTGTGTAAGTAAAAACCCTTTTTTAATCAGTAATTGGTTTGTATGTCCACAGAAGTAGTTACCAAAGCTATGAATTTTTTTTATAGAAAATAAGAATAAACGTGTAAAATTGATTAAAGAAAGAAATGAATACAATGAAATAGGCTTATTAGGCTTTTTATTCTCAGCAAAATTTGTTATTTAAATTTTTTTTTAAATCTGATTTTGTTTGAGTAGAAGTTCCTTTAATCTTGGAATAAAAGCCTTCTTTGTTTACAAAACTCTGTGTGTGTGTGGTTGATACACCTATTGCACATCTTTTTTTTTTATTGTTGTGTATTCACTTGTATAAACAGAATATTAAGTGTTGCAGGAAGAAACACCTATAATAGTATAGTAAGAGTTAGTACGAATCTTCATACTCCGACTCATTCGCTCTGAATCTGATTTAGAGTATGAACGATTACATACATAAAATAAAGAATATTCACGCTTAGGCAAAGTCAATGGGCTTCAAAGTGTGTTTCCAAAAGAAAATTGCCCAGGAATTCTGGGGAACTTGATTTTCGGTATGAAGACTTACATATTTTAACATGAAAATCAGCACACGCAAACTTGTATTGGTTTTACACCTTGTAAATATCGTAATAACTCAATTGCTTTCCTAAAAGGATACACATTTTTTGTTCAAAATTAAAGTTTCGACAGATTTTCTGCGAGCGTCTTGACAAAAATGTGATATGCACGTAAGCATTTTTCCCATCAATAAGAAGATAGGATGCTTGCGTAAGGAAATGATTGACATAATTTGAGTGCATGTCTGCATCGCCTGTGTAACTTTAAGCATATGAATACACCGATGTGCATTCTACGTGCGTGTTACTTATGCTGGCACGTACAATTTGTATGTATTAATATTAACAAAAGAACAATGGTGTTGAGGTAGTTAAATTTGAATAATTATGATAGTGTGCAACAACACAATTGTTGCGTCTTGTAATGAATGGGCAGTGTGGTTTTTTAAGTATCTGTGCCCTGTATCGGCCCCTCCTTTTTCAAGATATATGCGCGTGTTTGTAACGTTATAGTTGCAACGCTAATGTTCTGTGCACAAGACACTGAATTTCTTCTAGAAAATTGACAATTTGTACCCTTTTTCACAAGGAATCAGGAAATCTACCAAAACCTAAGTTGAAAAAAGTTGTTCAGCTTTATGTCTGTATGTTTAGATTAGGCAAAAGTTAAGGGCGTCTGTGTTAATTTTCATGCTCTTTTGTGAGCCCTGTACTGTAGAAGAGGTTTTGAATTAGCTATCGTGTCTACTAAGTAATAGTATCAAATAATATAGTAAGGAATTAGTAATAATATAATAATGTAGTAAGGAATTAGTAATAATATAATAATATAGTAAGGAATTAGTAAAATATAATAATATAGTAAGGAATTAGTAATAGTATAATAATATAGTAAGGAATTAGTAACAATATGATAATATAGTAAGGAATTAGTAATACTATAATGATATAGTAAGGAATTAGTAATAATATAATAATATAGTAAGGAATTAGTAATAATATAATAATATAGTAAGGAATTGATAATGATATAGTAAGAAATTAGTAATAATATAATAGTATAGTAAGGAATTAGTTATAATATGATAATATACTAAGGAATTAGTAATAATATAATAATATACTAAGGAATTAGTAATAATATAATAATATACTAAGGAATTAGTAATAATATAATAATATTCACTTCAGCTAGTAATATCTCACTCACTACATAGTTTTACTCTAATACATTGTCATTATTATAATTCTGTTATGTATAGTATTTCCAGTTAATTCTTGGATTGAGGGGGTATGAACAAATTTAATGAAAAATACCTGTTCAGAATTAGTTTTTGCATATTGAGACATTGGGGCACAGGGGGAATTTTACATTTGAAAATTATGGTGAGACATTTGTGTGATCCCCAGTGATGGTGCTTATAGGCAGGATTTGAGGGGCAAAGGGGGCACTTTCCCCACCCCCCTTTTTCCCAAATTTGTATATTTTGTATGGTGATTTTCAAATCCCACCCATGGTGGTGCTACATGCACAATATGGGTCCTGGTGGGAGGGGGGGGGGATTTTCTTTGTTACCCAAATAATTAGATAATCAATAATCTGTTCTCTTTGTTGTCATGTGATATAAATTTCTTATTTGTTTTTATATGTTTATACTCCATTGTGGAAGTTCTCTTAACCTTTTATAATGGTAAAAAATGAGAATACATTGAAGGGGAAAAGGAAAACAAAGTTAACTTATCTGTGGAATGTTTTTTTAAATTTGTCTTCAGTATTCTATGAATAGAAAATTATGTTCAAACAAAAATGTTGTTGTTGAGTATAAGAAAAGGTAGGTTATCTATTATAACATGGAAAGGGTAAAAACACTGTGGCATCACAGAGTTGCATAAAGTTGTACATGATTAGACCTGATATAAGTTGTAGTGTGTAATCATGTACAAATGTATTCCGATATTTGCTACTATAACAAACTCTTTCTGCATTCTAGCTCCCCCAAATCTCCTCTCCTTAATTTGTCAGATCAATTAAAACAATATCATGTGACATGTTCTCTCACTGTTCACCCCTTCCCCCCCCCCTCCCCCCACAAAAATAGTAACCTCTCAAAAATGGTATACATGGAAACAAAGAAGTTATGAACTCCATCCTCATATATGACAGGTTTTATCTTGTTCCTTTATATACTTGTCATGTCTTAGCTTACACCCTCTTCTAGTGCACCATTTGTTCATGTAAGGTGATTGGATATTTCATTTCATTTCATTTATTTATTTGTTTTTTCAAAACATTAAAACAATATTAATAAGAATATACATATAACAAAAATTTATAGTTATGAAAAGAAGTGCTGTGAAAAACCTTTATGGATTAATGAGTACGGTGCTCCCTCTTAAAAACCTTCATGGATTAATGAGTACGGTACTCCCTCTTAATATCGAGTTAATATGACTAGTTTTACTTTGAGGATATACACATATACATAGTTGTCTCTAAACAAGAATAGAGAGAAAACAAAACCCATTCCCTGACCACTACTCCTAACCACCTCACCTTTAACCCCACCCACGACCCGTGGATATGATTGAACCTCTCTGACACGATATTATTACTGCTGTTATGACGTAAAGTTTCTCTTTAAGCCTACCCGCACCCGACACCAGACTTAATCCTGAAAACCCAGGTATGGCAATTACCAACCTGATTTCTTGTTCAGTGTATTGTATTTCCACTCCAAACAAAGATTGTTTATCTGCTATTCCAATGCATACCACAGTCAAGTAGCCCAAGGTTGTTGGTGTGTATAAGCTTACAGAAGCCAGTGCTGAGTAATCAGGGCACTTTTGTGATTGAAATCACTCATCCGTATTAAAAGTGTCTTAGTGGGAGAAATTTGTTTGCAAACTGGTGATAAAAATAGTTGTGTATTATATGTTGTGTGCATTAAATTGTGAAAGATTGATGGACCATTTCTGCTATGGAAAGGTATTGCTTCATGGATTTGTGGAATATCTCATTAACCAATTGTCATATGATGTAGCATACATAACCCGACCACCCATAACCTTAACCTCTTTCACATCAGCCGTGCCAAGGCCAGACGCACTATCAAGGACAGTAAAACCAACAACTTTATCTCTTCTCTCACCACCAACACCCCCACTAAGAAGATTTGGAGAATGGTTAACAGCTTCCACGGCAGAGTAGGCAAATCTTCCATCTCCCATCTCTCTTGGAATGGAGACCTTCTCACCGCAAAAAGGACATCGTTGACCACCTCACGCCCCTTTTAGCAACATCTCATCCTCGACCAACTACTCCAATGCTTTCAAAATCAAAAAAACTTACGATGAAGCCCGAGAATCACTTTTCCCTCTGACAACTCCAAAGCTACAACACCCTCTCACCCTTTCTGAATTAAACCAAGCAATCAACGACGCTGGCTGCACCTCCAAGGGCCCAGATAACATCCCCTATCAGTTTCTGAAACACCTCCCCATCAAGACCACCACTACCCTACTCACAATCTTCAACCACATTTGGTCCTCACACTCCTTTCCCCTATCTGGAGGACAGCTATTGTCATCCTCGTCCCCAAACCGGGGAAGGATGGTACCGACCCCACCAGCTACCGACCCATCGCCCTTACTTGCTGTCTCTGTAAAATTATGGAAAAGATCATTAATCAGAGACTAAACTGGTTCCTCGAGACCAACAGAATCCTCTCTCCTCACCAAAGCGGCTTCTGAAAACGTCGCAATACCCTAGACCAGTTAATTACGCTCGACACCACTATCCGGGAATCCTTTGCAAAAAAGGAACACCTCATTGCCATATTTTTTGACCTCGAGAAAGCTTTTGACAATACTTGGAAATACGGCATTACCCGAAAACTTCACACCATTGGCCTCAGAGGCCACCTCCCCATCTTTATTCAAAACTTCCTCTCACCCAGGCAGTTCCAAGTTCGTATTGGCCATACCCTCTCCAACCCGTTTTCCCAAGAAGAGGGCGTCCCCCAAGGCAGCATCCTCTCCCCCACTCTCTTCAACCTGAGCATTAATGACATCGGGAATAACCTTGGCCCCAGCATCAAACGTACCCTCTACGTGGATGACTTCACCATCTTCTACTCCTCCCCTAGCTTTCCTATTGTTGAAAATAGGCTCCAAACCAGCCTCTATCAGCTGCAAGTCTGGAGCAACAATAACGGTTTTAAATTCTCCAAAGACAAGACAGTCTGCATGCACTTTTGTCATTTCAACAACCTCCACCCCAACCCAAACTTTGTGCTTAATGGGAATTGCATCCCTCTAGACCTTAAGCTTACCTACAAGCCACACATCACCAACCTGAAACTAAAATGCAATAGCTCCCTCAACCTCCTCCGACTGCTCTCCAACACTACTTGGGGAGCGAACCGCTATGCTCTCCTCAAAATTTTCAGGCTCACCATTCGTGCCAAGCTTGACTATGGCAATATTGTTTACTGTGTCGCTCACAACTCATACCTCAACCACATTAACACCATCCAAAATGAAGCCCTCAGGCTTTGTCTAGAGCCTACAGGACCTCCCAATCACTAGCCTTCATGTTGAAGCCAACGACCCCCTTTCTACTTAGATGTAAAAGCTTTAGCCTCTCCTATGCTTTTAGAGTCCTCACCAACACCCAGAACCCTGTTTACAACCTCATTAGGTACCCCAATTTCTCCTCCCTCTTTGATAGGACCAAAACCCTATCGCCTCCCTTCAGCTTACGCATTAAATCAGACCTCTTTCAACTTGGCATCAACCCCGCCACTCTCGGCACCTACTCCTGGCCCACTTTTCCTCCTTGGGCCACCCCCCTTCCTTCTGTCCACCTAGACCTCTCCACTTGTAACAAAACTCAAACTCACCCTAACCTCTTCATCAATCTCCTCAACCAAATCAAAGACCAACTCTCAAATTACACCTCCATCTATACTGATGGCTCCAAGGAAGGCAACAAGACAGCTGCTGCTGCCATCATCCAAGACATCACCCTCAGTAGCAGACTTCCTGACTACTCATCCATCTTTTCAGCCGAGGCTAAGGCCATTCTCCTCGCCCTCAACTTTATTGAGTACTCTCCTCTTAGTCACTTTGCCATTTTCTCTGACTCAGAGGCTGTTCTTACTTCATTACTCAATCTTAAATATAATAACCTCACCTGCCACCTCCTCCTCCGGAAACTCTTTTCTCCCACCCTCTGCAGGAAAAGTGTTCTTTTCTTCTAGATACCCAGCCATGTTGGCATCCCTGGCAATGACAGGGCTGATACAGCCGCTAAGCTTGCCCTTAACCTCCTCCCTTCCCCTTTTCCCAAAACCCTCTCTGACATCAAACCGCTTATCGCTTCTCTTGTTCGTGACCGCTGGCAAACCTTATGGAACTTCCAAATCGATAACAAACTTGATGTTATCCAGCCCACAATCCCATCAAATCCACCATCAACAACCTTTCTCATTGACAACGTTCATATTACCCGCCTTAGAATTGGTCACACCCACCTCACTCCTCCCACCTCCTTATTGGTTCCCCCAACCCCTCTGTAACAATTGCCACTGCATCCTCACAATCCAACACGTTCTCCTTTGCTTGCCCCCATACAACCTTCCCAGAGCTTCCTCGCTCCCACAACTCAATTGCTGAGTTCTTCCAGAAAAATCCTCCAGATAAAATAATCTCCTTCCTTCAGCATGCATCCCTCTACAACCATATTTAATTCTCCTCTTCCACCCCCTCTCTACTTTGTTTTGTTTTACCCATGCACCTCCTCTCTCGATCACAGCTTTCTGGCTTTTGTTCTGAATTTCTCTCATTCTCCCCTGGTCTCTTTCCTTACTACCTCTAAAATGATCTGACCTCTCAGGCACAATTTGACTTTCGTTGTCGTGGTGCATTAAGACCTCATCAAACAAACAAACAAACAAACATAATGGAATTGGTGCTAAGGTTGTGTGATGGAGTTGAGGAAGTGCAGTAGCCCAGTGGTTAGGGCGTTGGTCTCATACTCAAAAGGTACTGGGATTGAAACTCAGCCAGGGCACTATGCTGTGTCCTTGAGCAAGACGCTTTATCTCTCATTTGCTCCAGTTCAGCTGTGAATTGAGTACCAGATTTGGCTGGGGAGTTAACCTGCGGTGGACTGGTGTCCCATCCAGGGGAGTCAAATACTCTTATCAGCTTAGCATGGAAATAGGGTATAAGTACTGGCTCTATAAACCCTGGGGGCTTGAAGGGATAATGGAAATCTTTCTTCTGTTTTGATGCATTTTCTGTTTTTCCTACGACAGCCATCGAAGGCCAAAGTGCCCCAGTTGTTGTCGGTTGCCCTGACGACATCAGTTTAGTACGGAGCGCAACTGAGCCACCAACTGTACAGGTCAGCTGGAATGAACCATCCGCTACATCAGTATCAGGAACCAGTATTGTACCAACCCAAAGCCATCGACCAGGACAACTGTTCAACGCGGATACAAACAGTCTTGTGACATACACGTTTCTTGATAACATCAGCCGTTTGCAATCAGTGTGCGAGTTTACAGTGTCTATAGTGACAGGTTTGTGAACATAGTGACTTTTATCATTTTCACAAATCTTCCAATGACGTTACCAATGTGTATGCATATATTTAAGTTGGTGAGTAAATTGCCATGTCATATGTTATACCCTCTCTCAATGGTTTAAGAAAAACATGCTAAAACTTCATTTAAAAAGTGATCATTAATTGTCAAATACTTACGTAAAGACTTGATAAAATGTGCAGATGTAATGTCACACTTAGTCCTTTACCAGTTGTTTGTATACAAGGCTCTCATAGTCTTTTACCAGTTGTTTGTATATAAGACTCTCATAGTCCTTTACCAGTTGTTTGTATACAAGTCTCTCATAGTCCTTTACCAGTTGTTTGTATACAAGGCTCTCATAGTCCTTTACCAGTTGTTTGTATACAAGTCTCTCATAGTCCTTTACCAGTTGTTTGTACACAAGGCTCTCGTAGTCCTTTACCAGTTGTTCGTATACAAGTCTCTCATAGTCCTTTACCAGTTGTTTGTATACAAGTCTCTCATAGTCCTTTACCAGTTGTGTGTATACAAGTCTCTCATAGTCCTTTACCAGTTGTTTGTATACAAGTCTCTCATAGTCCTTTACCAGTTGTTTGTATACAAGTCTCTCATAGTCCTTTACCAGTTGTTTGTATACAAGTCTCTCATAGTCCTTTACCAGTTGTTTGTATACAAGACTCTCATTGTCCTTTACCAGTTGTTTGTATACAAGTCTCTTTCCTTTTACAGTTGTTTGTATACAAGTCTCTCATAGTCCTTTACCAGTTGTTTGTATACAAGTCTCTCATTGTCCTTTACCAGTTGTTTGTATACGTCTCTCATAGTCCTTTATCAGTTGTTTGTATACATGTCTTTCATAGTCCTTTACAATTGTTTGTATACAAGTTTGTCATAGTCCTTTACCAGTTGTTTGTATACAAGTCTCTCATGGTCCTTTACAAGTCTCTCATAGTCCTGTTGTTTGTATACAAGTCTCTCATAGTTATTTCCTTTACCAGTTGTTTGTATACAAGTCTCTCCTTGCTTGCCTCCTGTGCAACCTTCTTAGAGCTTCCCTCCTCCCCACAACAATTGCTGAGTTCTTCCAGAAAAACCCTCCGGATAAATTTATCTCCTTCCTTCATCATGCTTCCCTCTACAACCATATTTAGTCCTCCTTTCCCTTTCCCACCCCCTCTCTTTAACTTTTGTTTTTCCTTCACCCATGTACTTCCTCTCTCGATCCCAGCTTTTGGGCTTTTAGTTTGTGTGTTTCTCTCAATCTCCCCCCATAGTTTTAGCATTTTCTCTCCTTCCTACCTCTGGAATGATCTAACCTCTCAGGCTCAATTTGACCCTCATTGTTGTGGTGCCATTAAGCCCTCATCAAACAAACAAACATGAAGAGGCAGAACTGTCGCAGCGCAACAGACCAAGCCAAACTAAACTTCTTTTTCTTTGGACAGATTAGTCTTTGATATTCACCTATAGTTTTGAGTTATCAAATTTGGAAGAATTTTCAATGTATGCAATAGTTGTGATATAAGCTCTGTTTTAAATTTCAATCACTGAAAATTCTTTGACTGTGTTCTCCTGCTAAATTTTGATAGAGGGTATGAACAAGATTCAAAACTTCTTGACCATATTCAAGTGTCCTCATTCAAGCTGGTGAAGTATTGAAACACAATCAGTTTACATAAAAAGCAATTCATAGGTTTTTTGTTGTGATTTTACAAACTTTCAACAACATTTCTATAATTTGTGACAACATTAAGAATTTTTGGCCCTTAGACCCCTCCAACCCGACACCCCCGATTTTCTTAAAATCAGAGTAATCCACACCATTCAAACCAGAGAGTCTCTTCACACTTCATTGACTAGCATCCAGCTATTGTTACACCATACACAACACAGGGGTAATCTATACCTTCTTAACTGACAACATCTTCACAGTCTGTTCACAGTTCACTTGTTAGCAACCAGCTACTGCTACACTGTACACAATAGGTCATTCATCTTGGGCTCAAGCCACATAACTGCTGTTCAATGATGTGAATCAGATTAGTCCTTAGCGGACACTAAATAGAAATATTAATTATATGCTTGAGAGGACTTTGTACAAAACCCATGAATGATTGATGGACCATTACTCGTAAGGATGGTTGTTTCATCATGATAAAGATGCTGTAAAAGCATGAATTTTAACGGTTTTGATGAAACAGTTTGCTGCGTTCACGGTTTATAGCCTATTTTCCCATATATATAGTCCAGTCCAGTCAGTCCAGTCCAGTCAGTCCAGTCCAGTCTACCTTATGTGAAGAGAACAATGGAAGAAAAAAACATAAATAAAAGCAATTATTTAAAAATCTTATTCCATTAAGGAGATATTCGATGCTATCATATTCAAGACTTTGGTTTGAGTTAATTCCATATTTGCAGCATCTTATGGTATTTTTGTAATCCATTGAATTTTGAAACCCCTAAAATTATGGAGAAAGATGATACTGCAATAACTGAAATTCTATTCACTTTAGAGGCATTGCCATCTCCTCATAGTATTTGCATCCATTTTCAAAATTATCCTAAAAGCTTTGAACTTGACTTCTCAAATACTATTAATGTAAGAAGTTGGCGGTTACTCTAATAAGCGTATGGATCTCATTGGATTATTCCTGTTAGCCTCTTTTTACTCACCCCTCTGTAATAATTGCCACTGCATCCTCACTATCTATCACGTTCTCCTTGCTTGCCCCTGTACAACCTTCCCAGAGCTTCCCTCGCTCCCCACAACTCAATTGCTGAGTTCTTCCAGAAAAATCTTCGGATAAAATTATCTCCTTTCTTCATCATGCTTCCCTCTACAACCATATTTAATTCTCCTCTTCCACCCCCTCCTTACTTTGTTTTGTTTCACCCATGCACCCCCTCTCTCGATCACAGATTTTGGACTTTTGTTCTTGAATTTCTCTCATTCTCTCCTGTTTTCTTTCCTTCCTACCTCTAAAATGATCTGACCTCTCAGGCACAATTTGACCCTCGTTGTCGTGGTGCTGTTAAGACCTCATCAAACAAACAAACAAACTTTTTACTCATGAGAATCATTAGAAAATTCTTCCATTTTTCAGTGCAACCAATAGTGGTGCAGCCGCCCTCTATTCTTGGGTGTCCAGACGATATCTCAATACTTGCAAGTACAGGAGCTTCTAGTGTCATAGCTACGTGGGTGGAGCCTGCTGTATTCACTTCTGATGGCTTCCCGATTAGAGATCCAGTCAGCCAATCACATTTCTCTGGTCAGCTTTTTCCAGCGTCTACTGTTACCTTGGTGACCTACACTTATGCTGACTTAAGAACCAACCCAGTGAATCCACCAACGGCCACTTGTGAATTTGAGGTCACAATAGGTTGGTATGAACTTCATTTGTTTGTGTTATTTTGTGACTTAAAAAGTTGTGTCGTATATGAATTATTTTTGTCCTTCAGTCGTAGTTCACGTCTGTTGCATTTTAAAACTTTATTTTTGTGCATAGGTACAAATTACACCTCCATCTATACTTATGGGTCCACGGAGGGCAACAAGACAGCTGCTGCTGCCGTCATCCAAGACATCACCCTCAGTAGCAGACTTCCACTACTCATCCATCTTTTCAGTCGAGGCTAAGGCCATTCTTCTTGCCCTCAACTTTATTGAGTACTACCCGCTCAGCCACTTTGTTATTTTCTCTGACTCAAAGGCTCTTCTTACTTCTTTACTCAATCTTAAATGGGATAATCTCACATGCCACCTCCTCCTCCGAAAAGTCCCTTCTCCCATCCTCTGCAGAAAAAGTATTCTTTTTTTCTGGATACCCAGCCATGTTGGCATCCCGGGTAATGACAGGGCTGATGCAGCCGCTAAGCTTGCCCTCACCCTCCTCCCTGCCCCTTTTCCCAAAACCCTCTCTAACATCAAACCGCTTATCGCTTCCCTTGTTCGGGACCGCTGGCAAACCTCATGGAAGTCCCAAATTGATAACAAACTCCATGTCATCCAGCCCACAATTCCAAACAAAGCCACCATCAACAACCTCTCTCGTATTGACAACGTTCATATTACCCGTCGTAGAATTGGTCACACTCATCTCACCCACCCCCACCTCCTTATTGGCTCCCCCCAACCCCTCTGCAACAATTGCCATTGCACCCTCACAATCCATCACGTTCTCCTTGCTTGCCTCCTGTACAACCTTCCCAGAGCTTCCCTCGCTCCCTACAACTCAATTGCTGAGTTCTTCCAGAAAAATCCTCCGGATAAAATTATCTCCTTTCTTCATCATGCCTCCATCTACGACCATATTTAATTCTCCTCTTCCACCCCCTCTCTACTTTGTTTTTGTTTCAACCATGCACCTCCCATTACAATCACAGCTTTCTGACCTTTTGTCCTTAAATTTCCCTCATTCTCCCCCTGTTTCCTTTACTTCCTACCTCTAGAATGATCTGATCTCTCAGGCACAATTTGACCTTAGTTGTTGTGGTGCCGTTAAGCCATCATCAAACAAACAAACAAACAAACAAACTAATTTGTTTATTCTCCTCCTGTTTTCTTTCCTTCCTACCTCTAAAATGATCTGACCTCTCAGGCACAATTTGACCCTTGTTGTCGTGGTGCCGTTAAGACCTCATCAAACAAACAAACAAACTAATGTGTTTTATAATAATCTTACAGTTTCTACTTATTTTAGCAACTACATTACTTTCAGGAAATTAGGATTTTTCAGATATTTGAGTAAAATTTAAGTCATCAAGAGTAAATTGATTTTCTTTATCATGAAGTGCCAGGAACTGACAACCCACCACAGATTTCCAACTGCCCAACTGATATTCGCGTGGAAGCTCCATCCACTGTGAATGGCGCCATCGTTACATGGTTGGAACCCACAGTGACAGATGATTCTATTGGAACATTGGGTAGAGAACAGACCGCATTCTCTGGGGACTTTTTTGGAATCGGCATTACTGATGTGGACTATACCTTTTCTGACTCTGCAGGGAACATAGCTTCTTGTCTATTTACTGTGACTGTAGTTGGTATGTCAGTTGAAATTTATTATCAATCCATTTATTCTTGTGATATTAAGCTTATAAAATGGCAGACAGGAGACATATTTCTACCCACTGTGGTGTAGCGGTTATCATACATGTCTACAAAGCACGAGGTACTGGTTTCAAACCTGGGTTGGGTAGACACGCCAGTGCACCACAACTGGTTATCAAAGGCCGTGGACATTGACTTGGTTGTCAATGTTATGTCTGTCCGTACGTCGTACCTGTGTTCTCGTCCGGGTCGTATTGAGCGTTTGGTGATAGCATTGTTCCTATCATAAACGATTACGCAGGTGACAATTCCGTCATTGTAATTGTGTGTTCACTCGTCCTCGTCGGGCGCCAAATTTTTCCTAAGTGTTGAAAAAAATGGCAAATTTGGGTTGCATAAAGGTTGTCAAGTATGCTCACACCATACATTGCACTTCGTCCTCAAGGATAAGCAAGAATTTAAGTGTCTTCAGCCCAGTGAGGCTCAGTCTATGAAACTGTGGGCGTCATCCTCCTCAACTCATGTCACATGTGTACAAGGTTGTGGTTTTGGTCACTGTCAATACTACTTGTAGAAGATTGACAACCAGTATAGTTTTTAATAAATTGTAGTTACAGATTTAACATTACATATGAGACTTATTGTATAAATTATTTAAATTGTTACAGAATTCTTTTATCAATTTTTAATCAGAAAATAAATGATTGCCAGATTATTTATTAATCATTCAATTATTAATTCTTTGTATATGACAAAACATTTTTTTAGTATTTGACTAATTTGTGTATTTCAGTACTTGGCCAAACTTTTTCATTTTAGTATAATAATAGTTGAGATTTATAGATTCATAATAGAACTGTTCCAGTAACCAGAATTATACATTGTCATAGGAACCAGAATTATACATTATATATATATATATTTTTTCAGTATAGATTATGTACAATTTATAGATAGGAAAATACAAAAATACAATAGTATACAATACAGAACAATAAACGAATGAAAAGAATGTAGAAAATAAGACAATAAAACGATTAAAGATATGAAAATGAGAACAAAATGATAAGTTAAAAAGGGTTATAATAAGGGCTCTAAAATACCAAAATGAATTAAAATTGCAGCTTTATATACAAATGAATTTTTAAAAACTGTTGTTCTAAAACTTGGGATGGTGGCTGGGTTTCTCAGATTATAATTTGTTTTATTGCACATGGATGTCATTTCTAGATTTAATGGGTGGTCTTTCGTTGAAACTATGTTTTAAGCAAATCTGTCAAATTCTTTCTTTGCTGCATCGTTTACTTTATTTATAAGTAAATCATGGTCTAAACAGAATATATTGGCACAATATCTCAAGAAACTTTTAATTCTATTTCTATCTTTTACTTTAAAAAAATGGTACCAAACTGGGACTGCATAAATGATACGAGGCAAGATGGAGGCTGTGAATATCTTCATCCTAGTTTCAAGAGTGAAATAAGAAATGATATAGGTTAATGTAGAGCAATATAATACACTTTGGACAACATCTTCGAAATATGGTTAGAAAACGATAAGTTATCATCGATGCAGACTCCCAGATAGGTGGTATAGGACGTACGTTTAACACAATCACCACAAACAAGCGTTCTCTCATTCTTTGTTTCAATCAACCCTTTTTGTTTTATGTTCATTGTCATACTTGTAGGAATGCTTAAAATGTAGTTTTCATCTTTTTCATAAAGGCATCAATTATTGCTAAAATCACACAGGGTAACATTCCATAGTTTCAGTAAAAAAACATCCAAATGCTTGTCCCATCTTTTCTAAAATTATGGGATTTGTTCAGTTTATTTGATGCAGCAGAAGCCAGTGTCTCCCAGCGTCACATGTGATAAAGAGTTTTGTAAGTAATTTGGCACCACTTCATTCTCCTGCACAAGTAGTATTTGACTAAATGTTCCTATTTGATAAAGTTATATATATTCATGATTATTTTACTGAATATAAATTTCAAAAGTGTTTTTGTTTCACCCATGCACCTCCTTTCTCGATCACAGCTTTCTGACTTTTTGTTCTTGAATTTCTCTCATTCTTCCCCTGTTTTCTTTCCTTTCTACCTCTAGAATGATCTGACCTCTCAGGCACAATTTGACCCTTGTTGTCGTGGTGCCGTTAAGCCCTCATCAAACAAACAAACAAACAAACAAAAGTGACAATCTTTTTTGTTAATTTTCACAGATAATTCTTCACCTCAATTTGATGGCTGTCCGGAAAACATAAACGCTTCCCCTGATTCTGTAGTCACCTGGGTCATCCCAACCGCAGTGGATAATTCTCCAGATCTAATGCTTACTTTCACTAATACCCCCGGACAAACGTTTCCTGTTGGTGTAACGCAGGTTGTGTATACTGCAGAAGACCCATCAGGAAATACTGCCACCTGCCTATTTACCATAACAGTGGAAGGTGAGTTTGGATATTTGGGTTTTAAAAAGTGTACATACTTAAAGTGCATAGTTTAAATTAAAATCTTCTGAGCCAATTAGGCCCGTAGGGCTGGTGCTTAATCCCGGTTTCCAAGGCATAAGCAGATGACAGCACATGACTCCCCCTGGACGAGACGCCAGTCTTTCGCAGGTTTACTCCTCAACAGTGCTGCATGGTACTCATTTTTAACAGCTGAGTGAACTGGAGGAAGTAAAGTGTCTTGCTCAAGGTTTCAATGCTCCTGGTTGTAATCAAACCCGGTACCTCTCACATACTAGCAAGACTATGCTAGCGGTTGTAATAAAAGTCAGTACCTTACACATACTAGCAAGACTATGCTAGCAGTTGTATTCAAACCCGGTACCTTCCACATACTAGCAAGACTATGCTTGCAGTTGTAATCAAACCCGGTACCTTCTACATACTAGCAAGACTATGCTTGCGTTGTAATCAAACCCGGTATTTTCCACATACTAGCAAGATTATGCTAGCAGTTGTAATCAAACCCGGTATTTTCCACATACTAGCAAGACTATGCTAGCAGTTGTAATCAAACCCGGTACCTTCCACTTACTAGCAAGACTATGCTAGCGGTTGTAATCAAACCCGGTACCTTCCACATACTAGCAAGAGTATGCTCACGGTTGTAATCAAACCCGGTACCTTCTACATACTAGCAAGACTATGCTAGCGGTTGTAATCAAACCCGGTACCTTCTACATACTAGCAAGACTATGCTAGCGGTTGTAATCAAATCCGGTACCTTCTACATACTAGCAGTACTATGCTAATGGTTGTAATCAAACCCGATACCTTACACATGCTAGCAAGATTATGCTAGCGGTTGTAATCAAACCCGGTACCTTCTACATACTAGCAAGACCATGCTAGCGGTTGTAATCAAACCCGGTACCTTACACATGCTAGCAAGATTATGCTAGCGGTTGTAATCAAACCCGGTACCTTCTAGATACTAGCAATACTATGCTAGCAGTTGTAATCAAACCCGCTACCTTTTACATACTAGCAATACTATGCTAGCGGTTGTAATCAAACCCAGTACCTTCCACACACTAGCAAGACTATGCTAACGGTTGTAATCAACCCGGTACCTTCTACATACTAGCAAGACTATGCTAGCAGTTGTAATCAAACCTGGTACCTTCTAGATACTAGCAATACTATGCTAGCGGTTGTAATCAAAACCAGTACCTTCCACACACTAGCAAGACTATGCTAACGGTTGTAATCAAACCCGGTACCTAACACATACTAGCAATACTATGCTAGCAGTTGTAATCAAACCCGGTACCTTCTACATGCTAGCAATGCTATGCTAACACTTGCAATCAAACCCGGTACCTTCTACATACTAGCAAGACTATGCTCACAGTTGTAATCAAACCTGGTACCTTCCACATACTAGCAAGACTATGCTAGCGATTGTAATCAAACCCGGTACCTTCTACATACTAGCAAGACTATGCTAACGGTTGTAATCAAACCCGGTACCTTCTACATACTAGCAATACTATGCTAGCAGTTGTAATCAAACTCGGTACCTTCTACATACTAGCAATACTATGCTAGCAGTTGTAATCAAACTCGGTACCTTCCACATACTAGCAAGACTATGCTAACAGTTGTAATCAAACCCGGTACCTTCTACATACTAGCAATACTATGCTAGCAGTTGTAATCAAACCCGGTACCTTCTACATACTAGCAATACTATGCTAGCAGTTGTAATCAAACTCGGTACCTTCCACATACTAGCAAGACTATGCTAACTGTTGTAATCAAACCCGGTACCTTCTACATACTAGCAATACTATGCTAGCAGTTGTAATCAAACTCGGTACCTTCTACATACTAGCAAGACTATGCTCACAGTTGTAATCAAACCCAGTACCTTCCACACACTAGCAAGACTATGCTAACGGTTGTAATCAACCCGGTACCTTCTACATACTAGCAATACTATGCTAGCAGTTGTAATCAAACCCGGTACCTTCCACATACTAGCAATACTATGCTAGCAGTTGTAATCAAACCCGGTACCTTCTATATACTAGCAATACTATGCTAACAGTTGTAATCAAACCCGGTACCTTCTACATACTAGCAAGACTATGCTAACAGTTGTAATCAAACCCGGTACCTTCTACATACTAGCAATACTATGCTAGCAGTTGTAATCAAACTCGGTACCTTCTACATACTAGCAATACTATGCTAAGAGTTGTAATCAAACCTGGTACCTTCCACATACTAGCAAGACTATGCTCACAGTTGTAATCAAACCCGGTACCTTCCACATACTAGCAAGACTATGCTAGCGATTGTAATCAAACCCGGTACCTTCCACATACTAACAATACTGTGCTAGCGGTTGTAATCAAACCCGGTACCTTTCACATACTAGCAGTACTATGCTAACGATTGTAATCAAACCTGGTACCTTCTACATACCAGCAATACTATGCTAGCAGTTGTAATCAAACCAGGTACCTTCTACATACTAGCAATACTATGCTAGCGGTTGTAATCAAACCCTATACCTTCTATATACTAGCAATACCATGCTAGCGGTTGTAATCAAACCTGATACCTTCTATATACTAGCAATACCATGCTAGCGGTTGTAATCAAACCCGGTACCTTCTACATACTGGCAATACTATGCTAACGGTTGTAATCAAACCTGGTACCTTCCACATACTAGCAAGACTGGTGTCGGCGTCGGTATCAGCATCGACATTCGGTTAAAGTTTTCTTTGTTTGTTGGTTGAAGTTTTTGGGCGAGTTTGTTTGTGATTCCTGACATGAATAACCATTAAGTCTTGGGATGAATGAAGACTTAATTCTCTGTTAGATCACAAACTTGCATAATTTTGGAAGAATAAGACTAAAATACAGCGGTGCAAGAGATGGGCTGCTTTTAGCTGAGTTTGATTGAATTTCTTTCCTATGTGTAATTTTCATTCATTATAAAGCAATTTTGCTGGTAATATGATATTATTGGCTTTGGGAGTATGATGATCCAAATTCCTGAAGATGACAATCTGAGGTTTGTGGATAACATGACGCCAATGGGTGAAAGCCACAAGGAAGCTCATGGGTTGATGACGTCAATGACCAAACCCACCAGCAGCACTCTTATAGGGTACTGGAATGTAAGATCGCTCTTCTCAATTGGAAAAGCAGCTTGCCTCACCAAAGAGATGGAGCAGTATAATATTGACATTCTTGTTATAAGTGAATGCAGGTGGACAGGCTTTGGTAAAGTCAAGCTGACTACTGGCGAAATATTTTATTTTTGGGCAGAGATGATAAAATGCATTATCAGGAAGTTGCATTCATGTTATCAAAGAAAGCTGAACATTCACTATTAGAATGGAAACCTATAAATAAGAGGTTGATTTATGCAAGGTTTTTCTCACAGTATTTTAAATTGTCAATCATTCAAAATTATGCTCCAACAAATGATGCAACTGATGAAGACAAGGAAGCTTTTTATGATCAGTTACAAGCCCTGGTAGATAGAGTTCCCAAGCATGACCTATTAATCATAATAGGCAACTTGAATGCCAAAGTAGGATGTAATAATGATGGTTATGATAATGTTATTGAAAGGTATGGCATTGGTGAAAGGAATGCTATTGGTGAAAGGCTTTTGGACTTCTGTGGTATCAACAATTTATTGGTGACTGGTATAATTTTTCCACATAAACTCATTCATAAACAGACCTGGACTTCCCCAGGAGGGAGGACAAAGAACCAAATTGATCATGTGCTTGTAACTAAGCAACACAGAACCTCCATATTAGACACAAGAGTGATGAGAGGGGCTGACATTTCAAGTGATCACCACTTGATACGGATCAGGATTTGATTGAAACTGAAAGGAAAACCGATAACAAAGACATGTCGACCCAAGTATGATACCATCAAGTTACAGCAACCAGCAATTAGAGAAGAGTTTTTGGTTGAACTACGAGATAGATATGAAGTTTTAAAGGCTGCTGTTGTGAGACTGAAGTACCTAAAAACATTGAAGAAGTTGAGAGTAAGTGGCAGACATTTGAAGAGGTATACAATGGGGCTGCTAAGAAGGTCCTTGGGTACAAAAAAAAAGGGCCAAAAGCCATGGATCAGCAGAGAAAGTTAGAAATGTGTTGAGGAGAGAAAACAGCTGAAGGTTGAAGATTGAGAATGCCAAGTCAATTAGAATTAAAGATATTGTGAGAGCTAAGTATGCTGAAGAAGACGAAGATGTAAAGAAAAGCTTAAGGAGAGATAAAAGAAAGGAAGCAGCTAGTAGTGGCAGAATGAGAAAGCTTTACAAGATAACCCAAACAATTTGCAATGAAAGGACCAAGGTTAAAGTGCTATAAGAGACAAGGATGGGAATCTATTAATGGATGAAAAGAAAAAGAGAGAGGTGGAAAGAGCATTTTGAGGAGATACTGAATAGATTAGATCCTGTTTTCCTTGTTCCTAAGATAACATGTGACCCTCAAATAGACGAAATCAGTACCAGTTATATTACAAGAAGTGAAATAAAAGAGGCATTGATGTAACTAAAGAATAACAAAGCTGCAGGCAAGGATAATATAACTGCCGAGTTGTTAAAAGCTGATATATGCATATCAGTATTATGGCTTGAAGAGCTGTTCAGAATTGTATTGGAAAAGGAAGTTATACCAAAATCATGGAAGCAAGGACTGATAACAAACATAACTAAGAAAGGCAATACTACTGTATGCAATAACTGGCCAGAATAAGCTTAACATCCATACCAAGCAAAATATTTGGAAGGGTTTTAATTGAAAGAACTAGAAACAGTGTTGACAGTAAGATGAGATATGAACAGGCTGGATTTAGAAGAGAAAGGAGTACCACTGAGCAAATTTTCATCCTGCGCAATATTCTAGAACAGGTGGCTGACTTAGAGAAGGCTCTTGACTCAGTACACAGTGAAAGCCTCTGAAAAATAATGGCAGTCTATGGTATTCCACAAAAGACAATATGTTTGATTAAAGCATTATATGATGAAGTGAATGTGCAGTTATAGATGATGATGTGGAATCTGAATGGTTTCAAGTCAAAAGTGGTGTAAAGCACGGTGATGTAATGTCAGGTTCCTTTTTCTGATGGTGGTAGACTGGGTGATGAGAAAAAGGACTGATAATAACAGGAATGGAATTAGATGGAAGTTCATGTCAACCCTTGAGGACTTAGATTTTGCTGATGATATCGCTCTACTTTCATCTACATATCAACTCATGCAAATTAAAGTGACCAGGCTCAATCAGCATGCTGCACAAACTGGGCTAAGAATTAATAGGGATGAGACAGAGCTCATGAAAGTTAAAAGCAAATGTGCAAACAAAGTTTATATCGATAACCAACAACTAAATGAAGTAAACAAATTCAGATACCTTGGTGCAACAGTAAGCTTACAAGGTGCTGGTGAGGAAGATATCCAAAACAGAATTTCTAAAGCAAGAGTAGCATTTATAAGGTTAAATAAGATATGGAACTCAAGCACTTTCTCAATATTGACAAATATACGACTGTTTAACTCTCTTGTTAAGTCTTTACTTTTGTATGGTTGCGAGAGGAGGAGAGTTAATGTAGCAGATAATAAAAAGCTGGATACATTTATGTTCAAATGTTACAGGAGAATTTTGACGATCAGATGGCCATATGTAATATCTAACGATGAAATACTGAGAATCACTAAACATGACAAAATCAGCACTGAAGTAAAATGAAGAAGGTGGAGGTGGATTGGTCATGTGATGCGCATGAGCACTATTAAGCACTGTGTGACAGCTATAATGTGGAAACCAGAGGGGAGAAGGAAAGTTGGTCATCCTAGAACGACCTGGAGAAGGACAGTCCAGAAGGAGAGGAATGTGATGGGATGGAGCTCATGGACAGAAGCCAGACAAGTTGCAAATAAGAGTCTAGTGGAGAGAGTGCACTGCAGCCTTATGGGCTAGGAGGCCTGAAGAGACTAGGTGAGGTGATGAGGTCTGAAGAGACTAGGTGAGGTGAGGAGGCCTGAACAGACTAGGTGTGGTGAGGTGATAAAGCAATTTTGAATGATTTAGAAGAATAAGGAAGGCTTACCTTTATCAGAGTTTGATTGATTTTGATTCATATGTCAAGTTTTATGTATGTTTAAAAATGATATCTAAAGTTAACAAAATTTAACTTCTTCCAATCTTCAGAAATCTCTGAGCCATTTGTTATAGAGGGTTGTGGTGTAGACATAGTTCTCACAGCCCCGCCCAACTCACCAACCCTTGTCGTGGGATGGCAGGAGCCTTTTGCCACCACCTCCAATGGGGAACTGGTTCCTTTCACAAACAACATCTCGCCGAACAGTGAGTTTGAGACAGGGACAAGTACGCGAGTGGAGTATGTGTTTACCGATATGAACGGTGTTTCAAATACTTGCACCTTCTTTGTCACCATCAACGGTAAGTTGTGGAGCTTTTTTTCAAGGCAAATATTTTTGAAACTATGGTATTGGCACCTAGAAAATGCAAAAAATAGTTTCCATTTGGTACAAAACGAAAGCAGTAAAAATTACACATATGAAGAATTAAAAAAAATAACTGAGAATTTAGGACGCTTTGATAGTTTTAAGTGAGTCAGTATGATGAAGATGGGGAGATATTATTTCATTTTTTTGCAGTTCCAGTTGAAAGCAACTTTGAAATCACAGATTGTAGTAATGACATTGAACGAACATCGCCTCCAGGCTTCACATTTGTGTCTATATCATGGGTGGTTCCAGAGGCCACCAGTAATTTTAACCCGGTGACCGTCACAACCTCTCACGACCCTGGGAGTTTCTTCAGACTTGGGACCACAACAAGTGTCATGTATACCTTCACTGACCGAAGAGGAAATGTAGCTGTTTGTTCCTTCATGGTCATTGTTATGGGTGAGTGTTGCTAATTATTTGATGCCGTAAAGGATTATTTCTGTGAATTTTCATTTTTATTCATATGATACAGAAACAAATTTGTGTAAAAATCATGTGGACAACATTAACTGATTAAAGGAATTTTCCCATGTTTTTAAAGGAATATTCCCATGTTTTTAAAGGAATATTCCTATGTTTTTAAAGGAACATTCCATGTTTTTGAAGGAATATTCTCCTGTTTTTAAAGGAATATTCCTATGTTTTTAAAGGAATATTCCTATGTTTTTAAAGGAATAATCCCATGTTTTAAAAGGAATATTCCTATGTTTTTAAAGGAATATTATGTTTAAAGGAATATTCCCATGTTTAAAGGAATATCCCCATGTTTTTAAAGGAATATTCCCATGTTTTTAAATAAATATTCTCATGTTTTTAAAGGAATATTCCCATGTTTTTAAATGAATATTCCATGTTTACAGGAATATTCCCATGTTTAAAGGAATATTCCCATGTTTAATGAATATTCCCACGTTTAAAGGTATATTCCATGTTTAACGGAATATTTTCATGTTTTAAAGGAATATTCCTGTTTTAAAGGAATATTCTCATAATTTTAAAGCAATATTCTTATGTTTTTAAATGAATATTTTCATGTTTTTAAATAAATATTTCCATGTTTAAAGGAATATTCCAATGTTTAAAGGAATATTCCCATGTTTTTAAAGGAATATTCCCATGTTTTTAAAGGAATATCCCCATGTTTTTAAAGGAATATTCCCATGTCTTTAAAGGAATGTTCCCATGCTTTTAAATTAATATTCCATGTTTTCTGAAATATTCATTTGTTTAAAGGAGTATTGCCATGTTTTAAAGGAATATTCCCATTTTTAAAGGAATATTCCATGTTTAACGGAATATTCCATGTTTTTAGAGGAATTGTCCCATGTTTTAAAGGAATATTCCTTGCCATGTTTTAAAGGAATATTCTCATGTTTTTTTGTAACCATTTATAAAAAGAGAAACATTTTAGAAACAATTTAGTACAAAAATCATGTTGATATGTTATTCCTACCAGGAGATATTCAAATTTTGAGGTTCAAAAAATGACAATATGCAAATAGGAAAAGGCTCAGTATGACATCACAGCAACACATTCTACCACAAAGTTCATGTATTTCATTCAAATCTATCATCCTTTTTTATTAGTAGAACCTGCTAGAAAAATAAGTTGATGAAAGTTAGGTATTTATATACATTGCCAAATATACCCTACTTCAGTAGTTTTGGAAAATTGTTTCTAATCATACAGAAACTACCAATTAACGTTCAAAGAAGTACATAAACATTTGCAATGGAATTGCCTCTATGACATCATCAAACACGAATTCATCATACTGTACAAAACTTTAAAATGCAATTGGGAAATCTTTAAAAATCCTTATCTCCTGAATGGAATATGACATCAACCTGTTTTTTTGTACAACATTGGCTCTAAAAGTATGCTCTTGCAAATAAATTTTACAAAAAACCATGGGAATATTCCTTCAATAATTATTGCATTTCACAAATTTCTCCAGTGTCTTGAAAAAGAGATCTCTGTGTAAAGTGTGAAATCATAGTTGCAGATCCAAAACATTTGAAGAAAGTGCCCCTTGAAACGCAGACGGAATGAAACTGCCACTGCCATTTTCATCCTGTTTCAAGGACATCCTCTCAACGAGTTGACCATGTATTACGCAATCATTTGATCACAAATTTTGTAATAATACGAAGTGGAGTGACGTGGAAATGAAATAGGACACCTGAAACTTCAGTGACCGCATATCAATGTCATGTAATTCTTCATGCGGTTAATATAATACCACAGGCACAGAAAACCAGGATGGAGTAGTGTTCAAGGGGCGAATTCTGTAATGACAATTTTGTGTGTATTATTTTTGGAAAATTCCTATGAATTTTTCCTTTTATTTAGAATGCAAGGTACATAAGCAGATGGGCAAATCATGTTTGCTATGCACACATGCTATTTTCTAAAAATCAAAAGACTTTTAAACTCATAATTTAATGCTCTCTTTAATTCGTGGTTTAACAGAAAATTTTCATACATTTCCATGAAGCTTGCATATTTTCTTTCTGTTTCATTTATAGCTGAACAGGAACCGTTGGTTATACAGAACTGCCCGACTGACGCCATCACCGTCCCCGCTCCAATTGGCAACTCGGCTGCTGTGTCATGGAACCTTCCAACATTTGTGCCCAATCCAGCAAGGACAGTTTCTGTGATGAGCAATTTTGACCCTGGTGATACCTTCCCAGTGGGTACCACCCAGGTCACGTATGAATTTACTGCTTCAGATGGTACCTCTGGAACCTGCATATTTATGGTTGTCGTGGTTGTACCTCCAGGTGATAACTTTAAAGTTGAACACTTTCCACATTATTTCATTTTCATTATAAAAGGATTAGTTGATTGGTGTGACATGTCAACCTTGTAAGATAAACCGAAGATGCAGATGATGAGTATTTGGTGACTTTAAGAGCAAATGAATGAACAAATTTTACTTTTTATATTTCGAGATATTCGACTCGGAAATTATGATTACCCTATTCTGTTTTACTACTTTCTGTTTCAATCCTTTCCTGACATATCCCATGGGTTTAGGCCACAAAAATTATAGGACAAATTAAGATAGGATACATAAAGACTTCGAAGAATCTGAGTTTATGATGTCACAACTAGTCTATTTTAAGTCGTTTCTACACATATGATACCAAAGTGAAGATAATTCCATATTAAAGACACATGAGGCTCGCGCTTATCCCTGGTTTCTGTGGTATAAGCGGAGGAGATCACATCACCCCCCTGACAGGAAGCCAGTCCAGCGCAGGTAACTCACTAGCAGTGCTGGTACTTATTTTACAGCTGAGTGGACTGAAGAAGTAGAGTAAAGTGTCTTGTTCAAGGATGCAATGCAGCGCACTTGACGAGAGTCAAACCACGTACCTTTCGCATATGAGCGTGACTCATGTGCAAAAGATACCGAAAGAAACTACATCAATTAGTTTGTCTTAAGATTGGGGATAATTATTGTTCTGTGATGGTGTACAATATTGCTGGAGTACAAACACTTGGTTTGTACTGCTAAACTGTATCAATCTACATTTTCAAGTTACATTTCCCCAAACAGTGGCGTATGAATTTTATTGGGGAGACCAAGTTCCATTTGCCCTCCCCTCCCCTTCTCCCCCTCCCAATAATGAAGGTCTAACAAAATAATTTTGACCAGTCAGATTCCCTTCACTTTTTTTGGGGGAATTTTCTTCAATTTTTATTATTTTTGATTCATGACGAATCATATGGTACTTTTTTAGCATTCGTTAGAATCACAACGTGTAAGTATTCACCAAGAAACATGGTCAGCTGGTCTTATATAAACCTATGTAATATATTAATATTGTTTTAATAGGCATTACAACATGTACAGTATGTATTCATGAGAAACATGAGTAAATAAATCTTAAAATTCTTTGAATTTTTGCAACAGATACCACAGCTCCAGTCTTTAATAATTGTCCTGGAGACATTATGTCAGTTCTGGAACCAAGACAAACCTGTGTCACAGTTTTGTGGAATATCCCCATAGCAACAGATGATAGTGGTGTGACCCCTCAGGTCACATCAAGTTTGAATCGTGGAGTTTGCGTGGAAGCTGGTTCATATGTGGTGACATACACTGCTACAGATGAAGCGGGGAACCAAGGGACCTGTTTGTTCACAATCACCATCATGCCCACAGGTAAAGTTGCCTTTTCTTATGAAAGGATTTGTTTAGCGGCCATGTATGTTTATCCGTTTTGACAGAGAAAACTAATGGACCAACTGGTCCAAAAATCTCATTGTGATACAGCAATATTTAGGTTTAAAGTTTTTATCAGGTGTTGGTAGAAATGACTGAAATCAGACTAGTAATGACATTACATCCTCACAGTAATCAGAGATCGTGTATTGAAATATTTCCTGAAAGTTTGTGACTTGCAACCAATGTGTATAGCAGGACAGGACATGGTGAGGTATCTCAAATTCACTACCAATGCTTATAGCAAGACAAGAAAGGGTGAGGTGTGTTAAATTTATCACCTGCAAAATATGATAGAGAAAGAAATTAGTGAAAAAGCCATGTTGATATTATATTCCGTTTTTAAGTTATTACATATCAAAGATTTAACGAGTATGGTGAAAAGTGATCTCGCTGTGTAAAGTGTGACGTCGTCATTGCAGATATGCAAGACAATTTTGTTTTATGTATTCCTTTGAAAATTTAATTGCCTCTTTTTGATTTAATGCAAACATTTTTTGTTTAGTTATTGAGATGGGGTATGACACACACTTTACATGTACATGCTTTGCCCATCTGCTCATAAAGCTAATTACACTATAAATGAAAGAAAATGTATATTATTTTGTTAATAAATACATTGAAAATTGTATCTAATCTGAAATTACGACATCACATTTTACACAGCGAGGTCACTTTTCAACAAAATGTTGAAATCTTTAAAGTGCTATAACTCCTAAACGGAATAAAATATCGACATGGCTTTTTCACCAATTTCTCTCTTTATTAGTTCTCTATTATATTAATGGATATTTATGAGAATATTCCTTTAAGAAATAGAGGGTGTGACATCACTTTTCTATAGTAGTCTTTCCTCATCAGTCACTTTTGTATTAATTTCTGATAACTAGTATCTTTTGAACAGAAGAATATATCACAGCCATTAGCAGGTGAACAAAATGAAGAGTAATGAAAATTTTGTGACTAAAAAATATCCATTTTCTATATCATGAAAAAGAAGTTGGCGTATCACATGTGGACAAAATATGATTATTGTCAGGGTCTTAAACAATGCTTTGAAAACAAATCCGTTGTCACTGTGTGGTGAAGGGCAGGGGTGATTGTTCCTGTTTCCCCATTTTCAGGTGTCCTTGCTTTATAAAAAAATCAATATATTTACTTCAAAATTATACCTTACCTTCTATGCTAGAAATATATGCAATCTGGTCTCAGAGACCTGATTCACTGCACTTTACAACTAAAACAAAAAGCTACCACTATAGCACCCTCCTCTGTGGCTCATGCATCGAGCCTACTGGATAGCTGTAGGCCGCTTAGGTTTGTGGGTTTTCACAGCTAAAGCCCCTAGTTCCTTCCGCAAAAGTCTCCATCTTTTTCTGAGGAGTTTTCTACCCGTCTCCTGTTACCCTGTCACAGCTTTGAGGTGTTTGAGAACCCTTTTCCAAGAAAATACAGGTAATAAAGATATTTTTTTGGCCGCCCATCTTGGTATTGGGCGATTATCAGTGTGTAGCTTGCATAGACAATCTACGGAAATTTAGACTCATTTTTGCACTTTGTAATGCATATTTCTTTACAAGTCTGCCATATTACAGAGTTTTTATCTCCTGGTGTGCCTTCGGGATCTCAGTGAGTTCCAAGTCGTATATCTTGTAGTTTTCTCTCACTCAATGAGGTCTAAGCCTAAGGTTATATTTTCCTATGCCTCCCCTCATTAGGATATGTATACTGTGTATCTCCTATTTCTTTAAGTCATCCCAGCCCTCATCTGCGTGCTTCCAAGGGTGACCTCGCTTGATCTGTAACAGCTGTTCTGGGAAATTCCTGAGCCTTAAAGCGATACCCTACTCTGTAATTACACTACCAGCTTAACTTAAAGCTTTTGGAGTTTTTTTTTTGCCGTAGTATCAGTTGGTTGCCCACCCAAGGGACTTGTGGGGGTGAGGTGCTTTTGTCAGTTAAGTCTTCACCTACGGCCGTACGGCTTACCGTTCCATAGTTGGACTTTTACTTTCTTTACCCGTTCTCGGACCCATTCACAGGTCTGTGCACAGCCTCACTTGTGTTTTCTTTACTGTTAATGGCTTCTGCACGACCCTGTTGATGGCTCCATGGCCGTATAAAGTAACTTGAGCTAGCTCTGTCAACGGCTCCATAGCCATACTAAGTTAGGGTTAATTTAGTTAAACCATCATGGCATACTTTTCCATTAGGCAACGGCCTAGGAAAGTTACGTTTTTTTCTCTGTTGTACTAACAGACAACATTAGAAGACCATGAGTAACTCTGATGCCAGACTTCACACTCACTGTGTCACCTGCCTAGCACACAATGCTACACACGGTGTCAGCAGTTTGTGAAGTGGAGGACATTCACACTGACTGCTACCGGTGCAGACAGTGTAGCCAGACCGCCTCTTGCACAGTGTGCAAATCATGGTCCAAGGAGGCGTAGACTGCATTTCGCGAGTTCACCAAGGAGAGTGAGACCTTAGCCGCCACACGGCGGCTGCAGCACAGGGAGAGACAGCAGTCCTCCTCGCCACCTCCTTTATTCTCCCCATCCTCCAGCAGGCCACCTGCCGGCTTCTCGACAAGCAGATGCCGCCCCTGTGCAGAATCCTAGGTCGGAGTACTCCGTTGCTTGTGTTCCAAGGGACTGTTAGGACACTCCAGCAGGACAGTCTAGCTCCCCCCTCCCACCCCCATGGGGGCTTTCCCATGCTTGGGGCATGAGCTCCAGACATAGACGCTGTGGGCACTTGTCATCATCAGCCTCCTCCTACTCCCCCTCAGGTGGAGATAGAAGAAGCAAGAAGCACTCTTAGCCAATTTACAGGGGTCCATGCAGTCTTGGCTTTCCCAAGTATTGAATGCCCGCCTAGCCTCTTGGCAAGATAGTATGGTTAGCATCAGTGCCAGGGACCAGGCCTCCCTCTCCCCCACCTCCAGCACTAAAGGCGGAGAAAGATACCCTCGGATTCCACGTCCTGGTGGGGCCCGAAGACAGGCCAGGAGTTCTCACCTCCCCCTGTTCTCAGTCCACAGGTGGCAACGCCCTCCACGGTTTCAACCGTGGTCCTGGAGGGTACCACCGATACCCACAGGGTACTGGACAAGGTGCTTTTTCTCCTGCCACTCCCAGTGAGCCCTCTCCTTCTGGGGGACATGGTCTCAAAGCTGCTAGAATTTCTGCATCTAGAGATTCCTCTGGCCGTGAGTGACTACCCTCTCCCCACTTAAGGCTGCGGGACCCACCTTGCAGCGTTGCTTGCTGGCCTGCAGCTCCTCAGCTCCCACCCCCCAACCAAGCAGTTCCCAGTGGACTGCTCCCTTACCCAGCGGGTGAGACATTGGGGGTGGCAGCCTATCCGAGACTGGACTGCCTAGTCCAAGGATCTGTCCAAGTCCATCAGAGTCCATGCTGGGGATTATACGGACCTAGTTCAGTTCCTAGTAATCCCCGAGGAGGTCTGGCACCTCTTCCGTCACCCTCAGGCAGGGACCCCCTCGGTATTGCACACCGAGGGAAAAGGAATAGAGTTCCGTAACCCTGCCACGCAGAAGAGGGAAGAGGCTCTGCAGGGTGCTGCTATCAGGGAGGGGTACAAGTACTAGACACTGGCAGTCTGGGTGACTGAGGGCCTAGACAGTGTCCTAGGTACTGCCCCTCTGACTTATGCCAGAAAGCTGCACCTTTGCTGACAGGTCTCTCAGACCTGCTCGATGCCATAATAGATCATATGGTGAGAGCATCAGCAAGGGTGATGCAGGAATGTAGGTAGAACATCCTGCCCCTGTTAGGCTTATCTGAGGGTACGTTGACCTACCTGCGGCTCTTGCCACGGGAAGTTCGGGACCTCTATGGGTCGATTGCAAGACGTCTTTTTGCGCCAGATCAGTTGGCAAGACGACCTTTGGAAAAACCGCAAGCTGATTGTAAAAGCACTATCAGCAAAGGGTTCCCAACCCAACCCCAAATAGGGTGGGCCTCCAAACTCCCTAGTCCCTCTACCTCCCAAGACAACTCAGGTTGGTCTGAAAAGGTCTCAGTGACTTCGGGTAAACGCTCCTTCATTTCCACCTGAAGGGCGGCCTCTCGCCCATGGGAAAGGAAAGCAGTGTCAACAGCACTTTTGATATGCCCTCGGCGCTCCTGTTATGGTGCGGCCCAGTCGGGGGGCGTCTGGGGGATTTTCACAGAGAATGGGACAAAATAATTAAAGATTGGTGGGTGCTGCATATTGTTAGTTAATACCATTAGGGAATTCAGGTCCACCGAGGTTTCCCAGATGGCTCGATGGTCTCTATGGCACAGCCGCTAGAGCACCTTCTAAAGGGTATGTCCTTAGCCAGGCCACTGTATGAGCCTCTCGCCTCCTGTCCCTGAAAGAACTCAACCCTAAAACAGTATTCCTTCTATGGCGGCCTCCCCTAGATGGAAGGGGGCGATCTTCGTCCCTAGGCCACATCATGTTTGAGTCAGGGAAGGGAGGGGGCTGTTTAGTCACGGACTCTTTCTTCCTGGCCAAAATACAGACATTAAGAGTTCTTGCTGCAGGAAATCTTCTTTCAGTCTCTCTCAACTTTTTCAGATGTGCAAGAGGACAGGGTGTGGTGCCCAGTCCGCTGTCTGAAATATTATATTAAGCGTACTCAGTTACTTAGAGGCGACTCTAAAGTACTTTTTATATCATTACAAAAAACACACCGCACAGTGTCCCGGCACACCATTTTGCATTGGATTTTGCAGGCAATCACATTTAACTCTACGATCTTGCTAGGTAGCGAGCATGCGAAGGCACACCAATTGCGCAGACTATGCTGCATCCAAGACTCTCTTCGGGAGGGAGGGGGGGGGGGGTACCCATAAATTAGATTATGAGCACAGCAGTATGGAAGATACCAGCAACCTTTGTGTCAGCCTACTTGAAAGACATACCTGAGGATCAGGGAACATCGCAAGAACAGTTCTGTCAAGACGGAACAAGACCAGCCACACAGGTGAGCTATCATGCTGTTTTTTCTCCTAACACTCACGTAGTTTGCATGTTAAGATGTACCGTTTTTCCCTCTATTTGCTTCGGACTCACGGAACTTCACGCCTTCACTGGATTATGTCTTAGAGTCTGACTGAGTATGTCTCGTATCCTTCGGGAGTGGTTCACCAGATTCAGCGGTCGTGGTCCCGTCGGTATGGTTGCAATCTGATTGCATATATTTATAGCATAGAAGGTAAGGAATACTTTGAAGTAAATTCACCCCGCTTGGTTAGCGGGCTTATTTATGAAAATTATACTTACCTTCTATGCATCCCTCCCACCTCCCCTGTGGTTCAGGCCTCGGTGGTAATTTAGTGAATACATGTCGCGATACGTGAGCCACAGAGAGGGACGCTATATTGGTAGCCATTTGTTTTTGTTGTATAGTGTGGTGAATCAGGTCTTTGAGACCAGATTGCATATATTTATAGCATAGAAGGTAAGTGTAATTCTCGTAAATACCCCCACTAACGAAGCGGGGTGATTTAACAGGAGGTGTCAGTTCATATTTTCTTGACTTTTTTATGTTTATCCATTTATTATTTGATATCCTGTCAATTGCCCAGCAATATAAAACCCAGGGTAATCTCTGTTTTCAAATGATTCTTTCAATGTTGATCTTTTTCTTCTCTTTGGCAGATTCCACCTCTCCTGTGGTCTCTGGTTGCCCTGCAAACATTACAGTCTCCCTTGCAAGGGATGCTACCTGTGTGGAAGTCTTCTGGATTCCACCAGCAGCAACCGATGACAGCGGAACGGTCATACCATTCTCCCTCTTCCAACCGGGCAATTGTTTACCAGCAGGAATCACCTACGTGCTCTACACTTTTTCAGATCCCTCGGGAAATACCCAAGCATGTTTCTTTTTTGTGAATGTTGAACAAATAACTGGTTAGTAAAGATTTGCATTTCATTGAAAGAATATTCCTGTGAATATTCATTGAAAGAATATTCCTGTGAATATTCATTGGAAGAATATTTCTGTGAATATTCATTTTCATATATGATGGAGGACTATCAAAGAAAGAATTTGGTGTAAGAATCCTGTTAATATCATTTTCCATTTAGGAGTTATTGCATTTCAAAAATTCTGTGAGTTTGTTGAAAAGTGACCTCACAGTGTACTGTGTGATGTCATAAAGGCAGATCTAAGACAAATCCTATGTATATCTAAAAAAACAAAGCAATGTTTTTCTTTTACTTTTTAGTGTAAGGTTAATGGGTAGATTAAAAGCACATTCTTGTAAAGTGTATCTTATACCACATCTCAATAAATAAGCAAAAAAATGCTTTCAGTAATTTAGGAAGAGGTAATTAGAAAATACACAAATATTGTTTTAGATTTGCCTTCATGACTTCACACTGTACACTGTGAGGTCACTTTTCAACACACTTGCTTAATCTTTGAAATGCAATAACTTTGAAATGAAAAAGATATCAACATGTTTTTTACACCAAATTGTTTCTTTTATAGTCTTCTATCACATATATATATATATATATATATATATATATATATATATATATATATATATATATATATATATATATATATATATATATATATATATATATATATATATATATATATAAATATATATATATATATATATATATATATGTATATATATATATATATATATATATATATATATATATACATATATATATATATATATATATGTATATATATATATATATTCATATATATATATATATATATATTTTTATATATATATATATATATATATATATATATATATATATATGTATATATATATATATATGTATATATATATATATACATGAAATTAAAATTCACGTGAATATTCCTTTAAATTATTTCCAAAATGATGTCATGCACTCTAAACCAAGCATAAGTTATAATGAGTAGCTCCAGCCTGTCATCTAGTCATCTCATCCAGATCACCTGTAACCTGCATTTAAAGGAGCACTTTGCAGCAATGTGACAGTGTATTAATCTGGGGTCTCCAGAATATTCTAATGCACCTGCACGTGATGGTATTGATATCCTTTGATATCTTATTCAAACCAACTGTAATTATCTGTTATGAAACTAAATTGATTTTTCAACAACACTTCTATTGAAAATGAGAACTATTATCTTATATTTGCCATGAATGAGGTAAAAAGACGCAGAGCTCATTGAATTAATCCTGAAACTCTTTCATAAAACTCTTCTCAAATCTTCTCACTTTGTTGTCATATTAGTTACATCAACATCATCTGAATTCCTCTCAATCTGTCCCCCATAAGATATTATAAGGATTTAGAAAATAATTAAAGGAAAATATGGAACTCCACTCTCTTCATAACTCGTACTTTAGCAACCATACTTATTTACAGCATTTTAATGAATGTGATATAGGAGAATTACAGTTATGAACGTTAAGTAAAAAAGATAGTTGAGGATAGTCCTGATCATTAAGTAAAATGATAGTTAAGGATAGTCATTTAGTAAAATGATAGTTGAGGATAGTCCTGATCATTAAGTAAAATGATAGTTGAGGATAGTCCTGATCATTAAGAACAAATAATAGTTAAGGATAGTCCTAATCATTCAGTAAAATGATAGGTGAGGATAGTCCTGATCATTAAGTAAAATGATAGTTGAGGATAGTCCTGATCATTAGGTAAAATGATAGTTGAGTATAGTCCTGATCATTATGTAAAATAATAGTTAAGGATAGTCCTGATCATTAAGTAAAATGATAGGTGAGGATAGTCCTGATCATTAAGTAAAATGATAGGTGAGGATAGTCCTGATCATTAAGTAAAATGATAATTGAGGATAGTCCTGATCATTAAGAACAAATAATAGTTAAGGATAGTCCTGATCATTCAGTAAAATGATAGGTGAGGATAGTCCTGATCATTAAGTAAAATGACAGTTGAGGATAGTCCTGATCATTAGGTAAAATGATAGTTGAGGATAGTCCTGATCATTAAGTAAAATGATAGGTGAGGATAGTCCTGATCATTAAGTAAAATGATAGGTGAGGATAGTCCTGATCATTAAGTAAAATGATAGTTGAGGATAGTCCTGATCATTAAGTAAAATGATATTTGAGGATAGTCCTGATCATTAAGTAAAATGATAGGTGAGGATAGTCCTGATCATTAAGTAAAATGATAGTTGAGGATAGTCCTGATCATTAAGTAAAATGATAGTTAAAATGATAGTTGAGGATAGTCCTGATCATAAAATATAGTTGAGGATAGTCCTGATCATTATAGTTGAAAATGATAGATAGTGAGAGGATAGTCCTGATCATTAAGTAAAATGATAGTTGAGGATAGTCCTGATCATTAGGTAAAATGATAGTTGAGTATAGTCCTGATCATTATGTAAAATGATAGTTGAGGATAGTCCTGATCATTAAGTAAAATGATAGTTGAGGATAGTCCTGATCATTAAGTAAAATGATAGTTGAGGATAATCCTGATCATTAAGAAAAGTGATAGGTGAGGATAGTCCTGATCATTAAATAAAATGATAGTTGAGGATAGTCCTGATCATTAAGTAAAATGATAGTTGAGGATAGTCGATCATTAGGTAAAATCATTAAGTAAAATGATAGTTGAGGATAGTCCTGATCATTAAGTAAAATGATAGTTGAGGATAGTCCTGATCATTAAGTAAAATGATAGGTGAGGATAGTCCTGATCATTAAGTAAAATGATAGTTGAGGATAGTCCTGATCATTAAAAATGATAGTTGAAAAAATGATAGGTGAGGATAGTCCTGATCATTAAGTAAAATGATAGTTGAGGATAGTCCTGATCATTCAGTAAATTGATAGTTGAGGATAGTCCTGATCATTAAGTGAAATGATAGTTGAGGATAGTCCTGATCATTAAGTAAAATGATAGGTGAGGATAGTCCTGATCATTAAGTAAAATGATAGGTGAGGATAGTCCTGATGTTTTACCCACGAATCTTAAACATATTCATACATGAAAACATGTTATTTGAATTTTGTTTAATCATGACAGATTTTGAGGTTCCCGTGGTCACCTTCTGCCCTTCTGACCAATCACTGATCATCCTGACTGATGATTGTATCATAGCAACTTGGCCAGAGCCAATGGCCACCGACAATGCACCTGGAGATATTGCAGTCTCGACCAATGAAGACTCTGGTAATTGCTTCAGAGCAGGAAGAAATATCATTGTTTATGTTTTTGAGGACTCGGCAGGGAATCAAGCTTTTTGCTCGTTTTTGATATCCGTCACAGAAAGAGGTAAGAAAGAAGAGGTGAATATCAATGCTTGATGGACATGTAGAGAGAACATAAGCATACCTTTATTTAAAATGTAAAAAAGAAGTAGAATGAGTAAAATGATTCCACACAATTTGTTTTAAATGTTTTTAGACATCAAATTTGTAATGTATCATTATATGCAGACTGGTCCATTTCCTTTAAAAGCCGTGAGTGCTTAGTTTCAATATGTGTTGTCTTGTTTGCATTACCATAATTGTATATAATTGAAATAAATATGCTTTCATTGTATATTGCTTATTTTTGTACACAATGTTTTTGAGTTTCTATGCACAATCCTTAAGAGGTGAATTGGCTAGTGGTTAAGGAGTCAAGCCCCTATTCGAAAGGCACTGGGTTTGATTCCCGCCGGGAGCTCTGCATTGTGTCCTGAGCAAGACACTTGACTCCACTTGCTTCAGTCCACTCAGCTGTGAAAAATGAGTACCAGCAAATGCTGGGGAATTAACCTGCGATGGACTGACAGGGGAAATCGTGTAATCTCATCCGCTTGCGCTATGGGAAAAGCACCGGCTCTATGGGCTCAATGGAATTAGCTTCTTTTTTATTGAATAGTTATTATCATAATTTCATGTTAATGGACTTTTCTGAATTGTTCAGTTCAATGTCCATTACATTGATTCAATATCCATTACTCTGTGTCAATGTTCATTTATTCAGTCTCAGTATACACTTACTTGGCTCCAGTATTCATTGTTGAGTTCCAATGTGCATTACTAAATTTCAAAGTCCATTGCTGAGTAGATTTTCCTCTCACAAAGATTCATTGCCCATTGTTCTTTAAAGCATTGATTCAATTATCCCTTTTTGGTTACAATGTAGATCGCATTGTCCCAGTGATCTCAGGCTGCCCCTCAGACCAGACCGCAAGCATCAGTGTTGGAGAGACATGTGCAACAGTGGTATGGATCATCCCCACGGCAACAGACAATATTGATGGCAGCATTGCAGTACTCAGTGATGCTAATCCAGGAGATTGCTTTACTGCAGGTGTCACAACAGTCTTTTATACCGCTTCAGATTCATCTGGCAATATAGCCATTTGCATATTTGATATTTTTGTTGATGCTGTGGGTAAGTAGAATTTGGTTTGATCAGATAAGGTTGATGATGATGATGATGATGATCAGATAATGATGATGATGATGATGATGATGATGATGATGATGATGATGATGATGATGATGATGATGATGATGATGATGATGATGATGATGATGATGATGATGATGATGATGATGATGATGATGATGATGATGATGATGATGATGATGATGATGATGATGATGATGATGATGATGATGATGATGATGATGATGATGATGATGATGATGATGATGATGATGATGATGATGATGATGATGATGATGATGATGATGATGATGATGATGATGATGATGATGATGATGATGATGATTGATGATGATGATGATGATGATGATGATGATGATGATGATGATGATGATGATGATGATGATGATGATGATAATGATGATGATGATGATGATGATGATGATGATGATGATGATGATGATGACGATGACGATTATGATGATGAAGGTGACAACGATGACAATGATGGTGACAACAATGACGATGATGACAACGATGACGATGATGACAACGATGGTGATGACAAAGATGGTAATGATGATGATGCAAATGATGATAATGATTTCTGTGATAATGCTGCTGATGAAGACAATATGATTTCTGTGATGGTAGTGACGATGACAAAGATGATGGCAATTGCGATGATGATGATGATGACGATGACGATGATGATTTTGACTATGATGATGATGGAGACAATGATGATTATGATGATGATGATGATGGCGACAGCGATGACGATGATGACAACGATGGTGATGACAAAGATGGTAATGATGATGATGCAAATGATTATAATGATTTCTGTGATATTGCTGCTGATGAAGACAATATAATTTCTGTGATGGTAGTGACGATGACCAAGATGATAGCAATTGCGATGACGATGACGATGATGATGGTGATGATGGTGATGATGGTGGTGGTAATTATTGTTATGCTGATGAAGCATCAATCTCCTCCTGTTTTCTTTCCCTCCTACCTCTGGAATGATCTGACCTATCAGGCACAATTTGACCCTCGCTGTCGTGGTGCTGTTAAGCCCTCATCAAACAAAACAAACAAACAAAATACAAATGCTAATGATTAAAGAAGGGAATGTTGTCTATCTTTATGCAATATAGCATACTTTTCACATCCAACAGATAATAGGGGGAGAAATGACCACGTATATATATTTAATATTACCTTGGTGTTTTGATGTTAACAGACAACATCCTTCCAGTGATAAATGGCTGTCCCTCAAGTCAAACTGCAACTATCAGTGTGCTGAGATCCTGTACTGTAGTTTCCTGGATCCCCCCTACTGCCAGTGATAACATTGATGGCATCATTGATGTACTTGTCGAAGTCGGACCCGGGAGCTGTTTTACGGAAGGTGTCACAACTGTCTTATACACAACCACAGACTCGTCTGGAAATGTAGCTATATGCTTATTTGATGTTACAGTATTCCTTCTTGGTGAGTAACAAGTTAATTGGTTAACCATGTGTAGTTATGCTCGTTTGATGTTACAATATTCCTTCTTGGTGAGTAACAAGTTAATTGGTTAGACATGTGTAGCTATATGCTTATTTGATGTTACAATATTCCTTCTTGGTAAGTAACAAGTTAATTGGTTAGACATATGTAGCTATATGCTTGTTTGATGTTACAATATTCCTTCTTGGTGAGTAACAATTTAATTGGTTAGCCATGTGTATCTATATGCTTGTTTGATGTTACAATATTCCTTCTTGGTGAGTAACAAGTTAATTGGTTAGACATGTGTATCTATATGCTTGTTTGATGTTACAATATTTCTTCTTGGTGAGTAACAAGTTAATTGGTTAGACATGTGTATCTATATGCTCGTTTGATGTTACAATATTCCTTTTTAGTGAGTAACACGTTAATTGGTTAGACATGTGTAGCTATATACTCATTTGATGTTACAATATTCCTTCTTGGTGAGTAACAAGTTAATTGGTTAGCCATGTGTAGCTATATGCTCATTTGATGTTACAATATTCCTTCTTGGTGAGTAACACGTTAATTGGTTAGCCATGTGTATCTATATGCTCGTTTGATGTTACAATATTCCTTCTTGGTGAGTAACAAGTTAATTGGTTAGCCATGTGTAGCTATATACTCGTTTGATGTTACAATATTCCTTCTTGTTGAGTAACAACTTAATTGGTTAGCCATGTGTAGCTATATACTCATTTGATGTTATAAAATTCTTTCTTGGTGAGTAACAAGTTAATTGCTTAGACATGTCTCTCTAGCCAGGGCAACAGATTGTTAAAAAACTGCTGTGATTCAATACCTTTAGGAAATGTTGTGATTTATTTTTGTAAGAAGTTAACATAAAATGACTGGTTGTAGAAAGTCTGTACAAGAGTGATGTCACTCCCACAATTTTTATTGTATTGTAGTGAAAATTAATTAAATGAAATTTAATTTTTTGTTTTGAGTTGGCAAGTCTGAACAATGAACTTATTCTTTAAAAGAAAATGGAAAGCTTTATTTTCTATCAAACAGATGCAAAATTTTAGAGAAGCTCAGTCTTTAAATTTGAAAGTAACATATTCAATTTTAGAGTTGTGTTTGATTAAATTTCAAGGATTTTGATGCCTATGTAAAATTTTTGATATATAAACAGGAAAGACAATGTAAATTCTTTATGTAATTCCTTGTTTTTAAATAGATGACAGTGTCTTGGTTGTTTGGCTGAGATCCACAAATGCTCTGTGAAATGAGCTGCCCTCCTTTAAAAGTTGTACTTACTTAATTCTCTTCGCTCCCCAGAGAGTGTAGGGCCTTAACTGCAGTTTTCCATTTTCTTCAATCTTGGGCAAGCCTTCTTCTTTCTCCCCAGGACAAACATATTTTCTTAAGCTCAGCTTTAAGGGTCCTCCTCCATGTCATTCAGAAGTTGTGGCTCTTGAATAAATTTAGAGGATTACAGAAGAAAATGATAGAGAGATTTACTTCAAGTTATACCTTACCTTCTATTCTCAATATATACACAATTAACAAAAAAATAAACATACTTTGCATAGCATCATTTGCATACATTCCTTAAAGAATTGTTACACATTCATTTGTTAAACAGGTTTTACAGATGATATGACACCTTCTTTGCTGTGAATATGCAATCTGGTCTGATAGACCCGAGTCACCTCACAACCCCAAAACAAAAGTTACTACTGTAGCCAACACAAGCTACTACTGTAGCCAACAAAAGCTATTACTGTAGCCAACAAAAGCTACTACTGGAGCCAACAAAAGCTACCACTGTAGCCAACAAAAGCTACCACTGTAGCCAACAAAAGCTACCACTGTAGCCAACAAAAGCTACTACTGTAGCCAACAAAAGCTACCATTGTAGCCAACAAAAGCTACCACTGTAGCCAACAAAAGCTACTACTGTAGCCAACAAAAGCTACCACTGTAGCCAACAAAAGCTACCATTGTAGCCAACAAAAGCTACTACTGTAGCCAACAAAAGCTACCATTGTAGCCAACAAAAGCTACCATTGTAGCCAACAAAAGCTACCACTGTAGCCAACAAAAGCTACTACTGTAGCCAACAAAAGTTACTACTGTAGCCAACAAAAGCTACCACTGTAGCCAACAAAAGCTACTACTGTAGTCAACAAAAGCTACCATTGTAGCTAACAAAAGCTACCACTGTAGCCAACAAAAGCTACCACTGTAGCCAACAAAAGCTACCATTGTATCCAACAAAAGTTACTACTGTAGCCAACAAAAGCTACCACTGTAGCCAACAAAAGCTACCACTGTAGCCAACAAAAGCTGCCACTGTTGCCAACAAAAGCTACCACTGTAGCCAACAAAAGCTACCACTGTAGCCAACAAAAGCAAAAGCTGCCACTGCTACCACTGTGGCCAACAAAAAAGCTACCACTGTTGCCAACAAAGCTACCACTGTAGCCAACAAAAGCTACCATTGTAGCCAACAAAAGCTACCATTGTAGCCAACAAAAGCTACCACTGTAGCCAACAAAAGCCACCACTGTAGCCAACAAAAGCTACCACTGTAGCCAACAAAAGCTACCACTGTAGCCAACAAAAGCTACCATTGTATCCAACAAAAGCTACTACTGTAGCCAACAAAAGCTACTACTGTAGCTAACAAAAGCTACTACTGTAGCCAACAAAAGCTACTACTGTAGCGAACAAAAGCTACTACTGTAGCCAACAAAAGCTACCACTGTAGCCAACAAAAGCTACCACTGTAGCCAACAAAAGCTACCACTGTAGCCAACAAAAGCTACTACTGTAGCGAACAAAAGCTGCCACTGTAGCCAACAAAAGCTACTACTGGAGCCAACAAAAGCTACCACTGTAGCCAACAAAAGCTACTACTGTAGCCAACAAAAGCTACTACTGTAGCCAACAAAAGCTACCACTGTAGCCAACAAAAGCTACCACTGTAGCCAACAAAAGCTACCATTGTATCCAACAAAAGCTACTACTGTAGCCAACAAAAGCTACCACTGTAGCCAACAAAAGCTACCACTGTAGCCAACAAAAGCTACTACTGTAGCCAACAAAAGCTACCATTGTAGCCAACAAAAGCTACCACTGTTGCCAACAAAAGCTACCACTGTAGTCAACAAAAGCTACCATTGTAGCCAACAAAGCTACTACTGTAGCCAACAAAAGCTACCACTGTAGCCAACAAAAGTTACTACTGTAGCCAACAAAAGCTACCATTGTAGCCAACAAAAGCTACCATTGTATCCAACAAAAGCTACTACTGTAGCCAACAAAAGCTACCACTGTAGCCAACAAAAGCTACCACTGTAGCCAACAAAAGCTACTACTGTAGCCAACAAAAGCTACCATTGTAGCCAACAAAAGCTACCACTGTTGCCAACAAAAGCTACCACTGTAGTCAACAAAAGCTACCACTGTAGCCAACAAAAGCTACTACTGTAGCAAACAAAAGCTACCACTGTAGCCAACAAAAGTTACTACTGTAGCCAACAAAAGCTACCACTGTAGCCAACAAAAGTTACTACTGTAGCCAACAAAAGCTGCCACTGTAGCCAACAAAAGCTACCATTGTAGCCAACAAAAGCTACCACTGTAGCCAACAAAAGCTACTACTGTAGCCAACAAAAGCTACCACTGTAGCCAACAAAAGCTGCCACTGTAGCCAACAAAAGCTACCACTGTAGCCAACAAAAGCTACCACTGTAGCCAACAAAAGTTACTACTGTAGCCAACAAAAGCTACTACTGTAGCCAACAAAAGTTACTACTCTAGCCAACAAAAGCTACTATTGTAGCCACCAACAGCTGCCACTGCAGCCAATAAAAGCTACCACTATAGCCAACAAAAGCTACCACTGTAGCCAACAAAAGCTACCAGTGTAGCCCTCCCTTTAGGCCTACGTATACCTTCCTGGTACTCTCACTTAATCATCACACCATTTTAGCCCTGAGTAAGAAGGTTACTGTCATCGCTAGTCTCCAAACAGCTAAGCAATTACGTCATGTAAGATCCTTGCAAATGCACGATGATAAGATGAGATTAACTCAGATGTTAACCGAAAACTTGAAGTAAACTAAATATTTTAGTCTGGGAAGTTCATCATCATGGTGCACCTTTCATGCATAAATTTGCATATTAACATCTCAAGTTTAAAAAGCAGCAAAGCAGGATTTTTCACTATTCTAGTGGTTTTTACTCGATTTCTAATCAATGATGCTATAACTTGACCATAAATCATGAAGTTGCCTGTTATCTTTTAACAGAGTTTCATATCAAGTTATTCTAGAATGCAGATGTGTGAAGTTGGTATTTATTCTTTTACCTCCAATTTTAGATAATATTCCTCCAGTTATCTCAAACTGTCCAACTGACCAGACTAGAACAATCAACCAATTAGGGGGCTGTTCTACAGTCACATGGGCTGCTCCAATAGCAACAGACAATTTTGAAGGTGTAGTTACCATTTCAAGTAATTTCAGTCCTGGGAATTGTTTTACTAGAGATGTTACCACGGTCACATACATAGCCTCCGATTCCTCTGGTAATACTGCCGTGTGTTCATTTGATGTTACAGTATTCCTGCTTGGTGAGTACTTTAAGAGTTTGCCCATCATAAAAGCTGTTCGTCTTATATAATATATTAAAAGTGATCATTTATTGCATCAAATTCTTTTGCCGTAAACTCTTTTACAAAAGTACCACATATTTTTCCAAATTCTGACACATTTCTCTTTAATTCCATTTTTAATCTCTTTGCCATAATCCTTGCTGTTATAAGCTTCAATATTTTCTATAAACTTAATATCGATTAACATTTTAACAACATTGACACGTTTTTGTTCATTTAAAGCATCATTAAAGACATTCCTTATGAGTTGAGATTAAAATGTTTTTTACGATTTGACTTGTTAATATTTTTGTGTATTCCTTCAAAATATTTCCTATTTCTGTGAGTGTTCCATTGGAGTTTAAGAATTCATTGTTATTGTTTGCATTGTTGCATTGCTGTTCATGAACACTCGATAATTTATCATTATCATTTTTTTTGTCTTATTATTTTGTGACCAGCATGAACAACATTTTTGGGAGGTTGATTGACTACCCAAATTTTTAATGTTTTGCCTGAAATGCTCCTTTTGTTATGTCAAATGTGTGAACAATTGTCAAATGGGTGATCAATCGTCAAATGGGTGATCAATCGTCAAATGGGTGATCAATCGTCAAATGGGTGATCAATCGTCAAATGGGTGATCAATCCTCAAATGGGTGATCAAACGTCAAATGGGTGATCAATCGTCAAATGGGTGATCAATCGTCAAATGGGTGATCAATCGTCAAATGGGTGATCAATCGTCAAATGGGTGATCAATCGTCAAATGGGTGATCAAATGCAAAATGGGTGATCAATTGCAAATGGGTGATCAATCGTCAAATGGGTGATCAATTGTCAAATGGGTGATCAATCGTCAAATGGGTGATCAATCGTCAAATGGGTGATCAATCGTCAAATGGGTGATCAATCGTATGTGCATGAAATAAGACCTTTTTTTTAATTCACTTTTTTGTAGATAACATAAGTCCTGAAATAGTTAACTGCCCATCTGACTTGACTGGAAGTACCACCCTGCTTGGAAATTGCGCCACCCTTACATGGGTATCCCCCACAGCAACGGATAATGTTGATGGCACTGTTGCTGTAGATGCTGACTTCAATCCTGGTGACTGTTTTACAGTGGGTGACACAAATGTTACTTATACAGCCTTTGATTCATCAGGAAATAAAGCTGTGTGCTCTTTCAATGTCAGGGTCTCTTTTGTGGGTAGGTAGTTTTGTTTTAAAACAAAGTATTATTATTATTATTTTGAGAAACTTGTCATTTACCAGCAGCCAACACATGGCACACAAAAGCCTGTACTATTAGCCTGCTCTGATCCCTTATGCTGAGTACCAAACTAGAGGGCAGCAGTCTCACTTTGAAAGTCTTTGGTATAGATTGGCCAGGGATCAAACTCATCACTGTTTGTTTGGAAAGCAGGTGCTCTACCAAATGAGCCAATCAATCAGTTTGATCATTTGATTTAAGTTTGATCATTTGATCCAAGTTTTGATTTCCTGCATAACCATTATTCACTCAAGCTGTTTTTTTTCCAATAAGTCAAAAATGAAATTGAAGTTTATATTAAAAGACCAAGTTTACAAATGATTGAATTGGAAAAGTGGGGTATACAAGACATCGGTAAAACTTATCGAGAAAAGTGGGGTATACAAGACACCGGAAAAACTCATTGTAAAAAGTGGGGTATACAAGATACCTTTAAAACATATCATGAAAAGTGGGGTATACAAGACACTGGTAAAACCCATCATGAAAAGTGGGGTATACAAGACACAGGTAAAACCCCATCACGAAAAGTGGGGTATACAAGACACTGGTAAAACCCATCACGAAAAGTGGGGTATACAAGACACTGGTAAAACCCCATCACGAAAAGTGGGGTATACAAGTCACTGGTAAAACCTATCACGAAAAGTGGGGTATACAAGACACTGGTAAAACCCATCATGAAAAGTGGGGTATACAAGACACTGGTAAAACCTATCATGAAAAGTGGGGAATGCAAGATTCTGGTAAAACCCATTATGAAAAGTGGAGTATACAAGACACCGGTAAAACCTATCATGAAAAGTGGGGTATACAAGACACCGGTAAATCTCATCACGAAAAGTGGAGTATACAAAGACACTGGTAAAACCCATCATGAAAAGTTTGGTATACAAGACACCGGAAAAAACCATTACTAAAAGTGGGGTATACAAGACACTGGTAAAACCTATCACAAAAAGTGGGGTATACAAGGCACTGGTAAAACCTATCACAAAAAGTGGGGTATACAAGGCACTGGTAAAACCCATCATGAAAAGTGGAGTATACAAGACATTACTCCCTTAACAACTTTGCTTGCTATCACAAACATCAAGTGGATGCTGACAGGGCCTGTGGTGGCGTCTCCATTCTCGTTAGACACGATATCCCACACAGCCCTGTTCGTGTGCACACCGACCTTCAGGCCATCTGTATTTCTATCTCCCTCCACAAAACTTTCACTCTCTGCAATATCTATCTCCTCCCAACACCAACATTCAACCAACCAGCCTTAACAACCTCATCTCCCAGCTTCCCACCCCCCTTCATCCTTCTTGGTGACTTCAACGCTCACAACCCTCTGTGGGGCTCTAATACCACCACCCCTAGAGGCAAGTTCATCGGCAAACGCTCTCCGTCAGCACAGCCTGTCCTTACTGAACACTAACTCCCGACCTACCTTCATCCTGCCACAGGCTCTCTCACCTGTATTGACCTGTCTATCTGTTCCCTAACCTCCTCCTGACTTTAGTTGGAGAGTCACTGCTGACCTCTGTGGTAGTGATCATTACCCTCTTCTTATACACTCCAATCTTCAAATCCCCACTGAGCACACCCCAACTGGAACCTCGACAAGGCTGACTGGTCCCTTTTTGAAACCCTCTGTGACTCACACCTCTCCCTCATCTTCTCGAGGATGAGGATCCCATGTCCAACTTCAGTAATATCCTTATCAACATCGCCACCTGCTCAATTCCCAAAACCTCAAACCCCAAATCATCCCCCAACCCCTGGTTCTCAGATGACTGCAAACCGCCATCAAGAACAGGAAAAGAGCCCTCAGGAACTTTAAAACTAACCCGACCACCCATAACCTTAGCCTCTTTTGCATCAGCCGTGCAAGGCCAGACGCACTATCAAGGACAGTAAAACCAACACTTGGAACAACTTTATCTCTTCTCTCACCACCAACACCCCACTAAGAAGATTTGGAGAATGGTTAACAGCTTCCACGGCAGAGTAGGCAAATCTTCCATCTCCCATCTCTTGGAATGGAGACCTTCTCACCGCAAAAAAAAGACATCGTTGACCACCTCGCGCCGCCTCTTTCAGCAACATCTCGGCCTCGACCAACTACTCCAATGCTTTCAAAATCAAAAAGCTTGCGATGAAACCCGGAGAATCACTTTTCCCTCTGACAACTCAAAGCTACAACACCCCTCTCACCCTTTCTGAATTAAACCAAGCCATCAGTGACGCTGGCTGCACCTCCAAGGGCCCAGATAACATCCCCTATCAGTTTCTGAAACACCTCCCCATCAAAGCCACCACTACCCTACTCACCATCTTCAACCACATTTGGTCCTCACACTCCTTTCCCCCTATCTGGAGGACAGCTATTGTCATCCCCGTCCTTAAACCGGGAAGGATAGCACCGACCCACCAGCTACCGACCCATCGCCCTTACTTGCTGTCTCTGTAAAATTATGGAAAAGATCATTAATCAGAGACTAAACTGGTTCCTCGAGACCAACAGAATCCTCTCTCCTCACCAAAGCGGCTTCCGAAAACGTCGCAATACCCTAGACCAGTTAATTACGCTCGACACCGCTATCCGGGAATCCTTTGCAAAAAAGGAACACCTCATTGCCATATTTTTGACCTCGAAAAGCTTTCGACACTACTTGGAAATACGGCATTACCCGCAAACTTCACACCATTGGCCTCAGAGGCCACCTCCCCATCTTTATTCAAAACTTCCTCTCACCCAGGCAGTTCCAAGTTCGTATGGCCACACCCTCTCCAAGCCGTACCCCCAAGAAGAGGGCGTCCCCAAGGCAGCATCCTCTCCCCACTCTCTTCAACCTGAGCATTAATGACATCGGGAATGACCTTGGCCCCAGCATCAAACATACCCTCTACGTGGATGACTTCACCATCTTCTACTCCCCTAGCTTTCCTATTGTTGAAAATAGGCTTCAAACCAGCCTCAATCAGCTGCAAGTCTGGAGCAACAATAACGGTTTTAGATTCTCCAAAGACAAGACAGTCTGCATGCACTTTTGTCATTTCAACAACCTCCACCCCAACCGAACTTTGTGCTCAATGGGAATTGCATCCCTAAAGTTGAAAACACAAAGTTCCTTGGTCTAACTCTAGACCCCAAGCTCACCTACAAGCCACACATCACCAACCTGAAACTAAAATGCAATAGCTCCCTCAACCTCCTCCGACTGCTCTCCAACACTACTTGGGAGCGAACCGCTATGCTCTCCTCAAAATTTTCAGGCTCACCATTCGTGCCAAGCTTGACTATGGCAATATTGTTTACTGTGTCGCTCACAACTCATACCTCAACCACATTAACACCATCCAAAATGAAGCCCTCAGGCTTTGTCTAGGAGCCTACAGGACCTCCCAATCACTAGCCTTCATGTTGAAGCCAACGAACCCCCTTTCTACTTAGATGTAAAAGCTTAGCCTCTCTATGCTTTTAGAGTCCTCACCAACACTCAGAACCCTGTTTACAACCTCATTAGGTACCCCAATTTCTCCTCCCTCTTTGATAGGACTAAAACCCTATCGCCCCCTTCAGCTTACGCATTAAATCAGACCTCTTTCAACTTGGCATCAACCCCCGCCACTCTCGGCACCTATTCCTGGCCCACTTTTCCCGCCTTGGGCCACCCCCTTCCTTCTGTCCACCTAGACCTCTCCACTTATAACAAAACTCAAACTCACCCTAATCTCTTCATCAATCTCCACAACCAAATCAAAGACCAACTCTCAAATT